>VZDJ01007755.1:3241705-3390224 GCA_008694505.1 Cyanoderma ruficeps
GTTGTAGGATCACCATCTTTGGAGAGAGTCAAAATCCACTCAGAAGAACCTGCTATGGCTGTTTTTTTTGAGCAAAAGGTTGAGCTAGATACTTTCAGCAGTCCCCTCCAACTTCAATTATTATGTGTTTCTTTGAAGACTATAGTAAGGATGCAAGAGAAATACAGAAAGCAAAAAGAGCAGCATGTGTTTTCCTGATTTTTAGATTAAGGTCCAACCTGAAAAAAAAATCATGCCAGAATTCATAAACTCAAGAAAGATGAGTTATTCTGAGATTGTGAATTTCCCATGCTTTGATGCCACATAAAGTTCGACAGAGCAGAAACTGAAGAAATATTGAAATCTATTACTTCCTTTTAAGCATCACACACTGAAACTTTGAAAAATAGCAGAAAAGAAATTAAGTACAATTAGAACTATTATTAATTAAATACAATTAGTAATTCTAGGAAAGGGAGGCAGCAGCGAGCATCAAGTCTTCTAGAGTGCAATTTAAGATACAACAGAGTCTAGTGGAAAATTACAATCAATCCTCTGAAGAGGTTACAAATTCACATTACATAAGCTTTGTGTAGCTAGCAAGTAAAAAAAAATCTACTGAAGTTAAAACTGTGATACAGCTAAGAAAAAGAAGAACCAGATGAAAGACAGTGAAGCTGATTCTGTTACTTGTACAGAAATAGATTCTGCAAGTAGAACCTGGAAGGGATTTATGTAGGAAACCAAATTAATTACTTTAAGCACCCGAAGCATTTGATTTCATGGCATTTGGATGCAGCTGAGAGTTTATTCACACACATTTATGGTCTTCCTTACATTTCTCCTGAAAGTTTCATGTTAAACCCTAATGAACCTTCACACAGCTGCTGAATAGTTTAGCTTCAAACACAGGGAGCAGCTTCTGACTAATCTCTTTTTGATTTTTTATAATAAAAAAATTCAGAAAATATACATAATTTTTTGCAGTTACCCAGTAGTTCCATTGCATCATCTTCATTGTCAATGTCTTCTTCGGTTACAGATGGAGCTGTGCTTTGAGCAGAATCAAAGGAATCCTGAGAAAGCATGGCAGCCAGCAGTTTCTTATGTTGCTGCTGTTGATGTTTTAATCCTTTGGTCTTTGGCTCCATTTTTAAGCTGTGAGGGAGGAAAGCACAACTTTCTCTTACTGGTGCTCTCTTCAAAATGCATCACCCATTCCCTGGTCATTGGATGTTCTAACACATTTTGTGTTTTCAGTTTCTACTTAAAAGTTTTGACTGAATTTGGGAAATTTCCCATTGACTTTAGGTGCACTAATCATGTCTAAATAAGCTACACATATAGAGCAACAGAATGTCAATTAATAACCAGCATTGCTAAGGCACTGATGCACAGCAAAAAGTTGATGACAAAGAACTGCTCCCTTCAGCAGTTTTGATATTATCCCACAGGACTAAGGACTTTATATTTGTAACCATTTTCCTGATTTGTTGAGTTGTGTCTCTGACCTAAATAACAGAGAACTGGAACTGCACAGATGTTAGAAGGATCTAAGGCAGGACTTGCTACAGTTTGCCATTTCTGATTCCTTACTCTATCAACATTAAACAGACAGAATTTTGGTGCCGCACGTGAGGGGCACCTCATGAGCGTCCCACCAACACCTCAGACTGCCCTTACACTCTGTTGCAGGAAGGCAGAATTGTTGCAAATGTATGATTTTTAGCATAATCAACAATTGTTCATTTCTCCAGCAAAGATAAACACTAATAAGATAAAGTGCACCTTGAGGATGAAGAACAGGCTTTGAGTTTAGGCTATCAGGTTATGGATGGGGCCTCTGCAAGCTCTAGTTCATTTCATGCTCTAAGAGACAAGAGAATCATAATAAAAACCACTCAAATTCCCCATCGTGTACATACATTATCCCTGGGGCAAGATTCCCAGGAGGCTTGCATCTTCTCAGAATTCCTCCAAGATATTTTTCATGTAGAAAACTACTAAGAGTGACCTGGAAATGAGTTTAATCCTATTTTCATGGAGTTCAAATTTCTGAAAGATGAGCTCAGTACTAGCAGGATTGCCATCAGTACTCTTCTATGGTCTCTTATCACTTATGAATACCTTGCCTTTCTTCCTTACAGCAGCAACAGAAAGCACTGGAAAGCCAGTGACAAACACAATCTTTCCTCTGTAGCAACCCAGAACATTAAAGACAAAAAAGGTGACTCTTGATCCACTTGACAAGACATCACTAATAGAGCTACCTCAGACTGGCTACATTGTCTTTCCCAGTCCAAGGAGTAGTGACACCTGTCCTTTCAGTTGCTCTTTTTTTTCCTTTTTTGAGTTACTGAGCCAGGCTTTCAAATATGACATGTCTGCTTCTATTGTTCATTATCACAGGAATCCATGTTTTTCAGGAGGAAATGGTGGTTCTGTCACACCACACCAACAGCACTTACTCTACCAATGATTTGTCAATGTCTAATCCTTTGAATACTTACATAGTGTTTCATATATGTACCATTTCCTTATGTTTAGTGACAGGTAAAACAAAACATAAGACCTGGAAATAACGGAACATTTATAGTTTTGACTTTCCCATTCTTATATTTTAACTGAGTATTACAATTAGTTCTAGGAGTTTGCTGGCTTATCCCATAAGTCCTGATAAATAGTGATCAATAACCTACCACTTTTTATTAAAAGTGTTGCTAAATAAAATTTAACAAGATAAAATTTGAAACATTGAATGTGGATTTTTCAAATTGTCCTCTCTTTCATTTGCAAAATGCAACTTATGTTTACAAAATGTAACTTAACTATTTCAGGCTATGTTAACTAGGAAATAGATTACTGAAATACAGATGACATAGCCAAACTTTCTTTACAACTGATAATGTCACTCTTTGGAGAATAAAAAGCATACTCTTCCCACTATTTTTAGATGTACTAGATATTTGCTACATTAAAACTAAGTTATTATTACCTAGTACTTGTCTCGTGAATTTGGTGTGTGGTCAACTCCAAAATTCTGCTAAAAGCACTTTAATTCACAGCAACACTAAATCAGACCTTGAAGCAACTGCCAGTTATTAGTGAACTATTATTAAAAATTCAGATGAACCTTGATCAACATGGGTCTTTTAAACTTCCATGTATAGTTGGTATCAATTTTAGTATCACCACAATCTTGAAGTTCTGCAACTTTCTGATTCCTTTGCAAGACTGCAAACATGATTTTTATAAATGCCATACAAAAGCTGATGAAATGCTAATGAAGCAAAGAATTATCCCAGACATAAAATCAGTCATCCAAATGTAAATCCATATGCTGTACGTAATTTAGCAGCTACTCATTTCATGAAAATCAGTACTCCCACTTAGCAATACATTATTTCAATAGGCCTTGAGCACTCAATGCACCTAAAAACAGAGATATCAGTATCCCATGAGTCTTTCCTGGCATCAAGTTCCCTCAATTCTCCTTATTCACACACCAGGCAACCGGATCTTGTCATGATACTCAACAAGATTCATTGAATACTATTCTCAAATCCATTAATCACATTTTTAATTATAGCATTAGCTGTGAGGTTTTTCACAGCTTGTACCACCCTCTACAAAGAGAAAAATGTGCTGCTTTGAATCATCTCTGTTGCTCAGAACTAGACCTCTTTTCTCCCTTCTGGAAATTAGACAGACATGCTTATTTCTTCTCCTTTCTATTGACAGAGGGGATACAATATCCTCAGTTTGCTCCGAAACATGGAACAGATCTTCATTCAATGCCTTTACTGGACTGCTGAATAAAAAAAAAGAAACCCAGGCCTGCACAATCGAGCTGCAGTGTCAGTTGCTGACTCCATTATTTTCCCAGGAACTGCACTGGAGAGACCCAGAGTCTGAGTTGTGTTGGTTCCTGTCCAAGGTCTGGCTGAGCGATCATTACTACATGCTGCTACTTCTTTGAAATAGTAGTGCTGGCAGCTACCCCCACGATAATCTAATTAAATGAAGTATTCATGGATAACAAATATTCCCAAGACATGAGGAAAGTTAATGAATGCAGTCTGTAAGAGCACAGCTAGTGACACATTAGTTTTGGGGTGACAGGGAGGTGAATTCCAATGGAGAAGGCACATGGAAGAATGTGAAGTGGAGGAATACCTTAGACCTTTTCAAAGGGAACACAGAGAGTTTCTGCCTTCTAAAAAAAGGAAGAAAAAGGTGTCTGCTGCAATCAAAGTACTAGTTATAACCCAGGAGATATGCTACAAGGCTTAGGGAGAAATGTAGGCGTTTAAGCCAATTAACAGAGGCAGTGCAGAAGATTTACAATTAAAAAGAAAGACATGAGTCCTTTTTAAAGCAAGGCTGTGTTTAACCTTCTGTGACAAACATATCTTTAAATCATGGAAAATGGACTCCTTGTATTATAACCTCATCCATGTAGCTGAAGCAAAAACTCTTTCAGTCAAGCACAATAAATCTTCAGAAATTATTTACTTGAGAGAACAAAATTTTCTCTTTGAGAAAGACTTATTATTAACACCAAAAACCTAAGATATGAAATGAAAACTAATTTAGGAAGTCCTGTTAAAAATAACATAGATACTGTCTGTTTCCCTTGTCTATCTCTTCTTTAAATGAGAAAATGAGATTTATCACTAAAGTGTCAAGAAGATTAATAAATAGCTGCTACCAGCTCTGGAAAGATGCGAGGGTATGAAGTATCTGAATGAAGCTATACATCACAACATTATTACACAATGGACCCCAACCATGTAAAAATACACTTAGCTTTTCTCATGGGAATAAATCCATAGGTTTGCAAATGGGTATTAAGTAAATCATATAGAAAAGCATGAGAAGAAAAAGTCACGTATTAACGACTTCTATTTATTCTGCATGCACCCACACTATGGCATGGGAATTCAAAAGCCCTGCACTCTGCCCTCAGAAATGGAATTTTTGTAACAAAGACAGCTCTGTTTCACAAAATATTAAGTTTCTAGGCCAGATCAAAAACCCACCTTCCTCCAGGACTGCTGCTATCCTCACTGTCCCACTGCTCATTTTTATTTCTTGGTATTGGTGGCTGCAGCATCTCAGCAGCCAGAGGGTCTGCATCATTCTCTTCACGGCCAATCCACTCTCCAATCACACGAGGTCTGAGAAGGGGGGTGTTAAAACCTGCTGTATCCTGAAGAGAAATAAAAATAAAAAAAGAAACAATGCACTGTTTAGTTTCAATCATAAACAGAGAAAGAAAAGAAAAAAAAATTAAAAGTACAAAACCAATACATTGCATTATCATTTCAGAGCGCTACAAAATACCCAGAAACAATGATGGACTAATGAAAAGTTCCTCATTAACAAAATTCCAAGAAATAATTATGTACCCTGCTGCCCTGATACCTCAAATCACTAATTTATTTTTTTTTATTGCAACCAAGAAAATCACTTTTTTTAATAAATGCACAACTCTTAAAACCTTCATTGTATCTGTTCTGCTAAGCAACACGAGGCCATTTGTATAAAAAAACCCCAACCAAAAGACGGTTGTAGATTAATACCATCACTCTTATTTGCATTATGAATTAATGCAAAACTAATAAATACATCTGCATTTTAAAAATAACCCTGCTGGGCTTTACATAATGCATCTTTCTATTCTGAAAATGGGATTAACACTTGAATAACATGTATTTCTGAAGCTATTTTTAACCACTTCCTGGAGGACAATAAACTGGACAGGATTACAAGAAGCAAGTAAAATGTAACTGACATATTCAAAACAACAGCAATAACTTGCACCATCATATTAGGACGTCAGATTAATTAAAAGGGTTGTCCTTAAACTGTATGAAAAAGCATTTTGATGAAGTGAGTATCTGTTTTCAATTTTATTAGAATGGCTGTAGATAAAGGGTCATGTACAACAGCATGGTCAAACTAAAAACCACACCTGTATACCAGATAAAAAGATATATATAATTATGGGATAGGAATAATTATTTTTCTTAATTAAACTCTTTATAGACTACTAAAGATATTTCAAACACAGTATGCCTAATTAGAAGAGATATATTTCTATCCTTTAATGAGTGAAAATTATAGGAAAGCAAAAGTTAGGCTGTTACCTAACTTAGTGCCTCAATAAACACTACTGCCATAAAAGAATGCTTTCCAAACAAAAAGCACCTGGAAAAGGTACAGCACACTGACAATGTAGCCTAGAAACCGTATTTTCTCTCCTTTCTAAAAACAAACCACTTTTGAAATCTCCTCCTAATTGAAGCATACTGTAAAAGCAGTTTGAAGTAGAGGCTGCTACTGAAATGAAAGTAACAAACAAAAAAAAAGGTTGCCAAGCGTTTTCAATATGAATATATTTACCCTTCTCTGGCTAGATGCTGCAATTTTGTTGAGCACAAGAACCTCTATTTTGAGAGTCAAATGTAACCCAGGCCCTGGATCTGACTCACTCACCCTTGTTTTGTTTTGCTTTCTGCAATGTGCCTGTGAATGCTTTACCACACTCCACTTCCCATACCTCTGTCCAGATTTGTCCATCACTTGACTAATTCACTTTTACACAATGTTTGGTCTGCAAGGACCACTGAAAACTGAATCCATGGCTTCAGATGTTTTAGGATACTTAACCACTGGTTTGGGGTTTTCTTTAAAGTACTTACAAATACATGTTTTGTGCATCGATTTGGAGCTGTGGCATAGGCAGCTAATGTAGAGTAGATGACAGTCACCTCTGGGCACTTGACAAGTGTAACTTGTCACAGGTATGACAATTCTTGTAGGCTTAGAAAAATTATTTCACTGCCCATAATGCCTTCATTACACAAGGTGTTTACATTAGTTTAAATATTAACCATCTGGCCCCTTCTGAGGTTTATTTCTGTTATTCTATTATCTATTAGCTCTTTTATCCCTTCTTTTTCTCCCTAGGATAATTCTAACAATGAATAAAAATTGTTCCTGGAACTAGTTAGTTAGAATAACTTACACTGTCAATCTTGCTAAAAGCTGTCAGTCCTTTAAATGAAAATGCAAAGCACCTAAAAATTTGCTCGTAAGTTTTGCCTGACACCACACACTGCAAAATCAACATATGAATAAGTAAAACATGAATTCTGTGACTGTCCTTGCTATGGTAATTTCTTTCATAGGTATTTTAGGGATAAAGTAGCACTTTCATACTCTACTTAACAGAAATGTAATTTACATTATATAGTCAGGCTTTGCCTCACTTTATCACCTTGCTTTCCTTTCTAAATTGTGTTAGATTTGTACACTATGGTTTCACTGACCTAATTGATTGTCCTCCTTTCAACAATATAAGGAGCCTCAGTGAAAACACCAAATGGAGAATCAGAGACAGCTCTACTCAGAACACCAGGATGTTTCTTTGTTTATTTCTATTTCAAAGGCTGCAAAATACTGAGATGAAGTATTCTGTTCTCAAGCAAGATTTTATAGTTTTGGTTGGTTTTTTCATATAAACTTTAGAATCTTAATTGATTTCCAATTTATATTCACCCATAGATAACCGACAAGATTGACGGTGACATTAGTGTGCATAGAAATATTTTCAGCACAGGCAGGTACTTAAATCTACACCAAACAAAGAGGACTATTTCATAGTGCAGTTCAGGTGTCATCCACTTATCCACATCAGTGGCTACCAATTTGATACACTCAAGCTTCCTTTATGTGGAGAAAAGGAAAAGGAGGGAAAGACTGACAGACAGCTGAGTCACCTCTTCAGGTTGGGCTATGTGGTTGCTGGATGCAACCTCTGCCCGAAAGCAGAACATTTGTGTATCCGTTTATATATGCATCACTTTAAAAACTCAGTATTCCTATTTTCTGATATGGATTATGAAGGAATCTCCATAGTGAGAAGTTCAGGATGAGAAAAAATTTGTTTATTTTTATAATAGTTGTAATAGTTGTTTCCTCCATTTTATTAATTGTAACCTGTTCCCATTTTTGAATACTACATATAAAAAGAAACTGTGCCCTAGACAGCATAGATTTTTTTTTTTTAATATTGAGGGTCAAAATCTACTATTAATTTTTAGATCTTCACTTGGGTCTAACTCTGGATGTCAAATACTTAAGTGTCTCCCATTATTAGTGTTTGAAGTCTCTGAAAGTTATCATTGGGAATTCTAGACAAATGTCACAATGTAATGACAGGTATCACTCTTCAGTGTTTTTCTCCAGAGTTTTTTTCAGCCTAGAACTCTGTAAATATAAAAAAAAAGGTGAACATCCTAGCTCTTCTTTGTTTACATTAAACCCTTCACATTATGCATGGAAGTTTCCTAAAATCCTTCAATAGTTTCTGTTCAGTGGCAATGAGGGTGAGTCAGTTCAGAAATTTGTATTATATTAGCTCTGCATTTTAGTTTTAAAATATGTGACCGACAAGGCATCCCTTATTATTTTCTTTCCTTACACAGTGTACTTGCAGTGCCAGTTTCTGACTTTTCAGTAGCTCCCATGGCCTAGAGACAGAGGCTGAATGATCAAGAGAGACAGAACACCAAGCTCTGCAAGCCTGAAGTAAATGAAAAAGAAGGTAATCTCTACAATAAATCTATTTTAATTGCAGTAATTTTAGGATTTTTTGGCTTTTTTTGCAAGGTTACCAGTGAACTCAGAAATTTTAGATTATGTCAAACTGAAAGATTCTATATTGACTAAAAGACTGACCTGGTGTGCCTGTATTTTCTCTATCCCTGTCTTGGACAAACGCTCTAATTACTGACAAAAAGCTAATACTAGCAGATATTTGACAAGAATCCATTTAAATTAAACACTCTTTCACAAAAATGATTCAGAGCAAACTGGTTTTCCAAATCCAAATGCTCGAGTAACTAAGCAACTAACTAATTAACTGGATTACTTGGAGGAGGAGTTACATCAACCAACAATGCTGATTAAGTACTCCTCTGCAACTAGAGGTTACTGAAGCCAGAGAGAAATATTTAAAAAAAGACAATCAGAGACCAAAATAAAGAAACATACACATGCATTCTGTGTTTTCTCTAGGTTCATAATCTAAACCACAGATAAAACAGCATAATTATGGCCTCTATCATAGTCTTAGCTCCCCACAGTATTCCTCTTCATCAGGAAAATAAAGCAAGGAAGAGCATACAGTAGAGTTTTATATGTCTCTCATAACATCTGTGCAATGCTGATGTTTTAACAGAATCCAGTGCCAAGTTTGGCCATGCTGTTCTAGACCCAAGACATGCACCTGGTTGGTTAAATTGTTAATCCAAACCACAGATGAATATAATTTCAAAAATTATTCAGTCCTGCCACAGTTTAGATAAGGAAGCTCTAGTATTAGCACGGATTAAAAAATTAAAACTTGACTACATATATACTTGAAAAATAATCATAATCTGTGAACACAGGTTAAATAGAACCAAATTTTCTTTAAAGTTTAAACAACTATTATCATATTGTCTCGAGCTAATTTTGGCCCAAGATGATGCATGTAGAAACAAGTCACAGGAACATATCAGGAATTAGCTTGGGTAAGGGATCATTCCTAGGAGGCAGGATTCCACAACATGGTCCTGGTCATGCTTGTATTCTTAACACAGACTAAAATTTACATTAATTAAAAATCCTTAATGGATCAAACAAAAATAGAAATGAAGTTCATTAAAGATCATGGAAATAAAAAAAATCTATGCTGAAAGCCTGTTGAGAGTTACTGCATGCTAAAGAGTTTGTTTGGGGTTTTATTTATTGTACAATACAAATAGAAGTAGGTTAGATACATTCAATTAACAGATGGAATGTTCTTGAAGTCAAAAGCTAAGTTTTATTTTAAAAAACCTCCCACCCTCCAGTTTTAAATTATAAAAAATACAGTATTTAGTAACAAAAAAACCCCTGACTCAGCATTCAAGATGGATCCTGTGGAAATTCCCCAACTATGTTCTCCATCTCAGTTTTCACATCTAATTTAAAAACTAAATTTTAAAACTAACTAAATTTAAAAAACATTAATGGTTTTGAATCATAAGATATCATCGTTTAAAGAAAACCAAACTAACCAGAAATTATTTGCTAAAATAGATATTTAAAAAGTATGTGACAAAAGGCCCTAGCCTAAAATTGTCTTTTTCCTCCCTCAAAGAGTATCTTATAGGGTTTTTTCAACAACAACGTTAGAAATTGAGTTCTTCATAAGTAGTCTTCAAGGGGAGGGGTCTAATGGAAGGACTTTCTAACTGTGTTTACCATCACTTCTCAGCCCAGTTATGGAAACAGTGGGAAGACCTAGGCCATAGTTTGGAAATGGCAGCCACAGATGCATCTGACTGCATGGTAACATTTATCAGTCTTACCTAACTGGCCTGCCTTGGAGAACACAGGGAAGGTATTTTATATGCACTTGTGTCAGAAGGATTTGTGCCCTCACTTTACCAGCAGAAATGGAAGGTTTTGTTTTTAAAAAAGTGTTCTATATTAGGATTATTCCTGTGTCTTATATACCTTTTGAACTCATTTTCCTGACAGCAATGGTTTCTGACGCCAAGAACGCGACGCAAGTTTCTTGGCACTAGAAGCACACTGCTGCTCACTGCTGAGAATAGGGAAAATAGGTTCTGTTTCCATAAGTACTTAAATAAACCTAGCTTGATTGCTCTTTCAGTGTAGAATTTATTACATCTAGAACTAAAATTCATGTTACCTATGTAAGGTTTCAAAAATGGCCAGAACAGAAGAGACCATTTTTGCATTCAGCAAAGAGGCAAAGACTGATCTTTACACCTTCTGCATTCCTGAGTAAATCTGGGCAGTAAAAATAATTTCTTAATATTCTTACAAATCATATCTGGGAATGGATAATTCAATTTCATAAATAAAAGGTATTCAAGGCTAAACATTTCCAAAAGCACACGAAGTAATCCAACAGATTATATTAAGCAAAGATGGTGTCAAGATCAAAAGTATTTCCATGGTCTCATTATAAGTCTCTTAAACTCAGTGGCTTTTTTTTTTCCCCCTACTTGACAGCTCATCTTTGGCCAAGATCTTAATGCATCCACATATACTGTACTTACCCATATAGCTTTCCATACCCAAATTTCCTCTGAACCCAAGAGAACAGACACATGTATGCCAGGACAGTGGCATGTGTCTTATCATAATCATCTGTTTCTTTGTACTGTTCATTACACTTCTTTTATCAGTCTTACCTTATCGAGTTCATCAGAAATAGCAATGCCTGAAAACAAAACAGATTTAAAAAATAAATTAGAAAAATGCTTTTTATATATGTCTTTTACTATGGTAAGTAAAAGTAAGGTTAAATCTGTAAACTATATATACTGTTCTCTGCACACTGCTGCACCATACAATATATCATGTTTTCTTCCATCAGTGAAATTGACTGGAAACAATACACTCTTCATTTCCCTTGGCTGCAATATTATCAAAATGACTTTCCAAAAAAACTATGGAAATGAAAATGACAGATGTGCCAGTAAAGTGACAACAAATTTAAGCATATTTCTATCTGCTTTCTAAAATTAAATCAGCAATATCAGATTTACCAATGGACATATTATTATGCAAATCTCACCCTGACCAGCAGGCGTAACAGATTATGCTGCAATTACAGGGCAATATGGACATTTCTCTTCTCTCTTTCTTCACAATACAAAGTGGAAATGGTCCTATAAAACCAGGTGGAACTTCAGAGAATAAAGTAAAATTTCTCAATACAATGCAAAATCTTTCCTAAACCCTCTGAACAGGAACTTTTATATTTGCTCATCTTTTCTGCAGATGCCTGCCCAAAGCTTCCCTATGCTTAGTTCCATCATACCATGTTTCAATTATTTCTATTCTGTAGCACATTAAATATGGAGAGTTCATTTCAGAATTTTTAACTCTTCACAAACATCAGTATATCACAAGGAGAGCTCAAGTCATCATATATATAATGCTACCACATTGCAAATTCTGATAAACTGGAAGCAAGCATCTCCTAGATTCTCATGAGATTTAATAAGGAACATTACCAGATCAGAACTTCAAAAACCAAAGAAAAGCTTCTCCTGGTGGTGGAAAAAAAGTGAATATTTTCTCTCCCATCCATAGGAAGAACACATACTTGAAAATTGCTTTCTAACTCATATCATATTATTAAGACACCTTCTTTGATGAAATGCAAGAGATGATATTGCAAAATCTATATTATCAGCTGAATAGAGAGCTACTCTTTCTAAAATCAAACTAAGGAGTGCAGCATTTTAAGCTAATATGTAAGCACATACATATATAAGTCTACGCTATTTGGTATACCATAACCACATGAATTCTTAAGAGTTTTTTATTGTCATTTTCATCACTAACTCTGTTTGGCTAATTTTCAGTTTTGATTAATTCCTTACAGCAATTTCTGTTTTTAAAGGAACAAAATTCTAAGAGAACTGCAATTACAATTTAAAGACCTCATCAACACATAAGAAATATGGCAGGAGTTAAAAAATATTTACAGTAATTCAATAGTACTAAAGTAAATTAAATTGAAAAAGATCAGTTTTGACTAATGCTTCTATCCCTCACTTCAATTAACCTGTTTTTAATAACTTCAGACTATTATTTAGCCCAGATACAACACTAATGCCTACAGAGTACAATAACCAGGTTGCATCAACCAGACTTTAAGGCATTATGAATTTTCTCAATCCCAAATGGACATCTAGAGAGAAGATAATTGCACACTTGAATGCAGTAAAAACCTAATTCAAGCTTCTTTTCACCCCATCTTTGAAAACCTGGCTACCATCACCCAGCTCTCCATCACATTGATGCATTTTGTATAACCAAAGTCAATCCATTCTACAACCACATATACTCTGTAAACAGGCAAACTACTTTTTCTCAACAATTTCCCATAATGTTAATTTAGTTCATTTGGTTTTGATACAGGCTTATTTCCTCCTGTTGAAGATTGGTACCCTCTTCTTCTGCTTTCACATATCCCTGTGAATGGGTATTTGTAACTTGGGAGTTAACAGAAAGGCAATTTTATCTTGTGTTGACTTACCCCTTAAAAAATATTTTCAAGTATGGTAAAAGAAAATACAAAAGGTAATTCCGTCATTTCCAAAAATCTGATCCAAAAAATGCCAAATGTTTTTTACTACCCACATGCCTATGTTGTCTATCAAAGATCAATACTAAAAGTACAAAGTAGCAAATGAAAAAACAGTATGCACTATGTGCACTACTATATGTCTCACTCAAAAAGCTCTACTAACCTCTCTGATTAAATTACATATAAGACATAACATTTTAAAACATTCCATAATCTAAATGAGTGTGCTTTTAGTAAAATGCTTTGTGTAAGTCCTATTGCTCCCTAGAACTTACTCTGAATTTAGAGAAGAGACTGAACTGAGTAATTGAATTGACCAGAATGCATTAGATTTCTTCTTTCTAAATTGGGAACAGTAGCAAGCCACTAAAATGAACTGTATTTTTTAGACAAGCATGTAAAGAATTAGCAGCTTCTGAGGATATGTTGCCAAAATAAAATTTTACAAATTTAGAACCTTTGATCTTCTCAATCACAGAATTAAATCTGCAAACCCTTCATAGCTCTCTCTCTAATGTGGCATCAAGAGAAAAGAAAAAGGATTCTGGGGAAGAAACATTTTAAGAAGCTTGTTACAGCAATCTTAGCATGGTGATTCTTCTGGAGGTGGTATTTACAATGCCAGTCATACAGACTTTTTTGTTATGTCTTGAGACTCATTAATATTAACAGTACATTGATAGTTTAGACACCGATGACTCCATTAACAGAGACTAAGATAAATAACCCTAAAAAACATTGGATGTAAAAACACTTATTTCATTCCAAGACACTACTGTACCACAGTGAGTGTGTGCCCAACTCTTAACAATTTTCTTTGCAATTGCCAAACTCACAGAATGTCTTGGCTGATTTTGAGAGGAGGGGGATTTGCACCCTGTGCACAGTAGACAGAATATCCCAAAAGCAACATCCTTTTTTAGGTGCAGACGTCAGGGGAAATAATACATACTCCAGTTTTCACAAAGTAACTCCTCAAAAATTTAAAATTCTTGCATATTTGCCATAACATTCAAAAAAATCCCCCCCAAAAACCCCCAAAACAACTGAAGAAACCTTAATCTCAAGTCCTGAGAACACAACTAGAGACAGTCACCATTGCTGCACAGGAGTATTTAGGATTTCTGTTCATTTCTTACCCCTTAGCAGACTCATGACTTCAGTAGTCAAACAGGTTACTGTAAGTTACTTTATTTTCAAGTAACACACAGACAATTTAAAATAGTTGCATTTTTATGAAGAAATGGTAACAATGATTGCTATCTGTGGTTCATGTAATTGCTAGTATCCAGACATCAGCATTTGTCCAAAAGAAAACCTTTCTATCACTTCTTTGTATAGGTGACAAAAAGTAATTGATTATGCTCTCTGAAATTTCTGTAATTGTTTTCATTTATCTTCTATATATTCTAAATAGGAAAACGGCATTATAAAATCACAGAATACTAGAGGCAAAGGGAAAAGCCCATTCTATGAAACTACTAAATGGAAACAACACTGAAGTTTTAAGCAAAACATTCATAGGTACACCCAAAATGTCCATACACTAAAAACTTTTAATCTGACAATTTAGTCACTTCTTCAAACTGTAACCTTTCCATCCAAACTTAATCCTAATCACAAAAAAACTCCTAACACCAGAAAAACTGATACACATAGTTTATTCAAGTTTATTCAACCTTAAATCCTATGGCTTTGTTAGAATAGAAGTTACTATGAACAACTATTTCTGACTTCCCCCAGCTCAGAGCATTTAAAGCCTAGCTCTGCATGATGATGAATGCAGACAATGGAAGTTTTAAAGCTGCATCATCATTACCCTGCTGCAAGACACTGAGCAGCAGGTAAGAAGGGGACTGCCAAAACTGCTCTCCTGCTTTTGTTGGGAGAGGTCTTCTGACGTCAAAGGCAAATCCTCCAGAAATAAAGGAGTATGCTTTACCTTTTCTCTTATAGCAGCTGTTTCTCACAGACAACATTTGCCATACTTTTATATCATAATGTGATTGACAACTACACAATAGACCAATCACTCTTACTAACCATTCCAACTAAAGGGGTAAGAAGTTTGCTTCCCACCATCAGCTGAGGCTCATGGACAAGGTTTAATGTGGTAATTATTTAGGTAGCTAGCTGCCAATTTCATGTCTTTAAAAAAATCCTCCCTTTTACAAGTAATTACTGGTGCTGAAATTTGATGAGGCGTCACGAGTATCCAGCCCACTCAGTTGTCTGGTGAATGAAGCAGACAAATTCAGGGCACTTGTTTCTACTTTAGATTGTAACAACCCTCTGTGCTTTAAGGGTGCTGAACAATGAAATAATTGGTACAAACACATTTCCACAGTCCTTCAGAAATGCTCCACAGCCACAACTACTGCCATCTCTGATCAGCAGCAAATCTGGAGAGGGGCTGTTGATGCTAGCACAGCCTCTCTCAACTGGAATACTCATTCTGTCACTACGCTTGGTTTTTTGAAGAGGACTGGAAGAACAATGCATTGTCTTGATTGTAAGAAAGGTTTGGCATGCTATCATTAAATGAAATGTACCTAAGAAACAATGTAATAACAATGTAATTTATTAATACTTATTATACTTTAATTACTATTATCATGTCTACTCTAGCAGTATGCCTAAAAAGTATACCACATACTGTATAAGCCATTTACCTTACAGACTTTATATATTTAAAATACTAAATCAGTTGTTTGTCATGTCTCTTAAAATTAGCACGGATTATTAAAACCATTCTTTACATGGCTATCTTAGATTTCTGTTCCCCGTCTTCTATCCCTATGACAACCTGCAGCAGCACAATGGTAAGTATGGAGAAATAGATGTAGATTGATACAGCATTACAGCATCTTCTTTGATGTAAAAGCTACCTCTCAAAACCTTTGCATTATATTTTAATTAAAAAAATACTTCTGAGTCTAGAATGACTATCTTCCACAGTACAGGTTTTCTGCTTAGGACATTCTGCTTTGTTTCTAGCTTACCAAGAAATTGACTTTCTTTTTAAAGAAAACTGAACATTGTTAACAACAATTCCGTGAGTCTTTAAAATGCCTAGCTTTTGCATAAGCACTTCTCAGCAGAAGAGTTATACTTATCCAATAAATAATGTCTCCATTCAGTGATATTATTTCTCTTTGAAAAGTGATTTTTAGACTTAGATGTTCTCAATTCAACAGGATAAAATTAATTTTCAAAACAAAAGGCACCACACGAGTTCGGGTCTTTCTGAAAAAGAGCAACTGACATCATCTACATGGATTTGTGCAGGGCATTTGACTGGCCTGTACAACATCCTTGACTCTAATATGGAGAGACATGGCTTCAATGGGTGGATCATTCAGAGGGTTATTGCTGGATGGCCACACTCCAAAGAACTTCAATTAGCAGCCCAGTGTCAAAGTGGAAACCAGTGGTGAGTGGCATTTCTCAGGGGATGGTATTGGGACAGATGCTGTTTATTATCTTAATTAGTAGAATGGACAGCGGGGTCAAGTGCACCCTCAGCATGTTTGCTGATGACACCAAGCTGTGTGGTGCACCTGACACGCTGGAGGGAAGGGATGCCATCCAGTGGGACCTTGGCAGGCCTGAGAGGTGGGGCCAAATGCAAGGTCCAACATCTGGATCAGAGCAGTCCTAAGCAGAAGTAAGGGCTGGGCAGAGAATTGGATTGAGAGCAGCTCTGGGTAGAAGGACTTCTGAGTGTTGGTAAAACAAGAAGCTTGACATTACTCTGCAATGTGCACCTGCAGCCCAGAAAGCCAACCACACCCCGGCCTGCATCAAAAGCAGTGTGATCAGCAGGTCGAAGGAGGTGATTCTCTGCCTCTACTCCACTCCTCGGAGACCCTACCTGGAGTGTGTCCAGCTCTAGAGGCCCCCAAAAAAGACGGGCATGGACCTGCTGGGGCAAGTCCAGAGGAGAGTCCTGAAAGTGCTCAGAGGGCTGGAGCACCTCCCCTATGAAAGAAGATAGCCTGAGAGAGTTTGGGTTGTTCAGCCTGGAGAAGAGAAGGCTCTGGGGAGACCTTAGGGCACCTTCCAGTACCTAAAAAGGGGCTACAAGAAGCTGCAGAGGGACTTCTTACAAGGGCACAGAGTGACAGGACAAGGCATAACAGCTTCAAACTGAAAGAGGCTATGTTTAGATTAACTATGAGGAAGAAATTCTTAACTGTGAGGGTGGTGAAACACTGGAACAGGTTGCCCAGACAAGCTGTGGATATCTCATCCCTGTAAGTGTCCCCAGGTTATGGGGGGCAGGGAGCAACTTGATCTAGTGAATGGTGTCCCAGCTCATGGAAAGGGGTGGAACTAAATGATCTTTAAGGTCCCTTCCAACTCAAACCATTCTATGATTCTATGAAATGTCAAGGCACAAAATGCCTTACTGCTGCATTATTCCTGATCAGCTTTACAGTAGCTTAAAATCTGGCAATATTTTCTTATGATATAAACACCTGAAATTACAGATCTGGTGTTCTGGTAAGAAGGAAAGTTTTGGAACTCTAGAGATATCTACCATTTTTGCTTTTATTTGTGGTCCTTAAATAATTACAGGAAGAAATAACTCAAAATAAAAATTCGTTAAGAAGCTCTTTTAAGACTTGCATTTTTCTGAAGGCACAATGTACATCTGAGAAGACTTATGTGCACTCAATCATAAGAAAATAAAATGCTGCTACTTTAATGTATGCCAGACTACCATTATTTAACTCAATATTCAAGGAAATATGCATTTTCCTAAACATCCAGAAGATGGCCACAGAGCTCCCAATAGCCAGTTTTCCTACCTGCCAAACAAAGCTTTCTGGATTTGACACATGGCTTTTGACATTCAAAGTTTAGACGTACTAAGACAACCCGAATGAAACTCTGACTAACTTGACAAAATTCATTCTCAGGATCAGTCTAGGCCAGGGAACTTCTGGGTGGCTGGACTGTCAACCTCATAGTGCATGTCACAGGTTCTGTAACAAAGTCCAGGACAGAAACAGCATTCTTATTCTACCATTATTAATCCTGCAGCTTTGAGCACAAACACAGAAATATTGTATCATATATCAACTGTCCAGCAGTTCACTGCGCCATGCATTCTCCAACTCCAAATTCTCAGGGGAAGCTTATGTTCTTACTGGTGGGACAGGATATCTTAGATATACTTCCATTTCCTGTGGCAAAACCTTGTGCCATACTGCAGCAGGCAGCACTGTATGTTCTAGTCCCTGTACCTGTGTGAAGCACGTACTGAAAACAAGGAAAACTGAAACTATTTCACAGCATTCTTGGATTATAAAGGACACTAAATGGTTGTTCCAAACAAAGCATTCCTCCCCAGAAAAAGTACACAAAACCCTAAAAATCTCACTCATTTCTGTGTAGGAATTTTAAAATACGTCTGTCATCGACGACCATAATAGATATTCTTATAATATTCCTTTACCTGCACAGAGTCATTTTACCACTTTCAAAATTAGACACATTTCCTCCAGTAGTAACTGAGATATTTTCTGTGAAGGCATCTTGAAATGAAACCTTGGAGTTTTTACCAATGAGGGGTGTACATCCTCGTATGATTAAGCAACTTTAAAATTTGTAGTGGTATCCATCTTCAACAAGGATAATACTCCTCCCAGCACGTGGCCATATTAAAACAAGAGAAACTGTCATCTTTACCACACATCAACAATATACATCTTACTATCTAGAAAACATGTATTTAATCCCTCCTTCTCATATTGGCTTTTAAAAAGGTAAAAATAATTAATCTCAAGTAAAATAATCCCTGCTTTCGACTTGCAGAATATCTATATCCAAAATTCTGAGTGGCTCCAATGAAAAATATGTGTTTCAGGATTAGGTTTAGTGACTAATGAATTATGCAAACACAGAGGAATAAAATGCCAAGTACCCAACAAATAGTGTGTCCCAGAAACTCTCCTAGGCCAAGGTCACCTCAGAAGAGAATCAAAACCGCAGAACTCTTCAGGGGAAGGTGTACACTGCAATAGGGGGGTTAAGATGGGTAGCTCACAGCATTCAGTAGCCAGGGACACAATCATAGCTCACATTCTGCTGCCCCACAAACGCCAACCCCCTTGTACTAAGAACTAGAAAGTTCCATATCAGAGATGACAGTCACACAAATCCCAGTTCTGCAATAGTATTAGAGAAACTGTTAGCAAGGCAAATACTAAAGAAAAGGACAAAGTAACTCAAAAAGAGACTCTAGTCCTGAAACTTAGGGGAGGTTGGATCAGAATGGCAAATACCTCCACAAAGGTGATTAAAACATCTGCAGGAAACAGATACTTACAACTAAAATAACAGCAATGTCCTGGCCATACAAGCCCCAGTTTATAATTGAAGAGTAATATTTATGCTCATATTGTTCCTCTTTCAACCTCAGAAAACATTCTTTGTATTATTACCCATACATCATACTAAAAGCAAGTGGATTTTATGAGCAAAGGCAGTATCGAATAACAGCTGTAGCACTGAGATAAAATTATCTTCCTTAAAGGTTTGATTGAGCTTATCTAAAAATGTTGATCTCAAAATAAATCACAAGCATTGATCTCACGTAAGTGTAGCATGATTTTAAAGTTCAGATTGAAGAGAAGGAAAAAATCCTCTACACGATGATTAGTCTGGTGGTTCAGTTAGCAGCACACATTTAGGGCTTGATGATCAAATGATAACAGGGAAGTCATATCTGTAGACTCTAGGTCAATTTCAGATCATCAGCCACATACAGTTGAAAAAAAAGTCCTAACATGGTAGGTCCTAAAACAATGCCCCTAACAAAGCAATTAACACAAGTGTAGTTATGTGTCCTGAAGATGTGCATTTACACTTATATCATCACGATCACCATTGGAATTGTCTGGCTTCAATGAATGTTAGAGGTATTCAACTGAAGTTCAGTTTCCATAACCGGAATGTAAGTCATTAATGGTTTCCTACAGTGTAGAAGCTTCTAAATGAAATCCCATTCTCATGTGTTTGTCAGAGACTACTAAATACATTCAAGTAGTTCATGAGGTATATATAAAGCTTCTCACATCCCACATACTTGCAGGTTCATCCACAAAACTGAGGACATGATTTTAGCAGCTTGTTAACATACTGTGATTTTGTTTAGAACTTGTTCTACCATTCTAGTTATGAGATTTTTTACTCTTGTTGCTTATCTTCTTCCCTGTAAAATATAAACAGAACATATCCTCTTACGTTTTACTATTTTATATTTTTCTTAAAGAGGTAAGATCATGCTTGCCTTTCTTAACATAATTATAAACAACATCAACTGATTCTAACATTATGATAAATAACTGTTTGAGATACTCTGGAGGGACTTGGAGATCTTTCATTCTTGAAGGTATTGAAGAGCCTTGACACCTGGCTCTACGTGAGCCTGCTTGAGCAGTAGTGATTGACCAGATGCCTTTTGGAGTTTGGTCCCTTCCATTCCTTGTGTGATTCTATAATTCATTATGATTTCCAGCAATATCTCCTACTAGATGGAAAACCATGGTTTTCTCGTTTACGGATTACTTCCCTTCAAAACTAAGAAACAAAAGAGGATTTTTCTCCTGTTGGTTATAAATAGACACCATTGTTTCTGGGATTCCCTGAAACTGACTCAGATTCACCATTGAATACTTTTGGTTAATGTTAATTAACATTTTTTGACATTAGAATGTCAACTGAATTCAAAGCATGATAAATTTGTTTCTTCCACTTTGATCTGAAGTGTACACTTGGCCTGAACAAGCATTCAAACACTAACAAAATGTCAGTTATCTTTGCTAAAAGGCTATTTGTGATTATGAAAGAATACCTCTCTCAGAGCAGAAGATATTTTTTCATCAAATGCAGTTACCAGCACCTTCAATATGCACATATTTTCAGTATGCACCCTAATCCTTAACTGTTTGTATAACAGATGCAAAGTTGTTCAAGTATGCAGACTTTCCACCTAACTGCAGCATCATTTCATTGATTTAGTCCTCAATCTTCACCTACTCAAAACTCTCAAAATTCATTGGTTTCCATATCTTGTTATCTATTTTTCCATCCTCAGAAAACGGGGGAAGGACAAAGGCATATTCATTAGCAAGACCCTTAGCTATACAGACTTTTAATTCCGTTTAAAGGCAAATGGGCCAGAAGGTGAAATACAAGAGCATACTTTTGAAACAGGATGGAACTTTTCTTCCTTATGATTAGCACAGGAAGAAGGATGACAGCAATAAAGGTAGGAGACCTTGCAATAAAAGAAAATTAAACAGGCATAAGGAAAATGCAGTATATTCCTGTAAGTTGCTTTATAAAATAAAATCTTCCCTAAATAGATGACTTGATACTTCCAAACCCAGTTCAATGACATACAGCTGATTGAAGAAGCAAACAAAATCCAGCTCTCCCATGTGGGTAAGTCTCTGAAAAGTGGTATACTTAAATTGGCAAGCTGTACCACACTTGGACTATAATTACAAAAATAATTTTCTTCAGACTCTCAAAGCTCCTAAGATACTTCTAACTCTGAGTGTTAAGTCACTTCTTGGTTTCACAGACCTACAAAAGCACACTCTTGATGGGGGTTGGGAGAAAGGGTCTAAATAAAAGAAAGTTCAGTTTTAATCACTAGGACTGAATATAGAAGAGACCAGACATCTAAGCGCCCAAGTCTCACCTTCCAAATCTTACAGGCAGTTCTAATTTGATGAAGTGCACAAGTTTGTCTCAAAGCAGGTATCTAGACTGCATAGTAAATGAAGCAATAGAAACTAAAACTTAATTCACAGGCTATGTCAACTGCCTAAGACGCAACAAAGTCGTGGAAACTCACTAAAAGATCCAAAGGTTATCTTTAAAATGTAAACAAATTACAGGACTTGATGGAAAATTTATTCACTTGAAACATTTGATTCCATGTGTCACCCTTCTCTGTTAAAATACTGAAGGAAAAAAGAAAGGGTGCTGTAAAAAGCTATTAATAGTACATTTTGATCATTTGTGTACTCAGTTGTTGAGACCAGTGTCTGTCCCACACCACTTCAAAATAAGATTAGTATCAAATGCAGCATGAAACTCATGGCATGGTTGTAGAAACAAAAGCACTAACTAGCCTGCCCAAAACAAGCCTCAGGAGAGGTAGACACAGGATCTTGGGATGGCTTTTTTAAAATTCATCACATGGGATGTTTGTTTGGGTACAGCACAGAACGAGTTTCATGCAGCTTACACTTTTTAAAGTCCTAGACCTTCAATTCATTGAAGCCCGCTAAGACATTTCCTATGTGCAATCTACATTCTATCTCCACAAGAACAATAAAATCAATTTATTTTCAAAATTCTACCTTTTGTCTATTTACAACTTTTTCATATTTTTCATTTTGATTTTTTAGTATCATGCTGACATGTAAGAAATAATAGCAAAGATTTTTTTTATTTAGTGAAATGAAGTGAAAATCAGAAGTACAAAACCTGGAAACAAGGATATAGAGCTTAGAATTAATCTGATGCAAGTGTTTTAATAATACCAACAAAAAAAAGGTTAAAGCACAGAGTAACTAACAGAACTAAAAGAACATAAAAAGCTGTAAGAAAAGATACTATGAATACACTAGGAAAGGAGAACAAATTACAATACAGACCTACTACATCAAAGAGAAGGAAAGCAAATAAGAGATGGTACAAGGAATTGCCAGTGTTCAGTATTATCCCTGCTTCAGTTTTTACAAAAAAAAAAAAAATAAACTGCAGCTAGATGCTTAACAGTACTGGTTTGAAGAGGAAAAACTGCAAGGGAAGCAGACAAGGGAAGCTGAAAGATATGCTGGTGGTTTAGATATATTCAAGTTAGCAGACTCTTGTGAAATTCACGCTAGAGCATTTAACTAACTAACTGAAGAAACCTCTAATCCATTAGCAACTGTCTTTCAGGAACAGAGAGGACAGAAAAGGGCAAATACACATCTTTGACAAAGACTAAGGGAAGATGTGTGGAATTACAAACCACCAAGCCTAAATCAGACAACAGCAAGAATCATAGACAAAACTGTTAAATAAATAATGTATCAACATCTAATGGAATAGAAAAGTGATAAGAATGAGCTGACAAGAATTTATCAAGAATGAATCATATCAAATTAGTCTAATTGCATTCTCAACTGGGAAACTTGCCTAGTGGGTACAAAGAAGCAGATGCAAAATACTCCAGCTATAAGACTCTGTTTACTATCCTGGATGATACTTCAGTAAAAAAAAAAAATAGAGAATTACAACCTACATGAAAACACTGCAAGGTAGAAAAACATCTGGTGGGAAAAAAACACACTGACTGAGTAGCTTTCAAGGGCTGGTTGTCAGATCTGAAATAGGATCATGAAGAGGCCTGACAATATTTCCATTAATGATCTGGATGAAGAAATAGAGAGCACATTTATAAAAGCGAACTTATTATCAGGCTGTGAGTGATTTAAAGCACTCTGGGGGATGGGATTCAAATTCCATATTATCTTGACATACCACCAGAAAGCATCAAGTACTAGCAAGAAACAGTGAAGAATGTTTCATTTGTGAAATAACTATGAAAAACAGACTCCAACAATGGTGACCAGTCAATGGTGACATTCACCCAGTCCAAGTATAGGACCCAGAAGAGCTGCAGAGTTTTGCACTCCAGTTAGAAAACTGTGGGGCAAGGAGAGGTACAGAATGCTGCAAAATCTGTTTTAGGTATAAGGAAGTACAGGTATAGTTCTAGGTAGAAGTGGAAACTTCACAATATTCTGAAGGAAAGACAAAGATGTAGGATTGAAGAGTAGTGGATTTAGGCATTAATTATTGATTAATGTCTGATTGGTTTGTATCTCCAGAGAGTGAATAAGTAACCCTTTCTGAAATTCAAAATAATTGTTTCTGTATCTGTGCATAGCTTCCCTACAAGCGTCTAAAGGAGGAAAGCTTGAAACCTACACTCACGTCCATCACAGTTAGGCAATAGTTGGGCTGCAAATCAGAGATGCTGACCAGAGTTGGTTTAGCTCCTTACAGGCAGATAGACCAATTTACTAGAAAAATATTTCAAAAAAGCTCTGTAACTATACTACTATAATACAAGTTTGAAAATTGCTCAGAGTATAATTGTGTTGATCAAACATTTGGGAGAGTGTGATCTGGGAAAACTAGTTTTGGGTATGTGGCACTATTTGGAAAAATGCTGAATCTCAAATTCCTTGCAAAACAAATCTTCCATTCCTCATTCAGCACTGTCTCTGATCTCACTACTTGTAAATTCTCCAGTGAATCAAGAATTGCCACGCATAAAGTTTAATGAAAGAAGATATAAACGTTTCTCAACACACACGATCTCACAGACCATGCCACACCTAGTTTTCATGCAGCATGGCAAAGACTACTTGTTATCATTTCATACTTTAAAAGTTGTTAGCAGTATTTGCTCCCACAAATGTATTTCAGAATTCTCTTCTACAGAAAAGAAAGCAAAAGGGGAAAAAAAAAAAGAGCAGCTATTCTTGATCATATCCAGTAAGCCTCAGAGCTGTTCATTACATGAGTATTTAAGGGATAATACATGGGATTTATTATGAAATTACTGTATTTCACGTTTCTGAGTATTTCTTTGAGATGCTTTAAAATACTTTAATTTCTTTTGAAAAATAGAAGGTCAAGGAAATCAAGGATACAAAATAGCTAAAAATGTTTTTCAATAACAGGTCTGAATTCCATCAATGAGATTAAGGTTTTACAAAGGTTAATCCCATTCAACTACCACACAAAGGACCAATCTCCCTGCTACATGTTCCCACCATTTTCATGAAACCAGCCTCTTCTGTTGATCTCTTTATGAGCTAATTCAGCTCACTAAACTGGTAGAAAACTAATGTTAAAAAAAAAAAAAAAGCATGGTGCAGGGGTTGTAGTTCCAGTTTCCAGGAGAGCTCCTGAATTATCTTAGACAATCTGTAAACCTTATCAACAGAAGTGTAACTGCCCATGTCAATGACCTTAGTCTTCATTGAATAGAAGACCACCTTCCTAATATATATACTTCCAAATTGCAATTCAGGCTTCATGGTTACATTAAAAAACCAAAATCAATCAACTTACTGCGGGATAGATTCTCAAGGGCTTTTCCAAGCTTTTTGCTCTCTTGAAGAATATGATTTAGTTCATCAAAATCATGGTTCTCCGGTTTTGTCTTCCAATCCCATTTAGGATGCTCTATTGACCTTGGCACTAAATATACACAGATATATAGATGAAGTTTAGATTTGGTAGTTCAGACTCCTACAGTAGAAAAAAAATCTGCACAGTGAGTTTACGAGCTCAAGTATCTTGAGTGGAAATTACTTAACTATGCTTTTATTTTAACTCCTGGAAATATTTTCTTTCGTCAATGTGAAGTAAAAACATCTATGAACAAATGCATACAAATAATAAAACTAATGCAATAAAATTTTATTTAAACTATTGCACATGATGGTATTTCATTTACAACAAAATAGAATTCTGTGGCCTAGGGGTCAATAAGAAAAAACATCTAAACAAAAATGAGTAACTGGTACTTTTAGCTTTGCTAGTTATTTTATCAGGAAGAAAAATGTAATTTAGATACAGCTTTTAAAACAACTTTTTTATTTTTCAAAAACCACAAAGTGTAGATAACATAGTTCATAAAAAACAGTGAAACAAAGTTAGTCCTTATCATTCACATTGTACAGCCTCTAATCTTCATTTCACTACTTGAACAAACAGCTTTTGGGAAGGACAGACCTGAGCGTAGAATCTGCTGCTCATTATCTATTACCAAAGCTTTTAAATTTTGAAATAGCAGTATCTCAACTGCTGAGCTAAGTTTACCTACAACAAAGAGGAGCGTCTGAGATATGTAGGATGCACAATGAACAGAGCTTCACTGAACAATGTGAACATTTTGAACAATTTGTAGAAATGAAAACAAAAACAATGCTGTTTCTGGAACTGCAGTTTAACATGTTCTTTTCGCCAGCGTTCAGAAGTAAGTGAGCTGCTGCTTTTGTCATGAAATGCAACTGTTGGGCTGCCTCCAAAGACAACATTACCATGCTGGTGCAAAGATGATGATGTCTAGTGCAACCTTTTCACCAGAAAGGACCAGCTGCATTTTTACCAACCATCATTTACCAGTTTCTGACCACTCACTTACAATTAATTTCAAAGAAAAGCCTAGAATATCCAGTATATCCTGACAAGCTTCAAAATTTTTGTTTACTATTTTGACAGCTGTCAACTAATCTATGCTCATAAACATCATTTTCACTACATGCTATGAAGGCAATTTTAGAGACTCCTACAGATTGTGCTCAAAAGGTGCTAATTTTGGTAATTCATGATCATTTGGAACTTTACAGTGCTTTTATGATGATATGGGGGAATCATGCTCAGACATCAAGTTTGGTAGCTATTACAAAACGTGTTAAATAACTCAGTATTGAAATTTGCCTTGATGCTGACTTCCCTCTGTGTGAATATACAATCTGCTCCACTTTGGATCAACTTCAATTTTCCCTTATGGAGTTAAGTCGATAGCCACCTTTTCCAGGTAAAAAAATGGGACAAAGTTATGCTGAAGTCCTTCTTTCACAAATAATATGATTCTACCTCTTATAGACATAAACCAACTCATCTTCAAAACAGACATCTATAGAGAGTCTGACAACTCAGAGTATACCTTGCTCTGTAACACCCACTCACGAACCTGGCTGTCAGGGAAGTTAATACAGTACACTGCAATTACAGACATTTTCAAAGACAGAAGACAAAAGAGACATTAAAAAAGACCTACAGAGATAAGAATAGAAGGAAAGGGACACAAGAACCCTCAATAAGGAGGGAAGAAGGGAGCAAGTTGGAGAGTCAGAGAGTCTTGTTTTGCTCTGTGTTCAAAAAAGGCAGGTAATGTATTTCCTTCTCAGGACAAGTAGCTAAGGAAGTAACGAGCTATAGGGGTGCCCAGTAAATACATATAGGCTTTAAGGTATTAGAGTAGGAGTAGTCTCTACTCATGAGATGAGCAGCCTGTAATTTTTGTCAACACTTATAAATTTCCAACAGTATTTTATAACTCCCTGGTTTAAGAACTGTTAAGTCAATTAAAAGTTACACAAATTCTTGTCCAACAAACATCAACTCCATTCACAGACCGTAGCATATACAAATTAAACAGTACAACTTCAGCATTTCTCTCCCTTTTTTTCTTATTTACAGAAAACAAAATGTTCCGCCTAGTATTTTTCAAAACTATTACTAACTGTAAATATAATTTTTTATAAACTAGCAATAAAATTCTATAAAGAGTTCTCTCTATTTTCACCCACCTTTGTTTTACATTTAGATAAGATGCTCCTTTTGAGGCCTTTTTCAGTCATCTCACCATCACCCTTCTGTGTGCCAACACTATATTCCACAGCATCGCTCACTAGCAGTACCACTAGCAGTACTTTCTGTGTTTCTGCTGAACTTACCACACCAAAAAAATCTCAGAGTATCACCAGAATACAAACAGGCAACAATTTAATATAGTAAAACCATATAAAAAGATGACCAAACCTTGGAGCTTCCAGGTTGCAGAAAGTTTCCACAAGCTAGAATTTGATACCATACCAGTTTGAAACAAAACACATTTTTCAAAATAAAAAAGGATTTTTGAGACACCATACACCTTTGAAGCAAAATTTGTCATGGGACAGAAGCTGAATGAAACAAATCTAAGTTCTACTTGACAGCAGTGGAGCTTCCAGAATCAGCAACTAGCACGTATATGGACCAACTCACATCAGAAAAAAAGAAAGTCTCAAGATTTTTGTTCTTGAAAAGTAGGGACACTTGCTCAAGACAGTGACCTGGTTTCTAATTTCAGAGAAATGTCTCACAAACACAGGAAGCTGGGACTGCAACTCACTAGATGGATAGTGGGAAATCAGTCAAAACCATAGTGGAAGTTTGCTTTGCATGCTGGTGTACAATCAGCTGTGTTTTACTGAACCATTTTGTACTTCAGTGAAAAGATACCAAAATAGTTATGCTGTCATGAATTATTTCTATGTTTCAATACAATTTGTTTCAAAAATGATTTGTCTCACTCTGAAGAATCAGAACAGAGGAGGAAGTTAAACAGAATTAGAACTGACTGAAATTTTTTATTACTGCTAGAGAAGACACAGTTCTTCCTACTTAGCTAGTCTTTCAAATAACGAATGGGTACTAAAACAACATCTATTTACTAGCATCATATGGCACGTGTTTGTTCTTTCAAGTTAATTTTCTTCTTGCTAACAGATTTTTTTTAAAATATAAAAAATATAAACTTTTATCTTCTTAGCTGTAGGATCAACAAGCACTGGTAATTTTCAAATAAATGGCTTTGCTGGAAGCATGCAGAACTGTACAAACACCATATGAGCCTTCTTAGGAATCTTTTCAAATACATGATCCTCCTCTGTATGCATGAAGTCTGTCATTAATCGTTTACATGCACATGTCACTACACACTTAGCAAAATCCTTTCATTATACCCTGACCTTCATCTTTCTTTGTTACGCTCACTCATTCCACAAAATCGTATCAGTAATTTCAATCTCTTATCACGTTACCCACTCCAACCTCATCTCTGTTATTTGGGAGATTTATGTATTATATAACATTTCCTCTTGAAACTATTTGCCTACAATTCAGAAGATTTATTACATCTACATTGTAGGATTTATATTGAAAGATGTAAAATTTCCCTTTATGGAGCTGAGATTTCACTCTCTCATCTTAGGAGACTGGACAGACACACTTGCCAGTATTTCTGAGTTTCTGGTGGTGTGCCCTGGCCATAAATGCACATTAGATTAATTCACAGATGTGTTATGAATTCTGCCACAAATCAGCACACCTTTATTTTCTACTGGATGATGGTCTAAGATCAGTACTGGTTTTATCTATCCATACAAGTCTTTTCAATGCATGATCTGCAGACAGAATCAGACCAGTTGCTCATTAAATTCAACATTTCATTAATGCATTGTATGGCCATCTTAATCTCAAACAACAAAAATATGTATAATATATTTGAGTGTAAAATTACTCATGCATTTAAATCTTGTAACAACATTCAGATTGGAGTTCCTTGATAATAAATCCAAACTGGTTTAAATAGTATCTGGGTATTAAAAGACTAATAGAATGATGGTCTGCAGTCCTAGACTGACCAAGAGAAACTAGAAGCACGCAATATTGTATTTGCAAGTGGGATGTGGTGAGAATGCTGAACTGAAGCAGCATGAAAGGATGATCTCTGATCTGATTTAATATGGAGGTGGTGAAGAGATCAACCTACTTTGCCTAAAAGTAGCTAGCTGGGAAACAGAAAGTTCGTTTTACAAACTAGTTTGAAACTTCCAGATTTTTGTTCAGATACAGAATGTGAGCATTTGAACACTTCATTATACGCACACAAATACCCCTAGCTCCAAGCTTTTCCCTTGCCAGACAGCAGCAGCAGCTTCTGCTTAACCATGGTTTTGCACACACCAAACAAGTGGTCAGATGGCTTAGATATTAACACTCGTTTGTGTGTTTCAGGTGCATTTGGATCATAACAGGCAGGAGGGAGTGGGGGTATTTTTCCAGTAAAAAAGTTGAAAGCATAAGGAAAAGACATTTGTGCAGGAATAACAGGCACACTGCAGTCAACATCACTATGCTGAAGGAAAAAAAAAATATTCCTAATGAAATAAATCAAATACTCTCATGTTCACGAAGATTCCTATGAAATGACAGTTCTGAATAAATGCACAAGTTCATGATCATTTGAACCAGATGGTGACAAGACAAAAAACTCTGAAACAGAACATAATAGAGCTGATGAACTCCATTAAATTTTGGGTTTCTTTTGGCAGTTTGGGGGAGTGCTTTTTAGATTCTTGGGCGTAGAGATTTGTTCTTTTCTTTTAAACACAAATCTGAGAGTAAATCTTGAGGTCTCAGCAGGTCCAAAACTTTGTATTTTTCAGACAAGCCCTTACTACGTCTTTGGGGATGCTTTGGGGAAAAAAAAGTACAAGAGGTAGAAGCTGAAGACACAAAACAAATGGAATATGGTGTGTACATCTGGACAGAAATCCTTCTAAACACACTTGCTGATCTGTGTAGGTGAAGGGGTACACGGTACCCACTGATTTTGGCATAAATCAGAAAGAAAGAAATGTCAAAAGAACATTTAGAATATTTATCTATATATACAGATTATATCTATATACATAGATTAATATAAAAATATTAATCTATTTGGCAGAAAATAAGAGAAGCAAGATATGGCAACCTCTATATACCAACCTCTGTGATAGCAACTAAAACAATATGTAGTTCAAATATTCAAAGTATTTTCAAAAAGTTGCAGACACAACTCGTTGCAGGTGTAAGTAATGAAAACAATAGGATTAATTAAGGTTTAAATATATCACTGTTATAAAAAAAGAAAAAGGGAAATGCATAAACAGCAAAGCATGGAAGCAGAGGATAATTAGGCTGGAAAGGACCTCTGGAAGTCTTCTAGCCCAACCTGTGCCCTAGACTGGTCCATTGAGGGCTGGTTGCCCAGACTATTCAGGTCAGTTTTAGACATATCCCATGATGGCAATTCCACAGCCTCTCTGGACAACCTGTTCCAGTGTTTGACTACCCTTGCAGTATAATTTTTGTTTCCTCTTGTCCTTCACTAAATGCTCTTGAGAAGACAAATCTTACTATGCCTTCTCATCCATCCTCCACCATACTAGTTGATGGTAGAAATGAAATCTCCCCTCAGCTTTCATTTCTTCAGTACGACCAAACCAATTTCTTTCAGCTTTGTCTTGTCCATCACATGCCCTGTCATCATCATCTTGGTGGACCTCCACAGGACTTGCTCCAGTACACCACTGTTTCTCACAATGTACTCCAGATGCCACCTCAAAAACAAACACTGCTGGCTCTCCCCTTGCTGCTGCAGCCTAGTATGCAGGTCACCTTCAGCAATGCATGAGCACACAGCCACAGCTGGTTCGTATTCCAAGTCCTTGTCAATCAGCATCCTGCATCTTTTTCTGCAAAGCTACTTTCCAGACATGCATATCCCAGTTTACACTATTGCTCAGGGTTATTCCATCCAAGATGTAGGATTTTGAATTTGCCTGTGTTGAACTTCAAGAGGTTCCTCTCAGCCCATTCCTCGGTCTTATCCCTCTGAATAGCAGTACTACTACACAGAATACCAACCACTTCCCACAATTCGGTCTCACCTACAAACCTAAGAGAAATTCTATCTCATTATCCAAGGTATTAGGAAACTCTTTTAAATGGCATCAATCTTAGAACCAGTCCCTTGAGCATGCCATTAAAGATAGACTTTCCAACTGGACTTTGCACTGCTAGTCATAATCCCTTGAATCTGCCAGCTGAGTCAACTTTCCATACATCATCTTGTCCACCTATTGAGTCCGTATCTTATCAACTGAGTTATAAGGATAATACAGGAAGCTCACATATGTTTTGCTAAAGTCATGGTATGAAACATCCATCGCTGTTTCTTTGGCTACAGGACCAATTATTTCATCTAGGAGGGTAACTGGGTTGATCTGATCAGACATATATTGTCTCATAAATCCATGCTTGACGTTTCAAATCACAATTTCATCCTTGTGACTAGGAACACCTTTCAAGAAAGTTTGCTCAATAATCCTTGCAGAGGGTGAAGTTAGGCTGATCAGATTGCCCTTCCTCAAAATCAATTAATATTTGCATTTTTCTAATCATCAGGAACATCCCACAATCATTATGACCTTTCAATTATGACAGAATGCCCTTGCAATGATATTAGTCTCCTCTTTCAGCACACCTAAAATCAATCCCATGTAGTGCCCTGTATTTATCAACGTCCAGTTGCACTAATCACACCCTAATTCTCCCTCCTTTGTAGGCAAAGCTGCACTCCCACATGCTGTTTCTAGGCTTGGCTAGCTTGAGAGTAGGTTTTACTAACTGAAGAGTATTATTAAGTGTCCTTCAGTCCACAAGGACAGATCCTTGACCCCAGTTGTTTTACATATGTATAAAACATTTCCTTGTTTGACATGAGACCTGATAGTTTGGAATGCCCAGCCTCCTCTTGGTCCCTCTAATTGGACAACCTCAGGACCAACAAGCACAAAACTTGTAAAAGGCACACATGTGAGGGGAGAGACATGTCACCTCCCTATCTGGGAAAATGACAGAGAACTCAAAATCTTTAGGAGATGGCATGAAAGTTATTTGATGCATACCACAGAGTCTGAAAAGCAAGCACAGGGCAGAAGGAAGGAACACAGTACGATGACAGGAAGACCTCACAATACCTTTTGGCCACTGTTGCTAACACTGGATCTCCATAAATTGCTGTTATCCAGCAAATCTGTTAGATTAGACACAGATTGAGTGACTATGAGCATTTATTTGAGTGTCTCTATTTATTCTTGAAAATAAATTAAAATCTACATGCTTCTTTTGAGCAAACTTAAAAATTCACGCGCCCATTGAGAGGTACAGTGGAACTGATGATCAAATTTGAGTGTTTTTGAAGCAGGGAATGCGCTTCATGAAGAAGAAACAGACAAATGCTACATTTCTAGAAAAAAATAAACCTGAGAAAATCCTGTGCAATGGGACACAGCTACCTGTAACACCTATTTTTACTTGCTGCAGTTATTTATTCTCAGTAAAGAATGTTTCACAACCATACAAGACTATTAATCACTCAAAAGCACAGTATTTATATTACATAAACTTATTATTATTTACTTTACCCATTGCTGTGTAATATTTTGAGTTAGTGAGATCACTAACTGGGCAATTTCCTTTTGACTCCTTTGAAGTCTAGACTTTCCCATCTTGCTTTTAGAAGAAAGACAACAAATTTTCTAATGCAGCATACTATCTCTGCTCCCATCTGGTACACCTAGTCACACTCAAGAGTTATAAAGATTTGGCTACTATAAAAACATCGAAAAACTACAAGAGTCAACAGCAGAAAATATCATTTTTCAATTTGTTTTGGAGAAAAATCTTGTACAAACAATTCCCTGGATGTGTAAGTATATTTACATATGTATGCATATTGTACATATATTTATTTGTGATAAAACCTCAACATTAAGAATTGAGCTTAAAAATTAGATTTCTTCAATAGCTGGTACACAGGAAGCATATTTCATTAAGGCTTGTTGTCTTCATGTTCATTAATTTTTTACAGGTAGTTGACAATATTCTCTTCAGCCACTCTATTTCTACTCTGCCTTTTCTTTCAGTGTACATTTAGATTCCTTCGGCAACTCAGAACAGTACACCTGTTCTGCTGACACTACTTCCATACCCTGAACAGTATCTATTCATAATTCATAGTTTTGAATTGCCTGACACACAGAAAAAAATCTATTAGGCCAATATCAACAGAACAGATTTTACATGAGCAAAATGGCAAAGCCAGCTAAGACATCAAACCATATACATCAAACACAAAATAATGCATGACACCCAGATATTAGTTTGTTTTTGAATCAATTGATCCAGAACTTTTTTATATCTACAGATGACAACATAGGGCATTATAAAACATTCATAATTCAAGTGAGATTAAGGCAAGAATCAAACCCTTCTAACATATATATATATATACACACACCCACATATATATATATATATGTATATATATAGGCATTTCATCTGCTCACAGTTTGCTTTCCATTTTAAACCTTATTCAAAGAAAAAACATACTATAGCTTGGAAAGTCTGCACAAATTATTAAAGTAGTGAAGCTTTCTTACATGACTTGGACTCCGGTGATGGTGGAGAAATGTTGGACACAGCAAGGTCGCTCTTTGACTTTTTAGGCTTTTTTGCATTTACCTGCCAAGGCTTATCATAATTTCTAAAATCTCTTCTTGTTCCTTTATTTTCTGTTAAAAGAATCAAATTAGTTAATCATAACATTTGTAGGGTCATTTTTCAGACTTAAAAAATAATTAATCAAAAAACCCTGAGGTATATCAATCCAAAATACAGACAGCTCTTTTTTTCTCTTATTCCTGATTTTTTTGTATTTATTATATTTATTCCACTTTTTAAATATCAAAACTTAGAAATTAATATATTTTTTCATTCAAAATGTCTATTTTTTGTTATGAGAAAGTCCTTAACGTCCATGTTACGTACATGTTTTACTGTCTATGCTAAAACAAGTGTATTTGATATAAATGGTTGATTTGTCAGTAAATTACCTCCTTGGCTATCACCAGCTATTTAAGCTCTGTAGTGTGAAACAAATCATTAGCCAATTTTTAAACACAAAACTATTGTAATAGTAGCTTGTACCAGAATACGAAAACCAAGACTTCTACTTTACAATCAAAGCAGATACTATTTCAGAATACTATTTTAATGCTTCTGAAGATTTACAATCATAAATTATTCACACTGGAGTTTATAAAGTAGCACAGCATCTCCTCATTAAGGGTTGGGATGATAGGTATATAAAAATATGTATTATTAAAGAAAATACCTCAAAAGAGGTTAATTTCAGGCACAAATACACCATGGGAAGGAAAAGGAAAACAAAGAAAGAGGACAGCAAGGGAGCCTCTCTCATTAAGACTGAGACTGGTTCCATTCTATAACTCTGATCCACACCCACATGATATATACATGGGCTGAGCTGACAGACAGCAATGTATATTAAATTCAGTATCTGCTAGACAAACAGGATTTATTCTGCAGGCTCAAAACCACAGGGCAGTTCCTGTTCACTAACTGCTGCACATGTGCATCCAGGAAATCATGGACTTAAGTTTGGGAAGATTATAGTGGAGACCAGCCCTTTCCAGCACACAGAACATACCTGATGTTTCACTCTCTGCCCAGAGGGCAGCAGAGCCAGACAACGTTCTCTGAAGCTGACCACGGTTTCCCTGCTTGGACTGAAGATGATCAATTAGAAATGGGATTGGCTGGTCAGGCGTCTCCGTTATCAGCTTGGTCATCAGCTCCTTTAGAAAATTAAGCCAAAACAAAAAATGAGTGAGATATTGCACCTTCACTAATCCTGTATTTACCAAAAGAAAATGAGCATTTATAAAAAAAAGGTTTATTTTCAAATTTGAAGAGAACAGCTGGAACATCCACCTCCTCAAACTACTGCTAGCTTTGTCCTATGAAGTGTTCATATCTGAAGTGATCTCAGCCTACACAGTCTCTTATCCACTGGAACACAGGTTAAAAAAGAAAATCCCTGCTACTACCTGTTCAAATTTACACCAAACAGTAATACTGTCCATCTAACCACGCAGAACCTCTTTAGAGCTGCAAGTAGCTCTTCTCTGAGCAATATGTCTAAGTTTCTTCTTGTTGGAAACAGGAGTGTCAGGAAAGTTCATGAATTTTTTATCTCATCCAGACATAGAACAATTGTCTGTTTGGAATATGCACTCATACCTGGGAACTCCAAAATCTGATCAACCAGGTAGATGGTTTTTAAAGCAAGTCCTCAAAAATACTACAAGTATAGAAATAAACAAATATTTTATTACACTGTTGCAGACATGGCTACAAAGCCAACTTCAACAGGAAAGCATCTTCTCTGTCACACACTGGTACTGTCCAACTGCTGTTCTGTACCTTGGCTGTGCAGGGCTGCACAAATAGAAACACTGTCCCTTATTGCTGCTGGCCTTCTTTCCAGCTTCCTAGGCACAAAACACATTAGGAACCCAGAAAGAAGCTGTGGCTCTGCTTTGCGCATGTGCTCTCAGAGAATATGAATGACTCAGGGCAGGTGAAGTGACCCTGAAACCCATGTAGTTCTACAGGACATCTGTGGCTGCCACTGCAAAATGAAAATCTGCCACAAAAGTAAAAAATTACAGGAATGTACAACAAAATGAGAACAAAAATACAAACAAATAAAAACAAACAAAACCTCCCCAAACAGCTAAGTTATTCAGAACATATATTCTCTCTCCACCTATCCCCAAGCATAAACCTTAACACAACTTACACACACTTAAGTCTATCCTCACTTCATCTCTTCCACACACTTTCATCTAAAAAACATTTTCAAATGTCAGTTAGTTAGCATTACCATCAACTGATGGTAGTGTGTCAGGAAAAGATACTTCAGAGGAAGAATACCAAATGGCAGCAAACATGAATAACTACACACAGGATTACTAAGGCACAGCAAGTTCTCTTTGCTCATAAAAAGGACAAATGCCCAATCGCATGTCTTCTCTGACAATCTTCTCTGATGTCATTTTTGACACTTATCCACAGTGAAATGAAAAACCCTGGGTGCCTTTGGTTTTGAACTGGAACTCCACAGGGAGAAATTAAGCAACTTACTAATCTTAGAATTGTTGCAGCTGTGGAGTGTAACTTCATCTAGACTGCCTCTTACCAAGGTAGTAGAAACCCTCCAATATACATTATACAAGAAAAATTCAGAAATTGGAGTAATTCATATTTTAGTTGCTTGGCAACACTAACAGCAAACCTTTATTCTTTTCCCTGCCAAAATGCAGAATTAGTGACAATGGAAAGATGTAATCTAGTGTTTGTAATGCACCACAATAGCTGCAGTAATTCCACTGAAGAGGATTCTATTACCAAAGGAAAAGTGCCAATCTATTACAGCTGACTTGTAATTTAAATAATTTCTCAGAATCATGGTTTGAAAATTATTTTTGTCTTAGATTAGTAATACGCTGCAATATTAACATAGTACTGAAAAAGGTAATACAGAAAAATGAGAAATTTTAGAATGCCTACATATCAATGTAAGACAAATGCTACTTGGTTGTTGCCATAACTGACTTGCTTGTAGCAGGAAGAAATGGTCTTTTAGTAACAGAAACACATCTAATAAAACAAAACTGATTACAGATTCCTTACCTCTTCTGAGTTGTAGCAAAAAACCTAAAGACCTAGGTGATGTGAAATTAGATCCTATTGTACCTATTGTTATATTGATAACAAGACCTGAGTGATATAGATATCTGTGCTCAGAGAATAATCAGTCTTATCTTGACACAGCAGTTAGAAAATTTTAAAGAACTCTAGATAGAGGCTACTTGGAATAACCAATGTGTTGTACCAATCCTGTACACCTAAAGAAAAAAAGAATATATAACATTGCTGAAATCCGCATAAACTGAAGAGTGTGACGTTTGGAAAAAACCCCTACTTATTTGTGTAATAAGCCTCAAATTAATTTGCCTCAAGCACTCTCAGAAATGTCATTAAAAGTAAATGCAACTTAAAATGAACACAAAGGCAACTCAGGTTACAAAATCTGCCATTTAGGAAGAGAAAGCTCTTTACTACAAGTATTCAACTGCAAAAAGGGAGAAAAGAAACTCCTGGAAATCTGCTTCTCAAGCTGCTTCAAGCAAGGTTTGGAAGTGGTCTCCAATTTACCACTTTCCATGGAGTTCCTGAACTCTGGACAAGGTGCAAAGAACACCTCCACTCCAATAACAATAGCTTCAGACATATACTCTGTGTAAATTAACATTCACATGCTGAAGGTGTTATCTCTCTCCCATATCCTTCTGCCTCACACACTGTCAGACATCCCAGAAATAGGATCACAGCTCCATGACCCTTACTGCCTTTGCCCTTCTACCAGTTTCTGTCACCCAGTTCATCAAGGGACACAAGCCCATCTGCTCAGCTCTCAACCTGTGCTCTTCAAGCTCACATTTCCTTTGAGACTTTTGTCATCCCCAGCAAATTTTCAATTAGGTGGAAATACGCTAGCTGCCTGTGTTAGTTGCTTGGCTGTGTCGCGAGGTGGAAGGGTTGGTGGGGCAAGAAAAACAAAATAAAGCCAAACCCAAACCACCCAACAACAACAAAAAAAAAAGCACAAAGCTTCACACCAACATTAACTGTACACAGTGAGTGCTCACCTACTTTTTTAAGTATAAACACATACTTGTCTGGAAGTGAAAAGATATTACAGTTTAGGAACGTCAACTAAAAGGTATTCTCATTCTAGCACCATTCTCTAGCAAAATTAACTTAAACTTCTGATTAAATGATCAAAAGCTTATGTGATGATCTCATCTGTTGCTCGGGTGACATCTTAATAGACAGGAGGAATAACACACTACATGGCACTCTAAATATACTTTCACACATTTGAAATGTCTTTAAAAAAAGATGACAAAAGTGGATGTATTAAATAAGAAAAACTGAAGCATACAAGGTACAAAAATAAAATTCCTTTTTGGTTAGCAGCAGTCTGATCTGACTCACAATGTGCTAAGTAGGCAAGGTTTCTCAAGAAAAAGAAAAGGGAAAAGACCAACTAGTCTCACTGAAGACGCCTCTGCATCAGCAGCAGAACAAAAATGGCACAAGATCATTGAAAATGAGATTCATTTTTTTTCATGAACAAACCATCAGGTAAGTTTCAACTCTTCAAAAAAACAGAAATGCAAGACACCTAAAGACGACTCTCTTAAAAATATTAATTATACTTTTCACATTTCTAGCTCAAATGCCTAAGTTTTCTAAAATTCAAATAAGGCAAGTCTGTTGTTCTGTGCACAACACGCCTTATAACAAACAAATAAAAAGCCCTGGCAGATTGGGTCTCCATTCTGCCAAACAAACTGCTCACTACCCATAATCTCTCTCCTCCTATCTTCTTTCCACTGCTATGTCTTCCTTTCACTCTATGTCTTCTTCTCTCTTCTATCAGTGGACTCCACACAGTCTCTTCCTCCCAGGTGTGTAACAAGTGAAGAAGCTGTTCAGAAGTCAGTAATTATGAATTCCCCCTGCACCCTCAAGACACACTGGAGCACAGAAAACGGGCCAAAGGAAACTTCCATGGTAACTACTGACTAGAGCACTTAGATGAATACATCAGTTTCTGCTGCTTCCCAATTATATTGCCCCAAATCAGGCTCTGCCTTGTCTGAAGGCAGAATGAGAAAGAACAGCAAGGTGAAATAATCTCTTCCAGTTAACTGCTTCAAGGATTCTACCTTGCACTATGCAAACCAGTTCTTCTTTCTTCATAACTTGTAAAGGTACCTTGTAAAGGTATTTTCATATGCTCCTACATTCACTAGTTTTATTGAACTATGTTACTTGAACTGTTTAAAAAAATAACTTGTAAAAGTTCATTTGTGGATATTTCCAAGATAGATTCATGTACGTGTAATGAGGCTGCAAAAGATACTGAAAAAAACACCAGGTCTAAACTAGTGGTTTAATATATGAATTATTTGTAAAGAATATACAGAATTTATAAAAGATAATTTATAAAGAATTCTTTATGTCTTTCACTGTTGTGCTATAATGGGGTCTTCTATTAGTTATTCAATGAAGGCTCAAATTTTAATTTCCTTGTAACTGTCCATGCATTTAATACAAATGAAACAGTCTTTACAGTCCATTAATCATAGGCCCAATTACAAGAAAGTCCTAATTAGACCTGTCTAGATGTACATATCAGGTTATTAAGTTAATTAAGAGACATTCTATCTTGCCCTGTAATTGGTAACAGTAACTACACAACAATCATGTTTTAACTGTACAGGTTTTCACAGACTACGGCACAGCGTGCACAGGCTCTGGCTGTGTTATGCTCTTTATTCATGGATTAAATTAGAAATTTAAATACAATTAAATACATCAAATCTTCACAGCAATGTCAGTAGTGACTTTGTCAATAAAAAAGTCATGAGAGGCTAGATGTCATCCAGCTGGTCAGCCAGAGCATGTCCACTAAGGATAAGAAGAACTGCTCTCCTGGCTCCACTGACTTATTTGAGATATATGCATTGACTACAGTGAAGCTTGGACACTTAGACAGACATCTAAATTTAGACTTGCTAACCCCTTCATACAGGCTGTAAGTGAACAAAGAAGATATAAAATTGAGGGGAAAACTTGTGAAAGAACAGTAGGTTTAAGAAACTTTTTAATGACTGACACTTCTTTGTTAGAATTCCATTCTGATTACTGCAGTAACAAAGCAAGGAAACAAAAAGAAATGATTTTTTGAAGTATACTTTAACGTTATTCTTACTGCCTAAGTTAAGAGTCTGGAATTCTTATCTGTACCAATTCAATAAGAAAAGACCAATTTTGGGGGCTGTGTTACTAACCATCTTTTTAGGAGGACTCTGGAGAGCAGACTGGAACAGCAAACTCGTTCTACTATAAACTCTTTGCAGATCATATCAGTTTCCTAACTCGGATGAACTAGCTCTATCTGAAATAATTCCAACTCATGCATGTAATACTTGATAAAATATGCATCACTGATCTTACTTAGGAATAGATGGGGTCTGGTGGACAATTTCAAAGTTTCACTGAGTAAGTTCATGACACTTTATCAAACTCCACCACACACATTATAACATGCAATATCTATCTCAATCTCTTGCTGCATCTTTTCACTTATTTATCCTTTCAGGTTTTTCCCTCTCCCAATCTTAGTACTTCCAATATCATTGTCCCAAATCTATTTTGCCACTCCTGAGTTCACAAAATAGCTTCAAACACCTACAACCTGTGGTTTTATTGAAGTACTTCCTTTCTCCCATTCAAGCATTCCAAGAATGCTGTCAAGAGAGAAGTCACTGCTACCAGGTTACTCTAAAACATTAAATAATTCTCAGTAGAAGAAGAAAAGGTTTAAGACATGCTCTCAGAGATGCCAATCATGGCAACAGTTATCACGTTTTCTCCCATAGTTTAGTTTTCAAATCACTAAGATTTCCTACGATAGCTTGTATTTCTTTCTGCAATCCTTTATCTCTGCATGACAATCTCACACTTGTGGAATTATGCCTACCATATCGTTATCTGAACTCAGCAAGGATTTATCAAATGAGGGTAGTTCATGTTATTGCAGAAACACTGTAAGGTTTCCCTGAAGTGTAATTCAGAATCCTTGCTCAGTTTCCATCCACTCTATCAACCACTGAAATTCTGCCCTAAAGGCATGGACTTCACAGTTCAGCCAAAGAAAATGAAAACTGCTGGTTTTCTGAAAGGTCTATAGGATTTACATCAAAAGAAATACTCACAGATAAAGACTAGGAAAGACTATTACAACCTGGATTTAAATTACAGCCATAAAACAACACTGACTGCACATCACTGCCTCACCTAAAAGCTAACTCAATAGGCTGGAGCTGATCTTTCTCTGATCAGCTGAAGTAATCTTATTTCAATTTCAAGGTCTAAGTTGAAATCTCTTGTTCCACCATGTGCAATTACTCAGTACTGCAACTGTTAAAAAAATCTCATCATATTTCCATTGTAAACTTCACTGACTTAGCTTCAATCTGTCTGACACAATTTCTATTGAGGAAGGGTAATGCTAGAAACTAAAGTAGTAGGTATTTTTGTGGCTACCTCTGGTAGGCTGGCCCCAAGCAGCAGCTAAGCACACACCAGCCACTTACTCATTCCCACCCTCAGTGGGATGGGGAAAATAATGAAAAGAGCAAAACCAAGAAAAATTCATGGGCCAAGTTAAAGACAGCTTAGTAACCACAGGAAAGAGAAAATGAAAAAAAAAAAAAACAAACCCAAAATCAAGAACAAGTGATACCAAGGCAATCACTCACCACCTCCCACTGCCTTTCAATCCAGAAGCAAGTTATTTCAGAAAATTTACTCCCCAGATTTAATTGCTCAGCTTGACATTCTATGGTAAGGAATATCTCTTCACCCAGGTTGGGTCAGCTGTTCCAGTTGTGTCCCCTCCCAGTCTGTCCCCACCCTGGGCCTGCATGCTGGTGGGCAGAGAGAACAGAGAAAGCCTTGAGCCTGCGCAGTCACTGCTAAGCAACAGCTAAAAGATTGGTGTACCAACACTTTCCAGTTCCAAATCTGAAATACACCAACATACAGGCTTGCTGTGAAGAAAATCCAGTCCCTGCCAGACCCAGCACAGTACCACTATAGAAAGGGTTATTAAGAGTTCATGAAGGGTGATCAGGAAAAGGCCATATATGAAAAAAATAACTGGTTTATTAAGGAGTTGACTCAGCAAAGCCTTTAGGCTCAGATATTCTTTATGTCTGAGAAGTAAATAATTACAAAGCCATGGGCATGCTTAAAATGCTTAAATGAATTAAACCACTGCTCTGTGACTGTAGAATTACAAACAATTCCTTCCTTCTTTCTGGAAGCCTACCAAAAAGAAAAAAAAAAAAGGTAAATGAATGTTTTGAAAATCAATGGAAATCCTTTCAATTGCATCCCATGGACAACTTTGATAATACACATTTCAAAAATGTGTGCAGCAACCACTGCACTTTGCAGTGCTTTTCTTTCTCCTCCCAAACACTCCCCCACTAACTTTGCATTACTACACCATCAGATTAACTCAAGTTACATAGAAAGATAAATGTGAGATGATGTTTTGAAACATTCTACTGCCCAGTGTGTATAGCCAAAGTTATTATATATTCTAACTTCTATACATTAAAATGATTATAAAAATTTTGTACTTTTTTAATTTTGACCAAGAATTTTTAACTATTCACATGGAACTTCAAATAATAACCCGAAATTACAGTGACACAAAATGGAGAATGTGAGTTACCATAGTCCAGGTTTGTGAAGTCCTAACACAGATTTAATTACCTTGACTTTAGCTGCCTACATAAATTAACCCTAAGTTTGCTACAGTTTGTTCACTAAACAAATGTCAAAGAAGTTAACACATGCTCCCTGATTGTTAGAAATTACTTAAATCCTGTCATTTGGAAATATTCCTTTAGTACAGCAACTAAACAACTATGAGCAATATGCAGTATAATTGCAAGTTTTATTCATACAATTTGAATAGATTAATATCTATTCAGATACACATCTTAATTTGCTGTTATTTACCTGTGAGAGATTGACTTGGTCTCATAAGACTTCATACCAATGTTGTAATCAGCTTTTTAAATAGAACTAAATGTTTAATATGCAAAAACACAACAGAGATTTCTCAACGGGAAAGGTCGGAATTTATTGCCATGGAAAAATCTGGAAATTACTTTTCACCACAGCAAAATACAAAGAGGTTTTTTATATTTGTAGATTTATATACTGCAGTAGTGCCTAGAACTCCTTAAATAACACTAACAAGTGCTTTTTATATAGCATTTTAAGAAGACAAAGAGGTTATTTCACATGTAAGCAGTTGCTTGATTGACTTAAAACTACTTGTATCCTATTTCTCCCCCCACAGGAAAGGTCACACTGATTGGCCTGTCACAGATAACACAAGATGTGCAGGATAAGCAGCATTGCAGACTCTCTGCAAGCTCTCTAATGATTTTGAGAACACTTAGTCATGTTCAGTTTGGTTCAACACTGCTTATACTCAGTGCTTCTCCAACTGCAACTAAAAAATCTTTCTACTGTTACAAGTAACACTTTTATATTAAGTTATTTCAACCTGTGTCCACTTAAATATAGATGAAGCTTTTGCTTAACTAACACACTTGAACTTTGCTATTTGGGAAAGAAAAAAAGAAGAAAAACCCACAATGAAATTGGAATGAAAGAATTGGTCTCTTTAAATGCAAGAATACGAGAATCTTTTGCCATGCAGAAGTCATCAGTCCACAGATATAACAAAACTTGATTATAAATGCATGAATTAAAATATTCTAGTAAACACCTATGTTAACTAATAAAAAAGAAATATTGACTAATTTGTTTTTATACTCTAGAGATCTTTCTCCATTTCGTGTACTATCACCTATTAAATAGAGGAATTTGCCACATGATACTGGCAACTATTTCATTTCTAAAAGATATCACTGTACCTGAATCTGCCTTCAGCTCCAACCAGGAAGATAACTTAATAATTCCAGTTCAACAGGAAGCAAAATCCACCTCTGATAGCTTCCATATGGATTTTTATCATCCATCAGTTAAGCTAAAATTACCTTTATGATTTACCTCATCAGCAACCAAAATGACAAAGAAAAGGCTTCAATGATTTTTTTTTTCTCTTAACATTTTTTGCAAAGTTCTGACAGATTTCTAACATTTTCTGCCTTCATGGACTATCTCTTTATTTCAAGTCAAATTAAAATAGATATTTTCACTACTTAGGGCAAAGAAACTTCTGAGAATCATGAACCAATCATAGTCAGACTAAACCCCCCCCCCAAAAAACAACAACAACAACAAAAAAAACCAAAACAAACAAACAAACAAAAAAACCCCCACAAAAACCTGAAGATTAGAAACACATAAAGAAAAAGACATGCAGGTGGTCCATTTTGTCCTAAACAGTGCAGCAGCCTTTAAGTATACTGGTTTAGAACACGATATGAGCTGTGAACAATCAGGTAGGAGAGACACAGCAGCAAAATTACACAAGAAGAGAAATGTTAACACTGCGTGCAGAGGTACTCATGTTCTACATGTCTCCAGCCACTTTTCAATGTTCCCAAACTGCTTCCCACTGGCACTACCAGGTCCATTGCTCTGCCTCAGCCCTGAGAAGTTATAGTCACTGCCTGTCTTCATCTAAAAATTGCTGCAATTTGGGGAAGCACTCCCAGGCCGCTTCTGGGATTCTCCCAGAAATCAGGCCTGTCAGGGTTTCCAAACACACACACACCCGGCAAGGCTGAGGTCTGAGCCCAAGAGAGGACACCACCTATGGAAGATCAACACCACCATGCCCAGCTGGCTACTCCTATGACAGAAAACCTCTGCTTGCAATTGCAGGCACCAAGATTACCCTGCTGAAAATGCATGGTCCCAGACCTTCTCCACAGATTTACTTTTTTACCTCATTTACTGGCTGTGTGATGCCTTGGAATAAGACTCAAAACTCATCAGGCAGGTCTCTTTCCGATATGTCCGGACAATTTCTGTCACAATACCTTTTCCTCACTAAAGCCAGAAGATGATAATACAATATGAAGGTAATAGAGATTTGCAGCAGACAATTGATTTAACTACACATAGGAAGGATAATATTTTACATTCTGTTTGAACACCTTGAAACGTACCCTGAAAAAAGACACAACCCTATTCCCCAGAAGGCATAGAAATACATAAAATGTCAGGCATAATTCAGTAGTAATATTCAGAACAGCACAGATACCTAAATAATATTTGGCTTTTTTCATTTAAGAAACACTATATTTTATTTTAATCCTGCAGTGGGTAATGTCAAAAATTCAACCTAAACATGTATCAAGACAGCTCTGCATTAACTTATTTCCACAACCAAAAATCAATTCCCTGTGCCTAGACTCAACTACAACATCTTGTGTGGAACTGTTACTTGGATGCTCTTTTCTTCACCCAGGTTTGGCTACTAGAGTCACAAAACAAAACAAAACACACAAAAAAAAAGATAAGAAAAATAAAAAAGCACTTTAACCAGTGCACAAGTGCATTGAGATGTCACAAACCAAAGAGAGAGATCTGACCACCATCAGAAGAGACAAAAGCCTCTCACTCTACTTCCCTACTTTCCACAATTGTATTGCTTATTGCGAAGCACCTTGAGGAAGAAAGTACCCCATCCAACTTCTGGACAGAAAGAGTCACTGGAAAACTTCCTTCAGATAAGACACTTCCTCCTTACAAGAGGGATGTTTCAAAATCATGCCCAGAAAAGAATTCTTCAGCAAAAGATAACTGATGAGCAGAAATGAACATACAGTTAAACTGCATGAGGAAAAATATCAAGCTTTGTTGATCGCATACAGTAGATACATCATGGATTACATCCATGTTTAACAGAAGAGAGGTCTAATGCCATTATTTGTTTTATTAGAACTAACCTGCACGTACAAGTCCTTAAAAAACCCTCACCTAAGGAAGTAATGTGAAAGAACTCACAGTAGCTCTAAAGAGCAGCTGAAAATGTAGAACTGTGTCAGTACCAAGCTGCAAAAAAAGGCTCTGAAATGAAAGGATGTCAGATGCCACTATTTGACCTCTCAGGCCAAGTGCATTGGTTGCACAGGCTTAAGGCTGACACTTCTATCATGCCCACAAATAAAGTAGGTCTGAGATAATGGGGACAGCTAAATAAATACTAGCTTACATAAGCTAGATACACTTTCCACTCTGTAAGTTATAGATTAGCTAAGCTACACATGTGATGGCAATATTAAAGCCATTATTATATAATGCAAAGCATAATTATGAAATAAGAAAAAAATTATCAGTCTCTGTGTACCAAAAATACAAGCTAATGAAAATATTTTTCCTCAAAGAAAAAGTAGCAGAAAAAAATATTTTAAAGACTTAAAAAAATATGAGTACTAATAACTATACCACATGGATCAACTTACATAAGTCACTTTCTAGCCCAAACAACGTAACTTTAACACATACTCAGAACTGGTATGTTTCTTGAAAGTATCATTTGCACCTTGACTATCTTCTCCATATAAACTGTCACTATGGATTTAGTCACCATATCCTCACTAGCCTACCAGGGACCATGACTTGCAACATCCAGGAGCTGTCCTCTGGCTCAGGTTTTCAAACAAAGGACTAAAGGTCAATATTTTACGGGAAAGCTAGAGCCCTAGGTGGATATTTAAAGAGGTACTGCTGTACTAACAATTGGAGACTTTCTATGGATAACAACAGTAATTCTTAGAGATAGATAATTGAATTATACCTAGAACTGGAGTTAGGCCCATGATTTCTCATCAGACACTTCTACCATCACGACAGCAATGGCTTAGGCAACTAAAAATCACTTTATTTCTAGAAGCTGAAATCCGGGTGATTTTAGCTGATGATAGGGTTTTGGAGCTGTAGAGCTATTTTTAATAACAGCCAAAGCATTATTAATCTGATTTTCTCATGCTTTTTTATTTAGAAAACAATGTCTGTGAATCACTGGTGTACGATTTTGTTCATTTCCAAGACTGCAAAACAACTTCCCGACCCTGACAGCGATTGCCCAATTAAAGCCTCCTGATGATTTGATTGCTCTTTATTTAACATTAGAGTAAATCTGGCTCGTTATGAGTGAAGGCCTCCCTTCTGTAAATCAGGGTCTCACCAACTGCAGCAGGGCTCCCGTGGGAATACAGCGTGCTCACATGGACTGCGCTGCAGCCTTGAGACTTGTCAGTGCTCTCAATTGCCACGCTGAGCAAAGGAGAAGGAGGGAGAAATCAATTTTTTCTTGATTTTGTGGCACCAATTAATGGGATTAATAGCAGTACCAGGCACTGAGGCAGCGCAAAGAAAGAAGGGAAAGCAGAAAGCCCATAATGAGCTCAGGGCCTTGCTATGAAAACTCCTAAACCATGTGAAGACCATAGGAACCAGAGGGGGTTTGCAGGCTCAATGCAAATAACCAAGACAAAGGAAGGGGAAACACAAGCACAAAATAATACATGACAATGCAGCAGGACAGCATCAGCAGAAGTAGGAACTGTAGCCAGATAACTGCCTATCATTTTAGTATCCTAACTACTATATATTTTATTTCCTCTCTTTACTATTAAACTTTTTTTTCAGTGTTTAAGTAAATGTTAAGTGGATCTTCATTCTGGCCAGCTTCATTTTTCTAATTCTTTTTCTATTATCTTAGGGAAACATAGAATAAAATAAATTCTCTTGAGTTTGTTTTTCTCCTGTGCTGTCTCTTTCTTTCAGGTATTCCTCCTTCAGGGAACAAGAAATCAAGATTAAATCTGTTACTCTAGTAATTTAGTCTAGTAATTTTTGTGTTTATCTCTCTGCATTGTTCCTTACTGGTAAGTCTACATCCAGCCTTTGTCTCCAAATAGCTTCACTGTCTTACATTTCATATTAGACTATAGGCATTACTATCTAACAGCATTATTCTGAACTATGACACACTTAGGAGGAGCTCTGAAACACCTTTTCTAATTTTTTACTAGGGTTTCCACAGCATGCAAAAGTATGTCCTCAGCACAATTATGGGCAGTGGTTCACATGGCACACCAGAGAAATTTCTTCATCTGCAAACCTAGGTCTTCTCCTCAGCTTGCATTTCCCTGGACATCTCTGCTTTGCCCTCATTATGTAGGAAGGGCAAGACTCATCAGAATCCTCAGGAGGATGAACACCCAGGTCACACTGGGTGTATTGAGCGTGTCCTACCCAACTGCAATGGACACGCGCAATTAACACAATGTGTCTGAACAGAAACACACAACAAACACCTGCTGCATTTATACGGGATCTCTGTCCAGCACACACGGGATTCTCTGTCCCAACGGTTCAGTGTCTGTATGCATTTCATAGAGCATGCACATGCACACACATTTCACTCTGAGAAATCCCAGTACACCCAATCATGGAAATTATCCCATCTCTCTTTTCTTCTCCTTCAAATGAAGTAATAACCTTAATTACACAAAAGCCCCTAATTCCATCTCTACAAAACTATCACAGAGTCTGCATCATAAACCTTTTCTCTTCCTAACTGGCCTATGCATAATTGCTTCCACAGGTTCTCTTCAAAGGTCACCTACAGCTGAAACTACCTTCCTTTTCAGTTCTATGAACCATCTCTCATGTCTCCAGAAGAGACTGCTTCCACTTACTTAGGCTTCTAGATGAATTCTGTTATCAACAACACAGGGCAGCTTTTCTGCACTAGGGCACCAAAAGGAACATGGAACTTATGATCATTCAGAATTCCTGTATCTTTGATATAGATACCTGACCAGAGGAGTATTTTACAATCATCTGTTTACCTCTCCACTCGTACAAATGTCAGCAATGCCTGTCAAACTGGAGGGTAGCTCCTTCTTAATGAAGGAGTTCATGGCACAGGAGCCAGTGTTAATACTGGTGCTAAGGACACCTTTAACTCTCTGGCAAATCTATGCCTAAGTAATATATCCAAGATCAAGTATCAGAGGTGATTCAGACACTGCAAAACATACATACTCTTTACTATATAATCTTTACATAATGAGCTATATTTTCTTGCATTTCCCCTGTCTTTCCCACTCTTTGGTTATACTCTTAGCAACCACCAGCACTGGAACCTTTCTTTTATTAAAGAAAGTACAGATTCCAGGTAACTATTTGACAGTAGGGACTAAGTTTATAAAAAACAAAATAGAAGAGAAAAAGAATACACTGGCAATGCATTAATCTTTTTCATCCCACCCCCTCCCATTTCCTATCCTTTCTCACTCTCATGCTCAGTGTATTCATATGGTCTGTTTCCTCCTAATTTGTTCAGCCGTCCTCCCTAATTATTCAATTCAACTCTTCTGCTCTTTCACAGAATCAACTGGGCTCCATGACATTCCCCCAACCTATGGGGAACTACACCTTCACAGCTAACAAGCACACAAACTTTGCAGATCTCTTATGCCCACCTAGTAGCATGCTACTGGATAAAAGCAGTTGTCCTTCCCTCCTTCCCTCCACCCTCAGGCCACCTACATTTTCTCTCCCAAGTCAATGCCACAGTCCTCATCAGACTATGTGGTGACCCACTGAGCTCAGCCTACTGAACAACTTTCACTTCTTTGTAGACTTCATTTTCTTCTATTTTATATTCCCAAACTGGGTAACAGACACAATCGCCAGTTCTGGAACAAGGACAGCAGGAATGTGCAGCCAGAAATGAAGATGAACAGGACCGGCAGCAACTGGCTATTAGATCAGCCTCGTAGCCCACAGTCCTGAATACTAAACCATCAGAATGTCTGGAGTAAAACAAACAAGGAGAGGAGGAAAGATTCAATTAAAAAGGTTCCAACACAGTTGAAAGACTCAAAGCTCTCACAATTCCTGCTCCAGAAAGCAGCTCCTACAAAAGCCAACAAAAGAGCTATTGTATAGTAAGTATGTTGTACCAGACACTATACAGAAATATGGACTATGAATAGAGTGATTTCATTTATTGAATATTGCAGGGACCTGAAAAATGAGGAAGGCAAATGGATGTTTCACATAAATATACAATTAAAAGTTTTGACTCTCTCTATCAACAGAAATTTTGTAAGAGGCAGCTATTTATCATGGGTAATGCACATGCATTCTTCATTTTGTATGTGCATTTCTCATAACTGTAACGTATCTTCTCATAGGGCTATATGCACTTTATATATCCCAAAATCATGGGTGTTTCACTGGGAACTCCACGTTTAAGGCAAAGATAATGACTTGAGTTTTATGTGAATAAGGGAAGAAAACTGCCCAAATCAACAGAAGAGCAAAACCAGAGGGGCATCATAACTAAAGCTAAATGATTCTGTCTGAACATTATAGATGGAACTAAAAATAAGTATTCAATGAAACAGAGTAGACAAAGGAGAGTTGACACAGCACAGCATATGGGACCTGACATAAAAGTTAGGGCCATCTAAAACGTGTCTTGTTGCAAGCTTTTTAAAAGGATATTATCCTCTATACTAAAAGCAGATTTGGATGTTGGGTTGTCTTGGCAAAGGCATAGGTGTGCATTTCAAGTGATCACATTCTTTACCTGTGTCCTAGGATGAAAATCTGTAATCCTTGCTTTTCATCACCTTTAGCAATGTGTGAGACAGCCCACTGCCTTAGTCAGGAGTCCAAGGTTTTCCTAACAATTGTACTTGAAAATGTTCTTGCTTTCACTGGTTTTTAACCATGTCTTATGGTTTCAGGCAGAGAAGACTCTTAACATAGAACCTCCTTCTGTCATATTTCACAACTCATATGACATTTCTTAGGAGAAAAAGCGTGCATCTGTGCAAGGGGGACAATACCCAAAACAGGAAATAACACCTCATTTTTGCCTGAGTAATTACAGACACTAAAGCGTTTTGGTAACGTTTGTTCCAAAAGTTGGTGAACATCAAAATGGTTCCAGCCACCTCTTGTAGTCCAGAGGTAAAAACGTATCTCTATCCCTCCTGACTCATACAAAACCACATATGCTTTCCCAGAAAAATAAAATATCACCAGATTTTAAAAATTAAAAATCACTGTATGAAAAAAATCCAAAATAATTACTAGACAATTGAAAATGAAAAATTAGTCCCAACTTCTTTATCTGCATAAATAATGCAAATGGTAAGACAAGTGAGAATAAAAGACATTGGGAAAAAAGGAAAGAATATTGACTAGACCTTCAAAATAAGAGGCAAATTGTAAAAGAACATGATGTCAAAATACTCTCAAATGTTTCTAACTCAATTTAAATATTATGTTTCTAGCCTCCATTTATGAAGTGACACTTTTAAAATAAGGAACACCAATAACAGGTGTCTGTCTAGGTGTTTCTTTTTAGTCAATGCCATGATGAAGCAGATAACTAAGAAATCCACTTGCTCCAGAACAGTAAAATAGCACATCACGTGTGGCAGAAATGCTGGTTAAGGTAGTAGCTACTCCCTTCCCTCCCAGAAGCTCCTGAAAAAAACAGAAGGCTGAGACACTGGTGACTTTGGAGTATGAATAGTATCTAGTTCACTTGGAAAAGCATAGATAAGCGACAGCAAAGAACATGTTAGAAAAAATTATAGGCTGAGTTAAAACCTTCAAAGTATTTTACTTTGCATTTGCCACTTAACATTGATCTCTTGTACCAAATAGACTGGATTAATCAAAAGAAACAAAACAATTGAAGAATTTACTTCAACACTGTTAATGTAATCCAAAACTTTGAAGATACTTCATAAAGCGATAAAACACAAAGAAATAAGACCAGCAGTAATGGGCTAATTTTGATCCAGAATGATTAATAATTAGACAGGTTGCTAGAAAAAATGCAATATCATATCTGTTAGCTTTATACCTTACCATTGAGAAGCCAAGCTTTGCTGGTACATGATGATGAGAGCAACTCAATTGAGAACTACTTCTCATTTTCCCAGGTATTCTTTTGATGCAAGATAGTTATGTAAGCCTTCTGCTTCCCTTCTCAAGAAACAAAATAATTGTCATTTTGAGAGTTTAAAAACATTAATGTAACAAAAGGATGCTGTTATGATACTTTCACCTTATCATTCCATATTTTAGATACAATTCTTCCAATTTAACTACTACTTGGATTTTTATTTATTTCTGTGTCTGTTGTCAAAGATTTTTTTTTAAAGCAATTAAGAAAGCAACTAAGAGTGCCTACTTTTCCATTTTAAGCAAGTAATATTTTTGCCATTATGGAAACAAGGCTTATGTGATTACTATCTATGTTCTTGACAACCTAAGTCCCTACCTGTATCTATGATCTCTTTCACTGTCTTTTTCCAATATGCTTTTAAAGTCTTCGACTCACTTCAGACAAATTCCCAGAAGAGTAAAATCACAAAAATGCAACTCCTTTTAAATGCTGAGAGATTAACTAGTGAGGTAGCAAGACAATGTAATTTTCCTCATTCAGGAACATTTTTTTTCTTAATAATAGATTACACAGGAGAGTAGAATTATGACTGCCTCAACCATAAGGAAATTTCTGACATTTGCATCTTGTTGGTCACCACAAAAGCCAGGTAATAAGCATAAAGCCATTGCTTATGGAACCATTTGTTAATGGAAAAGAGTGTGTCTGTAGTTTTAATTAGCATCTTTCATTTGTTTTCCCTTAAAGATAACTTTATCTAAGGCAACTATGAGAATATATGAATTCTCCAAAATGCAAAGGACATCTCTACACCATTTTTCCCTTTAACTTACATTCCCCTTAAAGAGGTCTTTGACTTCAGTGCACATTAAGGCTACAATAACACCCTACTGCAACAAGCACCAACAAAAATAAAAATTAGAACTTAAATGTGACTCCCTCCCCACTCCTGTGTAAGACTGCAGCATTTCTGTATCACTGCTGGTTTCCACACATCCTTTGAAAGACAGAGAATACTGGCTTCCCTGCAACAGGAACTGCCAGGCTGAAACAATGTCACTACAGTTAGTGTCTAAAATGATCCCTGTGATGTCTAAGTACCGAAAAACTCAGCCTTTCAAAGGCTCCATCTAGCTGCTTGAAATTAAATGCTTCACTAAATACATTTGTGTAATCCATAATACAGACCCTTTCATGCTAGCAAGAGAATTTAACCTATTAAGTATAACACCAAAATAAAATAAAATATTATCTGTGCAACCTCAAAAGAAAATAATTCTTTGAGGGCATCTCTATCATTCAAAATGCAGATATTGCAACTTAAAACATAACTTTATACTGTGAGAAATTGTGAACTGGTTAATTAGACATTCAAGTTGACAGTGTCTACCTTCACATATTTAAGAACCAAGGGTAAACACTGCTTCAGCAGACAGTTCAAAACTCCGAAATTCATCCCCAAATTTTGACTAGGTCAGTCATAAGATGCACTATAGATAGTGTTTGCCACCAAACAGGTTAAGGTTTAAGTGAAAAGTGTAGTTATTTTATTTATATAGTGGACACCACTGCATAATATATAGCAATAATGCTATTTCATTTAGTGAAAGAAAAACCATCACAGATTAAAAAAAAAGGTTACCCATTGTATTTGTTTCAGTAATTATGTCTGCTAAAAAAAAAAGGCTAAGGGTGTTATTATGAAGCTTTTATGTGGTTTGAAATAAAATTTGCAGTTCTAATACCACATTACTTGGAGAAAAAAAATCTTAGGTAACCAGGGTTTTGGCATGTTTATTTTGAGAAGAGTTATTTTGGCTTTTTGTAACTCAAAGAAATACAGTTCTTCGGTTTGCATAACAACAACATACCTGCTGGATGCTTTTTAGCTGCAGTTCTAGAAATAAAAAAAATTCCAAACCACTAAATTTATCTCAGAGTTCTTGAAGATTTATTGCAATCTGTTCTTAAGAGTGCTGATCCAGCTTTCAAATTCACCGAAACTAACTGTCAGGTTGCCCAAATGAAACCACAACTGGATGCTAAAGACATACAGTTTTACAGAACAATAGATATATGGATACAGGCAGCAGGATCATTCATTGAGATTATTAGCACACAAAAAAAACTTGCTGGATTGGATGCCTGAAATGCAAAGTGGGTCAATACTTCACTCAGACAGAAATGAGTGGGTGCTGATTCTGAATACTCTGTCCCAGCCAATTTTAGGCACATACCTCCTGTTCACATTTTAGAAAGATGGAAAAAAAAAACAACAGTGAAGCTTCATCACAGAAATAATTCATATTTAGAATTCTTGTTACATTCCAAGTTAATGTGAAAAAAATATAATCTAAAAAAATCAGGTAGTGCTATGGTATGTGTTACCACAAAAATCCCAGAAAAGAGGCATTTCTAAAGGGCATTCCTCAAATCTAAACTTGTTGTCTAACCACAGTATTCTCAGATGCCAACAACCTCTTACAGAAAAATGTCTAAGCCTTCAAAAGCAAAAGAAAAAAAATAAAAGAAACCTACAAAAGAAACACACAAAAAAAACCACCTACAAATAAAAGAAACACACAAAACCTACACAGAACAGGATAAGGATGCTCATGAAACCTGGCAGGACATAAGGGGTTAACTTAAGACCTTACTGTCAGCACTATCAACATCTGCATGCCCCGGGGCATTTAGAAGTAGAGTTACAGGTTCATAGAGCTCTTACCTGCAAAAATCTTGGGCACCTGAAAGATGAAAGATGAAATGGCAGAGAAATAACAGTTTTGAAAAGCCATGACTTGGGGACCTACATTCAAAAGGGAAAATGAGGCTGCAGTATTGAAGTTGTTTTGCAACCTGTCTTAAATCTCAAAATTCACGGAGTCTCAGATGTACACAGTATTTCCCACCCACCTTCCTTCCCACCTCTAACCCATAAATAAGAATTTACCTTGGAAAAACATTTAGAATCAAGTGAATCTGTGCTGAGTAATCATTCACAGCTGAGTGGATAGGGTTTCCTACTATGTGTTAACAGGTCCTGGTAGTCAGCAGAAGACCAATGCCTGCTGAGTCAGCTTACGCTCATTAATTCTTTCTCCAGAAGGTTACTCTTCATGTTTCTTTATAGAGAAGGAAAACTTTCTAACCAAGGCAGAGCGTGAGGTCTTCCTGCATCTCATGTGTCAGCACTTGTCTTGAACACTTCCTTTTCACACAAATCAAGAAGATAATTCAAGTGTCAAACCACACAAAATTTCAGCAAAGATGTTCTCAAGTAGGTACTGCTGGTTAATGAAGTATAAAAGTCCCTAAGCGCTGTAACAGAAGGCCACAAATACAGGACAGAATGGAAAAAAGAGGCACAACCAGGGTAACTGCAAGCAACTGGAACACAATGACCTACTGGCAAGAACAACTACTGCTCTTAACTGTCATGCAGTGGAATTGTACTTCACCTTTAGTACACCACCAACTGTTCCATCCATCAGCATTCTGTGCCTCTGTAATTGTCTAAAATCAATGGTGTAAAGTCACCCTGATCTCTGATTATTCATTACACAAGTATGAAATACAATCTGCTTATGCATCACTATCCCTGCTTTCATCTCAGAAAGCTCACAGGTCCTCTCTCCCTGTCCTTCTTTCCTGTGACTGCCCTCAGCTACCCAGTATGATTTCCTGCACTCCCTAAAATGTTGACTTGAAGCATATATTGAGCAATCACAGTCACAACCTGCTCAGCAAATAACACTGGAGAAAACTGAATCCAAGTCCACTCTGTTGGTATTAGAAAATTAGTACCCCCTGAAAAAAAAATTATGACTGCCATCCATGACAAGTGATGGTTGATCAGCATCCAAAACAGAAGTGGTGTAAGAAAATGCCAGCTGTTTCCGGATGAAAGATGAAGCACAGGTCTCCTTTTGCAACATGTCAGAACATTTAGACACACAACAAACTAACACGTTAGTGACTATATCTGACTGTGAACACACGGAACTCCTGAAACACCACAATGCACATCTAATACTAGTATAGACTGCAAGATTCATCCGTGCAGAGTCTTTGATCGATTCCCATCAACTTCAAATACCGGTCCTTTTCCTGAGGACTGCAGATCTTCAATAAACTATTGAGAACAAAAAGTACATCAAAAAATTAAATATATATGTGGATTTTAAGTGGCCAATCAGGAAGTAGAAGAGATCAGAATTATGATCTTCTTCCTCCCAGTGTTACGGATTAAAATGACTGTTAACACCTGCAGGAATGCCATAACTCTAGATCTTAAAACCAGTCACTAGTGTTCAGGTCTAAGTGGATTTCACACCAAAAGTCTTCCCGGTATACAGAAGTGCACTGAGAACCTGTAGACAGCCTGCACAGTTATGCAGTCTTTCACATTCTTTCTATCACAATGAAATTCCTACATTACAATGATTACTGAAATATGTAATGATACATGAAACAGTGAAACAAATACAACTTCTTAATCTTTCCCTCCACTATTAATAACTTTAACATCCTACAAGAATCCAAACAGAGACAAGCATCTTATACTACAAGGAAACTAGGTTAAAACAGAGTGACTCAGAACAGAGATGTCAAGTAATTCGCTGGAATTTTAATCTGTAAACTATTGGGTTAAGGAAATTTAGAACAAAATGAGAGCTGTCAAGGGCCTAACTCTTGAACAACCCCAAAGCACCGAATTCCCATTGAAATAAACAAGAGTCAGTTACATACAAAGACCTAGCAACACAGCTGATTGAACAGAATTTTATTCAGAAATTGAATCACACAAATGTTTCCATGTTTGTGAATTCCTTAACTAGAAAAATCACCTGCCGTTCCCTAGTACCCAGTTACTGTTCCATCAAATGGGGCTTTATTTATTGCAAAATAAAAATATCTAACACTGCTTGCACTGAACCAGCACAGTCTATTTCAAGAGCCTATACACACAAAAATATAAAAACAGACCATTTATTAACAATTTTCTAACAAAATTTGAACCTTAATTATGCAGGGGGTGGCAAAATATACACTGAAGATAAGGCATCCACCACACCAGATTAAAAGAGACTTCACACAGCGTAAGCTTGATTGAGAACAAGTTAAATACTGAAAAGGAGAGACTTGTGCCTTGTGATAATACTGCCAGAGTGCAGTGCATAATACATGTGCATTTAAATGTTTAAAACTGCATGAGAAACAGGATGTTAAAATGGTAATAAGCACGATTGCTCTAGTACCCTTTGAAATTCTAAATATTCACAGCTTATGTACTGAAATAGTAAAATACGCACATCTGTGCATCTACAAATCCTTGCAAGCGCATCCTTGTAAGAAAACGGAAAATCTGTAGCAAAAACACGGCGTGTGACTGCAGATAAAAATTTCAGAAAACACCATCGACACGGACTTTTCGCAGGACGGACTTCTTTCCGAGCGCTCCATGCAGAGGGTGTGTTTCCCTGTGGGAGGCACCCACCTGTCCCTCACCGCTGGCCGCTCACGGAGGGGCAGCGCCTCGGGGCTCGCTCGCGGGCCGTGCCGCGCCCGGTGCCCGCTGCTCGGTGCTCAGCGCTGCCGCCCTGCAGCCGGGGGGGTTCGGAAGCGCCGCCTCCCCTCGCGGAGCACGGCGGGTGCGCGGTGGGTGCGCGGCTCCCCGCGGCCGGACAGCGGGGCCGGGACCGCTGTCCCGCGGCCGCCGGGGCGAGGGGGCAGCGCGGTGGGGGCGGCCCTGGGGACTCGCTCCGCGGGCGGGAGGGCGGAGGGGCACCTGTTTGACGACCCGGGCGGGATCGGGCGAAGCAGAAGGCGGCGCGTCCGCAGCGGGGCGAAGAAGCGGGGCTCATCCTCGGGATAACCGAGAAGGGAGGGCTGCGCGGAGCTCCGGCGCTCCGAGCGGCGTGGAGGAGGGACACGAGGGCACACGCGTGGTGCGGGGCAGCAGGACGGGGCGAGGGGTGCCGGCACTGCCGAAGCAGCGCCTCAAACTCATCCTCTCCCCTACGTTCTCCTGGGCTGCGCGGGGGGCTGCGGCCATCGTGGGGACACCCCCGCCCCCACCGCTGCCCGCCGCGGAGGAGCCGGCCGGCAAGAGCGCACCTTACCTCGAAGAGGGGGCCGATCTTATTCTTCTCCAGGTAGGCTTGGATCCTGGTCTGCTGGTGAGACGCCATGAAGAGCTCCGGGGGCGGGGGTTTGAGCTCCTCTCCCCCGGCGGCGGCTGCAGTCCCTCCGGCTGCTGGCGGCTCACTCCCCCGCTGCACAAGGGCTGCCACAGCGGGAGAGGGCGGAGGCGCTGCCAAAGTGCCCGGGACGGAGCTAACTCAGGTAACTGGGGACGGGGGCAGGAAGCCGGGTGGCAGTCGCCTGCTTAGCCGGGCGCGGGGCTGGCTGCCCTCAGGGAGCAGCGGGCGGGCGCTGCTTGGAGCGGAGCATGGTGCAGGGAGGAGAGGAGCTGCAAAGGCGGCCCCCCAGCCCTCGCCGCTCCGCGCTGCGTGTGTCTGTCAGTCCGTCTCTGTCTGTGTTTCTGTGCCAGGCAGCGCCTTAGTGACGGGAGCGGCCGCGGCTCGCGCTGCCGCCCTCGCCACAGCGCCGCTGCCGCGGCCGATCGCCGCGGGCTCCTGTCAGCTCCGCGGCCGCCGGCGCCCGTTGACGCCCGGGCTCGGCGCACAAAAGGCGGGAGCGGGGGAAGGGGGAGGAGAGCGGGCGGGAGGCGGGGGCTGCTCTGCATCCGCCGCTCCCCTGCCCGCCCGGGGACGGACTTGCCCCCGGCGGAGCCGCGGCCCCTCCGCCCCGCCGGCGTTGGCGGGGCCCCCACCTGGCATCGGTGCCCCGGGCGGGGGTGAGCGCCGAGGGCCGCCCGGCGAGAGGCACCTGAGCGGCACGCGAAAACTTCAGCTGGGGGAAGGTCGCGGAGGAGTGAAACGAGTCGCGCTGCCAGCAGGGAAGGGGGTTGCAGGGACTACAGCTGGCGCTCTTCCTTAATTTCTGTTTAAATTATCTTTAAATCTTAAAATGCCACCTTTCTTATGATGCCGATTAAATTCTCAGTTAGGTACAATGAGCATCTTAGTGGAATAATTGGAGTAGCTATGCAAGTGCATCCTGGTCGCAGGTTGTGTTGAGTTCCAGCAAGCAGCCAAGGGCGCTCGGCCAAAACGCGATGGAGCAAACAAGAAATATTCAGCTGGCTTCCGACAGTAGTGAGTTAATGGGTACATCAAAGAATCAGTATTTATTCTGTCTTCACTTCAAGTAATTACTATCTCACCGTTTCTGAAAGCAAGGATCACAACCAGCTTTTTTTTTTTTTTTCCTCTCACTCTCTCTATTTAGACAAGAACAAATGAAAACATGCTTCTTGGGGTTTGACACTTCTGTTCTGCAATAACTGATTCTGCTGTACTAACCTGTTTGGTAAAAAAACCCATCCTTTTTTAATAGGGATTTTTTTAAAGACGCAAAACAGCTTTGAAGACTATTGGGAACATTTAACACATCTGCTGAATCAGGCTGCCTGTTCCCAATCAAGCAGTGTTCTGCAAACGCAAGAGTACAAGCGTCTCCTGATTCAGAAACCGCTAAAGAAAAGGATGAATTTTGTCAGGAGTCAAAAGATCCTGAGTTCCACTGCCATAGCCATTGACTGTTGTTTGACTTCAAAGTCCTCCGTACTGACCTAAACCTCAAGCTTCTACCTAGAAGGAGGTCAGGTGTAAGTGTATTATAAAGAGCTTGCAGCACATCCTGTAGTGTAAGCAATAGCCTGGAGAATTCTTTAATGGTTCGCTGGAATGTGCTCATCCCAGTCTTACTGAGGCAGTATTTGTTTCCATAGTAGTCACTTAAAAATGGCACATTTTTTTATTTGGATTCTTAGTGGGTAGTCTTCTAAAATTCATATCAGCTCAGAGTTTTAGTGTATCTTCTTCAGCAAAGTACTGCCTGGTGCCACTTAAATAATATGTTGCTAAGCTAGTATAATCAGCCTAATGAGGATCATACAATCATAAGGGTAATTGCCAGTGATGCAGGTTCTCTATAGTGACTCTGATTCCTATCAGATGAGGATGTTTTTAAAATTTCATAAATCTCACCAGAACCCAGACTGCTCCAATAAATAAAAGTCTCCCACTTGGTAAAATGATGCCCCCTCCCATGATGCAAAAATGAGAACATATGTTTCTATAGCCCTAGACAACCTGATTTCTCAAAGTAGCAGCACTTCCAGACCTGCTGGGATGTGGCCATATCAGGACCTGCAAACTGTCACTGCTCTGTGTAGAGCAGGAGGAGGACTGAAGGAAAGAAACAAGACTATCAGCAATATGAATAGAAGAGAGAATTTATTAAAGGAGGTTTTAAAGATAACTATCTGTGCTTGTATATTGTACAATTAGATAGATACCAAGATCTCACTGTTAAAGTCTCAGAGTTTTGAAGATTTCTGTGTTTTGGTTTGTTTTTTCTTTCTTCCCACTGAATCACAGAATAGTTGAGGTTGGAAGGGACTGGTCCAAGCCCCCTGCTACAGCAGACTCACTTACAGTTCATTGCCCAGCATTATGTCCAGATGACCTTTGAATATCTACCAAGGATGCTGGATTTTTTTGGTGTCAGTTGTCATTCTTGCTTCCTTTTTCCCTAGACCATTTTACTTATCTTAATTCTCATCCAGACATAATCTAGATTTTCCAGTTTGCTTGGGAGACACAGTGGCGGTTCTGCTGTGTCTGGGAAAGCTTCTGAGGCCAAATGCAGAATTAGGTTTCTAAATAGACACGTTTTGTAACCCCCACAGCTCCCATGAGACTTAAGTGACAGGTTATCCTTTGATATGGATTAGGTGCTTTAGGGAGACAAGAACACAGTTCCTTACCAAGAGCTTCATTGCTGCTGTTCCCTAGTTGAAGGTCTTCAGCAGTTCCCTGACAGTAAAGCCTTCTGAGTGCTAAAATATGGGAGTTCAGGCATCTCCTGCAGAGAGCACAGGCTGAGTGACATGGTATGAGAGGAAAAGGAACTTCACTGATAGCACTCTTTTTTTCCAAAAAAGCACAAATCTGTTGCTAGATTTAAGACATGCCACACCAAGATAGCAATCAATAAATACATGTGATTTGCAAATAAGCACAGAAAGTTGGATATGTCTCTGCTGTCCTCTTAGTTGTTAGGAGAAAAACATTTTTAAAATTTAATTAAGATATTCTAAGTTTTTAAAACTGGTATTAAGAGAGTCTTCTAAAATTAGCTTTCATCTTAATACTAAAGCAAAAAATCTCTTGGATTAAAATTACTGGCTTAGGCATGCCTGATTTCTTTCAGCAACCTTGTTGTATGAGGGACTGAACACTAAATTACTTTACAACCTAAGTAATAAAATATAGTCTCTATATTGCTCTTTGCTATGGTCATAGTTTCATTTCATGGATATTTCTCTTTCAGGAGCAGTATACAGCATGCAGATCTACAGACCACTCAGCAGTGAACTGCAAGAACAGAAATGACTGAAAGAATTTGCACAGAGGCATCAAAAAATGAAAAGTATCCCAACTTAAAAATATTTTCACCTCACAAAACAAGATTCCCAAAAACAAGGAGAAAGAGTCAGAAGAACAGGGCTAATTTTAAGATGCTCATGACCGCACTGTATTCAGTTCTTATCCTGTGTCTGTGCCTGTGATATCTGAGCTCCCTGCTTCTTACCATTGTGTGTTGGTGGGTTTCTCACCTTTCACTCTTTTCTTCAAGAGAACAGTGGGCATTTTTTGTTAGGTCATTTCTCTTTTGACTTACTCAGTTCAAGAACTTTGCTAGAGTAGAGACCTATTAAATAATTCCATAGTATTCTACATCATTTCAGTCCTGCCATCCATTTTTCAGGAATAAGTTTGCTGCAGTTCCAATGCTGAGCACTGAATTTTCAAAGTTGCAGTCAGTTGCAGTACCCATTCATCATTGCCAGAGTTAAGTTACCCAGGCTTCAAATGCAAAGGTGTTCTTCAGGAGTCAGAGCTGCCACTGCCTAGCAGAAAAGGAAACTGATGACTTGGCTGTCTGTAAAGATACTCCGTGGGTCACAAATACCGAGTGCCAAGTTGACAATTTTTTCCCTTCTGGCTAAGATTTGATCCATATGCTCTGTATGAAGTTTATTGTTTGAGATGGCATCTGGAGTACAAAAGAGACATTACAATCTAAGAGAAATATAGTGGCAATATATGAATTTATTGCAAGCCTTTAAATGGCTTTCTAGTTCCCATTAAGTGCTTTATGTCTCAGCTATCAAAAATAGTCAGAAATTCCTTAACAAACCTTTCAAAAACAATTACAGAGAGCAGAAAAAGTAGCAGGCACATCAAAAGAGGTAGTATTCATCAAAACTTGGTGATGTTTTCCTTAGAAAGCTTTCTGGTTTTTCAGTGTTTCGTTTCATGTAATAACTCTATAAGCAAGCATTCTTCTTCCGTTACTGTGATTGTTTCTATTGAGTTTGATATTCTATGCAAAGTCATTATCTGCTTCATGAAGAGCTAAGAGCCATTAGTCAACAGCTGACTAAATGCAATTCTTAAAGTATCCTTGTGCTTTTAAAAAAAATGCAACTGAAGTTACATCCAGGAGAATAAAATGCCTGAGTTCCTGCACTTTATAAATGAGGCATTATTTTTTATTGCCAAAGCATGGCCTTGGAACATTACAAACCCATGTTGTAAAATTTTCTAAGAAAGCACATATGCACACACAGTGGCTAAATATTGCAGTGCTCCAAACTATTTAAAATAATGGTCTAGCACTTCCTTACCTAGAAAGCTGTCATCTTGCTTTTTATTTAGTATTCCCCTAAAAATGGATCTGCTCAGATGGCATGTTCTCAAAAGAAATTGAAGCATCTTACTGTATTATGCTGAAATATCCAATTTACCTTTTATCCCATATCAAGTTAACTGACAGAATTGGGAATAACATCACTGGAGGGCTGATTTTGTACACTTAATTTTATTTGGTGGTTTTTTTTTTTAAATGTACTCAGTATATTATAATATATTCACGACCTCGAGTTTAAGCAACTTCAAATATGCTTTGTATGGTTTTCTATTCATACCAAGATAGGAGACATACAACTTCAAAATCTGGACTTCACCAAAACTTGTAAAGAGCAAGGATTTTTTTGCATCTTCATTCTCATGGAAGATTTAACCTGTGGTTTGGATATTTTGTCCTTTATACATTGTGATCTTGACCACAAACATCCTCTGTGGTAAAAGATTTCCTATTCCATGCAGGGCAGGAGCTCTTGGGAACTTGAAAGTTTGCATTATCCTCAGGCTCTCAATAAGGACAAGAACAAATCACTGAAAAATCCAAGATTCATAAACCCCCACTGTGCTTAAGGAGGATGAGTGTCTACCTCTTTGACTCCTTTTATTCTCAGATGTATTCTGTAATTTGTTTTCATGTATCATATTCACTTTCCTGCTTCCAATGATTTGTTCAGGAATGCTCTCATCCTATTCAGAAAAAGAAATTCCATCTCAACTTGAAGAATTTAGCTCATATCATATTAGCAATCCAACCATTAATAGAAATCACTAGTCTTTCAAGCCTGTAGTGCAGCTTATATCCATTTTTAGCACCTTTATGGTTGTCTTCTTTGTGTTTGGCTATACATTAACGCAATACAAAAGTAGCAGTACTTATGAGAATATTGGTAATACAGTTGGCAGTGTATATTAAATATATTTCAATGACAAATATGCTCTGAGAATTTACTCTTATTTGCATTATGGGAGACTGCAGACAGGCTTTATTCAGAAGCCAGCTGCAAAGCAGAACTCTTAGTACCCTCCTGGAGATGGATTGGCCAGGTTCACATTCCGCTTCACTGACACCCAGGGACTAAAGTAATTAAATAAGACTCGCAACACATACTGACAGTTACAATCTTCTTCCTTTCTAAGGGATAAAACTATTAATTTAATTACTTGGTAGTGAGTAAGAACATCAAACTTCAACCCTTCAAAAACTGTTCCTTTCCTTTCCCTCTGTATCACTGCCAGAGCACAGACCATTTTTCTGTGCGCTGTTGGCTTTCTGGTAGTGCGGATGGCAGCAGGGACTGAACCAAAACCTTTTGGCATGTCCTGCTGTCCCAAGAGTCTGGTCTAGTTCTTCTAGCCCTCCACTAGTAACCAATACTATGCAGACCAGCCACTAGAGGGGAATAAAGAATCATACTGTTCTAACCTAGGTTACTGCATCGTGAACTGCTTTGCAGGGATATCGTAGCTATGGCCATGAACAAGTGCTCTGACTCAGCTGGCAAGGCTGCTTCGTGCTGCAGCCATTACATTTGTATTCAGACAGCAAGTTTACTTAAGGGTCTTTAAACCTATAATATGTTTGTATACTCACTGCATAATTATTATAAATGTTTGTACTGCTAACTATATCCTAATTACTTGCAGTGGTAGAGTTAGACTCTGAACCACCAAGCACTTCAGCATGTTTTATTAGCTAAAAACATACATCCAAGTTAGGTTTTTCAGGTGCTAAAGATAAACACATTGGAAGTGTTTTGCTAGATGATGACGTTTTCAAGGGCAGGGAGGTGTGGCCATCAGAGGAGTTCAGTCACAGCTAACTAGCCTAGGAGGGCTGTCAATCCTTAGATACCTGTAAGACCATCATTGAAGCTACTGAAAGCAGGTAATGGTAGTAAAGCTGCTGAAGACTGAGTGAACCTGTGCAGAAGCCAATCTAGATAGCGTAAGTTTAGGACAACTGGTTTTCAGATGGTTGAGTTGGCTTTTAGCTACACAACTTCGACTCTGCTCAACAGTGCGAGTTAAGATTAGTCAAGAATTCTTATTATCCATCAGGAATCCTCAAAACATACAGGAGGCTGTTTTGCAGGCTGGTTTTTAATACCAGATCAGACCTAAGAATTAACAGGATTATATTAAATAAGCATACCGGTAATGTCATCTTCCAACACTTAAAACAAAAGAAGCAATTTTAATCCAAAATCAGCAAGAGATACTTTGAAATAAAATTTAAACCTTTAAATTTCACAGTCTCAAGGCCTCTAAACTCCCCTTCTCTCCTGCCCACTTTCCTGACACAAAGCCGTGATTTCCAATAACTCTTTCTTCTAATAATGAAGGCAAAGCTCCTGCTGTAGCCATTTGATTGCAGGAAGTAGAGTCAAAAAACCCCCAAACAACCAAGCAAACAAACAAACAAACAAAAAACCCCACAAAAGGAGCAGTGATAAAAATATATGAGTCAGCAATACCACTGCATCTTATTTTCCAGGCTTAATAGAGCTGGATTTGAAGATGATATCCAGGGACAACAGCTTAAAAATGGAAAACTTACTAACCTAAAGATTCTTATCTTCACACAAAAATCCAAGCGAAGAGTTATGTATTGCTTTTTAGTAAGAGGGAGGCTAGCAATGATCCCATTTAATTTCCTGTAGTAGGAAGCTTAGCAACTGTTCAGTAATAATATCTCCTTAGGTGATTGCTGCCTACACTTGGAGGGATGTGAAATTAGAGGAAGTCCTTGAAATATTAATGCCAATGCCCATTACAGTCCTTGAAGAAGAAGACAAGGACATTGGACTGAATGTGCCATTGAATGCTTGCCCTTGGCAGTGTTTCAACCATCACACACACATCTGATTCTCTCTAAAGTGGAAAAATTCTTGGCTTGGGACCCATCCCCTTCAGTTGTTTCTCATGGAAAATACTGAACACAGGGTTACTTCATCATGACTGATTTGCTTAATTGGAAAGAGAGAATGATATTTCTGCTGTGAAAGTAATTGGTGTTTAACATTTTTGCATCTAACTTCTTTCAGAAAGTTTCGACTGATTTTCCTAAAGCACTGTGTGCACAGGTCTTCATAGGCTTATGCCTTGTACTTTCCATCTGATACACCAAATCTTACATACAGCTGTCTCCCACTAGCAAGTATGAACTTGAAACATATAAAATAATATGCATTACAAAAAGAATATATATCAGACAATTAGAAAAAATTGTAATTGAATTTGTCTCCTGTCTGAAAATAAAGGGAAAAGGTTGGCTTGTTATTAGTAACATGACATCCCTAATAACATTTTAAAATGTATTTTTAATCTAGGATTAATTTTCCAGCACTTGATAAAGCAATTTAAATTTCATAGGCTTCATTGTCCTAAACAATTTGGAAATAAAGGATTATCTGCAGCAAAATTGAAAGGCTCGTTTGGAGACTAGCTATGTGCCTAAGCTCTTTTAATGAAAATATGTAGATAGTTATTTTGCTGGAAACTTTTTTCATGCAAATAGAGGGATGTATTGTCTATTTCACAGAAATATTTTAGCTTGAGTCATGTTCTTATCAGGAAACTTAAATTCCAGACTGCATATAAAAATAATAAGTGGGTTGGTACCAACTTTTCCTCAAAAGAAAAAGCATGGAAATATAGACCACATAAAGAGATACTAATTCAATGCTTAAAAAGAATACTGCAATCGACTATTAACTGTATTTTATAAGAGTGAGTCAAGATTCTAATTTTTTGACTAAAAATCACTGGCAGATCTACTTTATATCTTCTCACTAGAGTGTTTGCATGAATTGGACACCAGTTCTGTTCTGGTTTGTGAAGTCAGTCTTGAATGTTTTGTTTGAAATAGTCATGCCAGTTGCCCCATGTAGAACTAATGTGGGTTTTTCATATTGTGCTATAGAAATTTAGCATAGTAGCTTTCTTTACAGCAAAAACTACTTTCTAATTATCAGGTAAGCCTTTGTGCATGATTTACAAAAGTGTAATTTAGGGACTTCAACACATTACCAAAAAAAAGCATAAGAAATTTGTCACAACTTTTTTGGCTTTCAAGGTTTTTCAGCAAATTCTGTACAAGAGGGATTTTTTTAAATAGAAGCAGGGATACTCACGATTGTGAATTTATATAATGACTTTTTCATGATGTCTAAATGACGGCACAGAAACTGTAAAAACATGGAGAGAAGCATAAAGACTAACTGATGGGGAAACCACTAAGGGAGGTAACTGTGTATCTACATAAATACCATGAGCAGAGTGAGTGAGAAGTGCTGGAATCAAGCATTGTACCACATTAATTCACTGGAGAATGTGGAAAGGTTAGTAGACCAGGTATCATGGTTCATTAGAAAAAGATATCTGCCAAGCTTGCTGTGCTATGCTATGATGACAGTTTCATCAAAATGACAAAGTGAACAACACATTTATCTACTTGTACCTAGGAAGGGAGGAAAATATTCCAAGAATCTGGAATCACACTTGCAAGACAGAGACTATGAATCAGTATCCAGTCCACAGTAAAGATAACGGGTAAAAAAACCCAGAAAACCTGAAGCTTTGAAAGAAATTTTTATAATTCTGTTTCTGCTAGTTTTGTTGGTGTAGCCTTTTTTGTAAGTAGGAATATGCTGCAGTTGAGGGTGAAAAAAACCCATGAATGAGTAGTCTGTTCAAAACAGAGGAAATGTAAGAAAGATAACACTATCATCAACATATTGGAGCATGTACACAAGTTTCTGTTACTGAGCTTTTGGAAAGTGGTATTTGGAACATTTCAAAAGGTTTGGAGAATCAATTCAGATAGTTATATGGACTGATACAGAGATGGAGGTGGTCTGAGCATTCTGCTAAACAATTTATCCACAAGCCCCTTCAGGAATACAGTACCTGTCTTACTCGTTGTATTCCTATTGCTTTCTCCCTGTTCACTTCTTATTTAGAATTTATGACTATTATTGAGAGTTACTCAAAATAGATGAGTACATTTTCTATCAGAGTAGATAAGTGCATTATTTATTTCTTTATTGCTTATTAGTAAGGATGCTCTTCAAATTCTGTAAGAATGTGGGGGTAAAAAAGAAATAAAGATTATTAATTTTTGGAACCTAAGCACATCACACAAAATAATCCAGATGTTCACTGACAATGCATTTTCCTACAGAAAAATCAGTATCTCTCTGTTTTTCCTACTTTCCACTGAGTTTTCTGTCTAGTCAGTAAACTACATACCCCACTACATACCCCACTATCTCTTCTACCTTGTCCTTTGGCATATATGAAGCATTCCTGCCACTGAAAAAGTTCTGCATCCCAGGATCTACCCTAACTATTCTCAATCCAGACACTAACATGGGTTCCAAGGATAGGAATGTCAGTTTTAGTTGCTTTAGGCTTTGTTATGTCCTTCTCATCTGCTTTATGCTGCAACATTTGTAATAAAGATACTTCTGTTTATCTTCAAAGAAGTCTCTCTAAAGATACTTCTGTTCTCTTTCTGCAGATGTGTTGTTTCAGTTATAAAGATGTTAATGAGCTTCAGTATAACTTTGTTCCAATGACATTAGGAGATATTTCCTCAGGAGATTATTAATTTATTCTTCTGTCTCCACCACTGGTAAAGTTTTGTTTAGAGGAATCACCATTTCTGCCTTTCTACTCATGGTCCTTAAGTCAGAAAAATAACTATTTTTTGCATAGCAGCTCTATGGAAAGAATTAATGTATTTCAAGTGTCCTCCTCCATCATGAAGCTCCATTAACTTCTGCACTAGTATTGAAGTTGCACTGATGTTCAAATCCTCCAATTGTCCTTTTCTCCATCATTCTTTTCTAGAATGTTTCAATCTCAGTTACTGCCCTTATTCCCTCTTTGTGTCCTCATTTACCTGTTCCATAGTCAGCAACAATGAAAAGTTTATATTCTGCCTCATTCATTGGAATGTTAATATTTGGGATATTTCTCCAAATCATTTATTTGCTAGCATCCCAACAAAATATTTACTTATTTTTAGCTTACAAATCAATGTCCAGTCACTATGCATGATCATAATGACATTATGCAGAAATATATTTTCTTTATAGAGTTATGATTGACTGGTCCAAATTGATGAGTTGTTTTCTACTGCAGTGCATTTTAACAAGGATTCCAATATTATATACACCAGCATGAGGTAACAAGTTACAGCCAGTTTCATGACAAAGCCAAATCTCATGAAAACAAAATTTTCTTATTAGTTTAGAAGTAAATTTGCAATAAGAAATATTATCCTTCTAGTTAATGTTTCTTGCTATCTGAACAAACTGCTGTTTCAAATATGAAACCCCTTTCCATCATAACCCCTATTTTATACAGCCCACCCCCGGCCCAAAAGCCGGATAGCATATGGATATCTTCTCCAGAGTTTCTTTCAATATATCAAGAAACCAACTAAACAAAAAACCACAACCTTATGTTTCAAAATTATGTGGTTCCAATTTCTGAAAGACATTGAAATTACTTCAACCTCCTGTAAGAATAATACCTGAAGAGAACAGGAGAGAAACTGCCACCTGGGAATTATTTTAAAAACATTTTTAGTATATCTTAAGGTATTTATAAAGTAATTTAAATGTTCACAGAAAGCAGTGCATTGAAAAGGAAGGAAATGGAAAGAAGACATTTTTCTTTACAAGTACTAGACAGAGTGTAATTTCATTTCAGATCACATTTGAGAAGCTTGAAAAACAGCATATCAAAAATGCAAATGTATACAATATGTTTAAAGACAAATATAATGCAATTGGTCTGTGTAGAAGCTAGATCAGGAAATTGACTGTAATTGTAGTTTATTTTATGAGAACATAATATAATTACAAGACTGTTGAAAGAGAAGCTTATATACATCAAAATTAGTGGATTAAGACATAATGTTCTTGTATGAAATTCTGCCCTCAGTCTCCGAGGCAAAGGATAAAGTGATAGAGTGTGGTAATGGAGTTAAGAGCGCCACAGAGGATTAAAGACAGCCATTCTGCCAGCAGTGCTCAGCAGGGGAGCAAGGAAGGAATCAGAGTATCATTTCAAAAAGAATTGACAGGAGAACATGGGATGAAGGAACTGCTTGAGCGCTAAAACACACCCTTTTCTTTTCATAGGCTGTAAATTAGCCTTGCCCTATGCCCATACAGAAAGTCAAGAGTGTGAGGACACAAGCAGCCTTCAGTGTCCAGCCACATAAAGTTCCCAATGGACAAAAAAGATCTCCCAACTGATTCAGAGATGAAAAAATAATGCTGTTTTCTTAGGGCTCAACAATTGCAGAGAATAAGATTTGCCACTAGCACTGATCATAGAGGGCGGGAGAAGCAATGCTTGTAGATTGCGTGGACATAAAAGTGACCTGTAAGGGATATGTCCTATATAAGTCCTACAGAGCTTCCATTGAATGTGTAGAATAAGTGAAATAAAAGTTACAGGATGACTAAAAAACTTTATGTGGAATACAACAATGGCAATGAGCTAAAGGATAAGATCAGTTGTGTTTTCTCATATGAGCTACTGGAAAATAAGATCAGAGACTATTTTGGATATAGTCCAAGGTACATGCCAAGCAGAGCAAAAAGATTATGAGTTGAAAGAGCATTAAGAAAAGGGTGATTACAATAAAATCAGATATAAAATGTGTGCAAAGCGTATACTGAAAAAAGAGCTAGTATGCTTTTAATAAATGGAGTAGAGCTGAGGTTTGGGAAGATATAAATTACAGTGGTTGATCTCTCCTAATGACAAAAGTAATGTGAGTTTGGACAAAAAAAAAGAGCAATAGGGACATATAGATAAAAAATTCTCTTGTGGCAGACTAGGAATCAAATAGGTTTCATATACATTCTGTACAACAAATTGCGATTATAATTTGCAGTCTGATGTTAATATGCCTCCCAAAAGATTCTTAAAATGCTACCCAAAGCTTTGGCTAAGTGACAGCCACAGCATAATCACATTTAAAACATGTGTGAAACCTTTCAAAATTGTGATCCAGCTGAAAAAAATTGCTACTTGTTATGAAGACATTTCTGTGGTGCTGTATTTTCTATCAGTACTTTGGATATGTTCACCTGAACTTCACTCCTAGCTAATGCAGGAGAGCTTTTTAGTTTTTTAGAAATTTCAAATTTCTTGGGTCAGAATTCTAGAAAGAACAGTTTTTGTGTTCTGTGTTAGACTAGGCCATGAAACTGCCAGTCCTGACTTTTCTGTATAAAAGTGTTACTTTCTACCAGCATTTGAAAAAGGTGTTATCTTTTCCAGTTAGGAATTTCTAACACATGTGCAAAGTAGAAATCTTCCAATAATTTATAATGTGTTGAGGGGTAGTAAAGGTCTTGGTATACATGTTTCTCCTTATAGAACAAAAATTAACAGCTTAATGCATTACAAAGGGTGTTGTGAACTTTCCACTCACCCCACTGTTTTATCCCTTTTTATAAGTTAATATAAAGTAAACAACTACTCAAACTGCTTGAACTATGTAGACTTGGTAAAGATACAGATTACTTGGATTGGCCTTGTCTTACCCAGTTCTGCAATGGTGCACACATTTGTATTTGCAATAGAAATATGCAAAACCCCTTAAAGTTTCAATTAAAGAAGATCTAAAATCTAAGAGTTTTCAGTCAGCACCTTTTACAATAACTCTTCTTGTCTATGCATGAGGTCATTTATATGTTCCTTCCACAGAGTGTGGCAGAAGCTAGCCAGGAGCTAGGAGAGTTTTTGCCTTTAACAGGTGTAACTGTCACTACAAAAAAACCCCAAAAAACATTCTCTGCCCTATGTCTCCCTCTTTTCTTTCCTTTTTCTGGCAGTCAGCATGAACTTTCAGAGTCACAGCAAACAGCTACTGTCATAGTTTTCTACTACAAATGAGTAATTTATTTTGCAACTTTTAGCTATTGAGATGGTATTATGCATATGTTCATATTTAATTATTTAATGTAATTAGCAAGTCCTTATGGCTTTCCTTTGTATATGGTCATTGTATTTTTTTACGTGGTGGCAGAAATGAACAGTAGTTCTTGTTTTGTGATCTCATCAGCTCATACAAACTAATTTAGATCAGGCTGCACCAGGTTTGGCTGTTCATCCAAAATCCTAAAAGGGGCTTCAGAAGATTGAACTAGTGATCTGCGTCTTGAGAATTTATCTGAAGTGATTTAATGCCAAATTATCTAGAAGGTACTAGATAGCTGCACAAAGTTTCTCTGAGGTGAAGAATGGATTCCGGTTCCTGACCAAATTCAACTTCCTTGCTCAGAAGGGTTTTATCTAAGTAATATTATTACCACTCACACATATAATAAAAATTTACACTCACACATATATCAGGAATTCCTGTGGGCAAAGATGCTATCTGAGGTGAATAAAGGTAGGAATTTGAGGAGTATGACAGCGAATACAGTATAAACCTAACAGCAAAACTATAACTAGCTTACGGAATTTGGTAGAAGACTACTGATAAATATCAGAACTGGAAAGGAGAATCATAAGACAAAAAAAGATTTTTCTTTCATGTAGGATTAAAACTTCTAGCACAATATCTACTAAATTGTTTCGTTGTCTCCTTTGGGTAGGTTTTTCAACAGATAACATTGACAAAATTTGTAACTACTTATTACCTTCAGCTTCCTTGGTCACGTATGCATTTCCTCTAATGTGCATATATGTTAATTTAAAAATGTTTAAAATATTTTAAGGGAAGTGTTCTCTATGCAAGGAAAACATATTATTAAAAGACATATAAATGTACATATATGACATTTCAACAGAATTAATGCCTTTAGTGGCAGTTAGATTTTGCTTTCATGGGGGTTTTATATAGCAAAGCCAAACAAGTTCTGCATCCAGAGAACAAGTTATACTTTGAAAATAAAACAGCTGACATCATGTAATATATAAAATATCCAAACATACTTACAAATGAGAAGGAAAACTCAGTAATTAAAAAGTGATGACAAATTGAACAAATTTTTTTGGTCAGGAAAAGATACATAATTCAGAATGGTAAGAAACTCCTAAATAAAGACACACAAGGCAAAATAAGAAGGCACAAGAGATAGAAATTGCCTACCACAATTCAGTGGCAATCCACGTTACATTTAATGCATAGTATTTCCAGTACCTAACAGGGGAGTCAAGGCCAGTCAGATCACATAGGCAATTAAGTTAACCTTGCTGTAATAGAAGTCATAGCAATTGCAAAATTAAATAGGAGTAATATTCAGATGTTTACATTTAGGTGCCTAGAGGCAACCAAGTCCTTGTTCCGTGGAAGTATTTATATATGTGCTTAACTTTACGGAACTTGTAGCTTCATGAGAACCTTGGGAAATGTGAGACCAGGCTACAGAGACAAACAGGACAAACTGAAAAGAAAAAAAGCCAAGGCGAGTGCAAAAGAAAAGATCACATTTAAATATACACACATATATTTATGAATGTGTATGTACATATGTAGAGATGTGTCTATATATATGGCTGGATTTATGATGCCTGAGGAATGGAAAAAAGAGATAAAAAAGTACAAGATTCCATGTCTGATTACAAGTGCCTTGAAAAAATAACACCAAAGCACAGTTAATGTGAAAAGTCTCCATATTTCACTGGTTAGGCCAACTATTATTAATATTTACAATGGTATGTGAGTAGGAACTTTCTAGTTCCTTTTGTTTTCAATTACAGCTTTCACACAAGGTGAAAACACACAAAGCTTTCACATAAACTTTCCATACTTTTTCCCCACTAATCTACATTTGGCTGTATTTAGATCTTATATATTACACAATTTATGAAAAATCCTGGTAAGTAAGACAGCAAGAATCTTTCCAAAAGCCATGGCAGTCAGTAATTTTTACTCCTGCAATGCACACACAGGTGTGTTACAAAGTGCTTAAGATGAAGTAACATTTTGGAGCAGACAGAAATGGTTTTGTTGATTTCAATAATGTCTTGTTACATATAGCAGACAAAAGTGTGTATGCACACGCTTAACTTCTATTCTGCATAACTTTAACACAAACTAACATAAAACAAAATGACTATGCTCAAGTCTAAAAAATCACTTTTGTGGTAATGGTTGCTTTTGATGTAATTTTCATGTTTGTTCTAAATGACCAGATACTATCAGTTCCAAAATAGAACTTTGAACATTCAAGTAAAGAATGAGCTTTTCTTTTCTATTGATGCCAGCAGATGTGCAAACCTCTAAATGATACAACAGTAACATTGACTGTACTTCCTTATCAGGCTGTGGGTGAGGGCAAGGTCAGGTTCATGACAGAATGTCATAACAACTTTCAAAATTAGGGCTAAAAAGGGTTTTGAGATGTCCTTTAAGCCATTCTGTGGTCCAAAGGCAAACTCAGACATATCTGTAACATATGAAATATGTTCCTTATGATTTGCAGTGTGAAAGACTACACAAAAAAGAAAAAAAACCCAAAGCCAAAACAAGCAAACAAAAAAAAATTGCTTGGTTTCTGGTTGAAAAAAAGGTTTAACACAAAAGTGTACTTAAACCATCTTTTTTTGAAAAAGTACATTCTTCTTTAGAATATCTAGACAGTTAAGAAAACAATGCTTATTCCTGGCTTTCCAAGTTTCACTGAATCATTGTGCTGTCACTGGTTGCAGCACTGTTTGGATGAAAGCTTGTATACTTTATCATCAGTATCTCAGTCACCTATTGAAAAATTAATAATAGAATACAAAGACCCTTCCAGAAAGGGAGGAAGCAGAGTCTTCTAGTCCTTGTGAGGAGGCTATATTTTAGCCAGATTTCCATCTCTGGATTCCCTTAAGGAATCCTGTTAACTATTTTTACTGGTAGCAAAGAAAACTTAGTTTTCAAATATTTTTATGTTTATATTTATATGTGTACTTTATCTTCTTTTAAGGCTCTGATTTGCGATTCTGTTTTCCATCTCTCATCCAGGCCTAAAACTTAGATTTGTTACAGCTCTTTTTTCTGTATATTCTTGCATTGAAACTTTTTATTACAGTAAAGATATTCTGACAGTCAAAAAGTCATGCTATATTCATTGTTCAAGTAACTACTGTAGGGAACTATTTGGTGGCTCTTGACTATTGTTATTAGTCTGGAATGTCCTGTTCTTCCTACTTTTGCTCTTTGTTATGCTTTTTCTAAATCTATTTACTACAGAAAATAAAATCTCTCAGCTCTCATGTAGATATCAGGGATATTTGAGAAGGCCTGAAAATATGGTATTAGTTTCAAAATGTCATTCACCTTTCTACTTTATTTGTCATCTAATAGTTTTATCCAGAAACTATTATATTCAATCTTTTTTTTTTCTCCTTTCATCTGACAGTTAAATGAAATTGCTGACACATTCACCACACATTTGAAGTCAATACTAATAATTGGATAAGTGGCATGCATTCACATTCTTGGCATGGAAAGAACCACAAATATATGTCCCCATTATCTCTGAGATCCATAAAAGGGAGGAGAGCCCAATTACTTATGGGAAGGTCAAGTCAAAGACTAGATCTTCTTGGAGCACCCTGGCTTCATCCACTCTGCCGAGCAGGTGTGGTGCAGCTTGGCACACCCCTTACCTTGCATCTCTTCACACCTGCACACAGGCTGCTCACCTGGCACCTGTAAAGCATCAGGGAAGCAGCATAGCCAGAGGTATCCACAGCTGCCAGCTGAAGTGCAGAAGTAACTGCTGCCTGCTCCTGCCCCTCTTCCTCCTCCTGCTCAGGAGTCCATGCCATTTGAAGTCTATCTGTCTTTCCTGAGTCTCCACCATTGCAGAGGATGAGCCATTGCTATGTAGTTTGATTGTTGAGGCTGGGCGTGTCCCCACTTCAGGGACAGAAAGATGAGGCTCACACCTCATCTGAGATCAAGGGAACACCTTTAATTCAAAAATCTGACTCCATTTACATATATATGTACAGAGGTCAAGAGATTGGCTACTTTAGGTTGCCACCTCTCAACGTGGATGGTGGACATCACCATCAATCAATTCTTCTCTCAGAGGAGAAGTATGTAAACATTCTGAAAATAAACATTGTTTACATGAAGCTGTGTGAGAAACCGCAGCACAAAGACAGAAGGCAGAAAACTCAGGGCAACAATGTAGACAGTAAATTTTCTGGAACAGCTGGTCTTTGAAAACCAGGTATCCAACCACTTAGCAGTTTGACATCATTCTAGCCTGGCTTCTCATCACAAAGACAAAGTTTGAATCCAGAGGAGCAGTGCCACTTGTTGAATACTCCTGGCGCAGCACCCCTAGCAACAGTTTTCAGAGGCAGAAGTATTTGAGACTGTGGCTCACATCTAGCACCTGCAGGAAGCCTGTGGAGTCTACAACCTACAGCTTGTACTGATCAGATGGCCACCAGTGTGGGGTCAGTGTGACTGGAAGGAACATGCAGGTGTGTCTGGGGGCTTCATCTAGTGGCAATTGATTCAGCAGCTAGAGTAATTTAGGTCAGAGGGGACATGAAAGCCATGCTGCCTTCAAAGTTAGAACAAAGTGCTTATAGTTTTCCAGCTGAGTGTTGAAAATCTCCAGGATTTTACAGCCTGTTTGGGGTAGAATGTGCCAGGGGTTAAGGTGATGCATGTTTTTTCCTGTAACACTAATCATATTGCATTTTCCATATTTTATCTTGTGACCATCATGTCTTGTGCTTCAACTCTGAACTTATCTGAAGAATCTGGCCTTTCTTCTGCAACCCCCTCCTCACATGGCTGAGTAAGTGCCAATCCTTCAACCTCACCTTGTCTTCTGCCATGTGCTCCAGCCCTGTCTTCCTCTGCTGTTCTCTCTGCAGTTTATAGACATGTCTTGACTCCCATCACTTAACTATGATATGGAGTAAAGCAAAGTATGAAAATGCTAAAATATTTTAAAACAAAATCCCAAGCAAAGCAAAACACAGTACAAAAGTACATTAATTGGTTTAAAGTTTGGCAGAAACTACTTTCATCCTAATTTGATTCTGTCCCATTGTTGGCCTCAAATGTATGAAGTGGCATCTTTCTTCATGAAAGGCTTTGGACTAAGTTTGGCAATATATATAAAAAAAAGTTAGGACTAATATTTTGCACAATGAGCTGTTCTTTATAGAACTCTTCTTTACAGAAATCAATACAATAACAACCTAATTTTTTCTAGAAAAATCTTATTTTGGAGGAGAGGATGCATTTCCGTGATTGCTTGATAGAAAATTTTATTATTTGAGTTTATTCTTCTGTTACGCTTCTGTATATTTTAATCTGTTTAATTACATTATTTCTTTTACCAATTGAATTACCTCTCAGTAAGACAATATGCCTTTATGTTCAGTTTTTAACCAAGATGGAACTGTCTGCTGTAGGCATATTGATGAAATCAGTGGAAATTCTCTTTATCAGTACTCCTCAAAATTTGATCATAATAAGCATATGCTGCTGTCTTGTAAGACTTCTAGAGGATATGGAGTTGCTCCATAAAAGAGTATCACCCACAAAAACTGCATAAGCATTATTTTTTTCTATTACTATGCATATTTTCTAGAAAATGAATGGGGTTTTTTTAAATGTAAAATAAAAACCTTCTTTTCAATGTGACAAATCTAACAAAGTACTAGAGTATCAAAGAAAATCCTACCTTCTGTCTGGCAAAAAAGCTACAGTAAGAGCATTCCAAGTGTTGTTACTTTATACATAGCAGAACACAGATGCAAAATGTGATATTGACAGTGACTCATTTTACCAGAAAAACCTGGCAGACATAGTTGTAGCTTGGTTTTCTTTTCGTAGCCATCATGCTGCAAAAAGCCTTTCCTCCTGAAGCATTTTTGCTGTAGGACTGAATATGAAAGCTTGCGGTAAAATACTCTGGACTCTTTAAAACACAGCCCTGCAGAGACTCACAAACTCGGCTGATGTGGTCTGTTTTCAGAAATAAAAGCATTAGGGGCCTAAATCTTATTCCTTTTCACTCAAAGCTTAAGCAGCTTTTGATTGAGTTGTCCATTTAGATATGCAGAGCCATCCTGCATCCAAAGAGGCCATGGACCATGCTGAAATCCAGATTCAGTTCTGTGTCATAAATTCCATCCAAAAGAAACACCTTGACATTCTGGATAGCTGCCATGACTAGTACTTCAACAAGGTGTAATAAAACTAGAGTTACTTGAGACATTAATGAGTCAAAGCCGAGCACACCTACTTTTTGAGCTAACTACCCCTTTCTCTGCTGCTTCAACAGAGCCAAGTAGAAATAGCTTTGCTAACACTGATACTGCACAAAAGGGAAATCCATAGAAGGATGGCGTATTTGCCTCTGGAACCACTGGAATAGTAAACTCCCTAATCTATTGAGGCTCTTTCCTTTCCAGAGGCAACAACACCAATCTATTTCAGGCGTGTGTAGCTGTCTCTAAAGAACAAAGCTCTGGTATTCATTAGCCAATGTTCAGTTCTAGGAGTCACTCCAGAGTAAAGTCAGAAAAACTGAAACGATTGATGCAGTTTCCATCTTACAGCTTTATTTAAATGCTTAGCAGGTCTGCTCAAATGACAAGTTACAATGATTTTTCAACCTGTTCACAGTGTCTAAGATGCCAGCCTTGAATTTTTTTCTGAGATAGGTAGCAAGAAACTTTAACTAATACAACTTACCTGAATATAGATCCCTGCAAATTCCCCTAGGGATAACAAGATGTGACAGCTCAACTGCTTCCATTCGTATTAGTTCCTTTTGCAACCATTGAAATAAAAAACCTGTAAGAACTAGATTTTTATTGATGTGCTTATTTTAATTTAAGATTAAGGTTGGAGCCAGGAAACTTCATTCAGGGAGTAGAATCTGTAGAAGCAGACATGACTGAGAATTTTGAAAATACTGTGCAACAATGAGAAGGTATCTTTATGGTTTTTTTCTAGGAGTGACCCTTGATATTTTAAATGCTTCACTAAAAATATAGAAATGCACTTCAAATGAACAATGCCAGTCTTATGTACAGTTTTCATAATTTCAATGCTAGATATGTAGTAATTTAAGTTTTTCAGTGGTTAGCAGTCCTTGTCTGATAAGGAGATTCTCAGTATCTTCTTTACCACAGAAAACAAAAAAGTTGTTGGATTTTGTTTCCAGCAGGCAAAGTTATTTGATGTTACACAAATTCTACTGGGGAAAAAACAGAAAGGAAACATAAGCAAGGCAGACCCCCCTCTACCTGGAATTAAAGTTTTATTTAGTACACAAAACTTCCTGTTCTTCACATTCCTTTGTTCCATCACTTGCATTTGCATTTGTAATCCAACCATACTGACATTTTTACCTAAGTTTTGGCTGGGTTTGCAAAATTACAAAATTTACAAAGTTCACAAAATTTACTCAGCCCAAATCATAGTAACTACACAGTAACTACAAAGCTATTATCTGAGCAAATTTGTTGGGAAAAAAGTCACTCTGAATTCAATCCAAATCCTATTCAAATCAAAATTTTCCTGAATATACAATGCTCTTTGCACTTGCTCAGGTTCCAAGCCCCATGAAATGCAAGAACTGAACTTGGAAATGTTGTATACTGCCATTCTGATCATTCTTGTAGTTTCATTTGTTAAATTGACAGCTTTCTTTCATCGGCTCATTTAGAGGCACCTGAAGCCAAAAGAGGTTTTGCCATTGGATCCTAGTTTTGAGCATGGTCTTTATCTAAAGACCTTACTCATCTTACCAGCTTACTTACCTCTCCCTCCCCCACCTCCTCAGTTGTTCTCTTCTTCTTTGCCAAGTCCTAAGTAATTAATTTGAGGGTACTTGAGAAAAAAAAGATTCTGTATGCTTAGAGAATGACACCATACTAAATTAATTAGTACACTGATGCAAAACTTTACTTCTCTTACCCACGGTGTATACAGAAATAATGCTGAACATTTTTTCTTTTTTTGCACCTGACCCATTTGTTAGAACATTCAGGGCAAAGCAGAGCTAATTATCACCAGCAGAATTATAGACTCAGCAAATTGCATAGCTTCTCCTTTGATAGCTTCAGAGTAAATACTAACCTAGTAGCCTGAAGAGTATTGACAAGTGCCTGACTTGGCAGATCTGGTCCATGAAAGCCTTTATTATAGGAATAATCTATAGTTATGTGGTGAAATAATTGGGGCTCAGCTGTTCCTAGAAGCCTCTGCCAAAAGAACTGAGTGATTAATTACTGCAGCCCCTCTCTCAGTTGGTGCCTCTGAAAAAGTTATTGATTCTCCAGAGAGTCCAGAGGACACATATCTTCCTCTTCCACATTCATGGAACTGTATATAGTGCTTTACTTGTAGCACAATCAACACACATGTGGGCTGTATTCCCTGGAGTATGACCTGGTTTTACTACCTCAGTCTCAAGGTTGTGTGTGAGCTGGGATCTGACATTTGTATTCTGACAAAGCTCCTGCTAATGAAATATGCAGGAGAATGTCTACTTTGTGTTTTTTAAGAAGCTAAATAGATTACTAGATTGTGGTTGAAACTTGCATAATTTTGGGCATGCCCCAAAGCCAACAAACAGGCAGTTGACTACAGCAGCTTACTGGTGCAAATATGAGGAATTCAAATGTTGGTTGGCATGAAGAGCATCAAAAACTTGGATAGAGATGCTTGAAAGCTGCATTTGAATGCTTTTATGTACAGGAAAGGGAAAACCTTAAAGGTCAAGGGAAAAGTATTACTTATGTTTTACAGAGGTTGAAGCAGAACAGATTTCATGGATTAGGGATTTACCCTAAGTAAATACTTAAGCGCATGTTAGATCTGAAAAGGCTTCTTAATTCCTTTATAGTAATGAACTGCACTCCTATCTTAACTTAGTTACAACCCTGCAATAGGATAAGGAAAATATATGTGATATTTCCAGGCAGATCTAACAGTGATGTAGTACCTAAAGGACTGAACAACATAAATATGACAATATTCAGATTATTATGGTGCATTTCATTATCCTAAAGGAAAACTAGCTGGGGATTTGGTCTATCTCCAATGTTTCAACAAATAACTGACTTATTTGAGATCTGATCTTCCAGATTGTGGACAATTTTATAAAATCTTTGGGTAGTTGATGTGTCTGAGAAGCTGTGGTAGTGCAAATGCAGCATGAATAAGGTTCACAGTGAGTGGGAGCTGGTCAGAGAGCCTGTCATTAGGTGTTTAGCTGAGACATTCATATATTCAAGGACATTTTTAAAAGAAAGAGAACAGGAAGTTCTGAATATAAACCAGAGTCTTTGAATAACTGATAATTTTGCCAGTTAGCATTTAAATATAACTTGCCTTAAACTGGGGTTGGCAGCTAAGGGGAAAGGTCCCTCAACAATGATTCAAGCCAAATTAGACAAATACATAGTGAATGGAGTTAAATACTGGAATTTCATGTGAGTATGAAAAATGTGCATACATAATAAATATAAGTAAAAGATCAATAAGTGAAAGATCAATAAGTGAAAGATCAAGCTTGTTTATAAGAATTGGTATTTCATTTCTGAAGGTAGTTGATGACACCATGAATATTACCTCATTAATCTTACATTTTTTAGTCATCTAGATGAGATTCTTAAAGCTACTCCTTTAGAAACAGTGCAGATAGCCTGGTGGGATTTTTTTAAAACATTCTGATGCCTAATTTCCATGGAAATATTTTGGATCAGGCTTCAGAAATTGTAATAAGTGTTCATGTTTATGATCAGGTAACCAAATACAAATGCCTCATAAAAAGGATTTAAGATTTTCTTGCAATAAACCAGAAAATCTTAGGTGTTTACTATAAAATTATTGGAGTTTGCTAATGGACAGGAACATTGGCTTTGTTCTCAGAGTGATGGATATATCTGGACACATAGCTTTTGTTGACACCAGTAGCTAAATGAGGAAAAGACAGGTTGCACATCAGAATCCAAGTCCAAAGTTTTGATCCATATCTTAACACCAGTTGGATATATATGCATATATATATGTATATACTCTGATAACCCAGCTCCAAGTCACCTCTGACATGACACAATTTCTGATTTTACTTTTAGATAACTACAATTTCAGTACCTATAATGTCAATGTTGCTCAAAATGGCTTGTGGGTCCCTCTAAAATATCCAGATGCCTCCTTTCTGACTGACAAAAAATCCTGAGTGACTGTAGTTCTGCTCCAGGTACACCTAGGGGGCTGGTAGGCAAATAGGTTGCAGTCTAACTCTGATCTAAGTGCTTCTGGAATCTGAAACAAAGAAGGCCTGATCCCAAGTACATACATTTATAACATCTAACACAAATGAGGGTATAAAAATCTTCTTAGAGAAGAAGATTGGCAACTGAAATTTTATAGTCCAGACTGAACAACATACACTCCTGTGAACACACTTATCCCAGGACTGCATCCCAGTGGCCTGGCTGATCTCTAGAAAAGGAGCAATTCTTTATCTCTCCTGCTGCAGCTATACATGATATTTACAGATATACATCACTGGGCTAACAAGAGTGCAAGGCAGAAGCACCTCAACACCTCCTCTGGTCTGTCCTACCACACCTCCATGCTATTCTGCAGGAGCTGAAACACTACATAGCTGGCATTGCAGGACACTGAAAGCAAATTATTTTTCAGCAGATAGACTTAAAATCTAGGTTGACAAAAAGTCCCATTTCCCATAGAAGCATAGTTAAACAGTCCTGTATGGGAAACAAACAGCAAATTTCACAGGAAGGGCAAGAGGGAAGCACAGTTCTTCCATTTCACCCCATGACATTCAAAGTAGACCTGCTTTCATGTATAGCAACTTTAAAAAACCTGTCAGAGCTTTGTATTTCCACACTGCACTGAAAGCCCTGCTCTATGACACACTTCAAACCAATTCTGAATGAAACAGAAAATGGTTGTGGTTCAGCACATTTGAAAAGCCCTCAACATCTGTCATTTTCTTTCCTTTGAACATGAGCAGAGTCCCTTTTCCATGCTGTTTTATTCTTTGTCCTCCCCACTGAGTCTGTTTTAAGGAAGGTTCACAGGGATTATTAGCACTGTGAAACACGGAAATAGAATTCAGTAGAAGAATAGTAGCGATGTTCAGTGATCAGTTCAGTGATCAGTACCTCACTTTATATCAAATTTTCTGCTTCTCTGGAGAAAATTTTGAACTGCTTTGAAATTTACTGCAATTCTGATTATCATGAGGGATATGTCCCCAGTTCTTTTGATGTAATGTGGCCTAAGGTAAATATAAATGTTGAGAATACCTAGGGAGAAAGTAGGAATTTCCACTGTTTTTTTCTGCCTGTCTCATTGTAAAACACAATGTAGACAGTTGTCCTGTTTGTATTCTAGCTGGTGCAGAGTATCTGTTTCCTGTTCTTCTGACAGTCAGATATATGAAACACCATCAGGAAGGCTCATATTCTACTCTCATGATACTGAACTGAGGGGTTTTTTGTTATAAGGTCATTTAGATCATAGAACTTAGAACACTAATGTGCACAGGGTGCATTTTTACCACAATCTCAGCACAAAGTGCTTCAGTCACACCTCCATCTTCAGTTCCCTCATTTACTGACTGCTCACCACTAGGAAAAGTGCTCATGCAGGGAGCTCCAAACATACTGTGGCCATCAAGAGAGGTGCTGAAGGCACAATGAGCCCATATGATCAGTGTGACTGGAATATTAGCTTCTACTGTTCCCCTGAAAGACATCTCACCTGGCTGAATAAATTAATTTATTAAATGAAAAAAAAAGGAGGAAATTTTCTTAAAATCTCATTTAATATATTGTTTTGTTGTTGAGGAAAGTAGAGAGACATTGATTGTTTCTCACATTAGTTATAAAAATAGGAGTTATGATTAGGTAGGGGATTTGTGTTTATCTAAAAATAAGGCCCAAGACTAAATGAGATTATCTTTCTCCTCATTATAGCTGTGTGGTGAATACCCAGATAACATAATTTAGCCCTATGCTACAGTTTCAAATATTAATACCTTCTGTCAAAATCATGGGAATTAGTCCAGAAATGAAAATCTACTGTCTGTTCTGTCTGTACAGGCCCACAAATGTCCTTTAAAATTGGCACATGATTGTAATTATTTCCCTGTTCCCCAAGCTACTAATTTTCCAGGGTGTGCTGTCAAATTTCCAAACACCTACTCAACTTCTCAATGTATAAAAGCTTTATGTATTTTCCTATTTTGGAACAGCATCTAATATATTGCTAAGCATTCAATCAAGCTTCACTTTGTCTTGACTTTGAATTCAGCTGCCACTCAACATATTTTGAAATGTATTACAATATGAGCAAGTAGCACTCATTAGCATCAGACATTATTTCCGTCTTAATTTGGGCGATACTTTGTCATTAAGTTTTGTGATGATGCACTGGCTGTAGATAATACAGGGCTGATGCTCATTTGCCTGCAGTCATGTCCTGTATTGGTTTGATTAGACCTACTCTATGGCTGGTTGATGACAAAACCTCATTGATTACATGTGGTCTGCTTCTCATTTCCAGTCAAGCTTTCTGTCTTGAGACATGAATAGTTTCATTAATTAGGTGAACTAAACACGTTGACAGCCATTCAAGCTAGTCTGGGTCTGACATAATAATGCTGGTATTATGGATTCATTCTCTCCAGTCAATGAAAATTTGGTTATTCATTTAAATGAAAGCAGAATCAAAACCTATTGGTGTTCCTTTCATTTGATTATGCTCCCAGAATATATCCAGTACAATTTCCTCCTACTTTTAGAGGCTGTTATACTTCACAAGGGAAGACACTGATTATTTATTCCACATGTTAAAATCCCTGCTGCCCTGATAAAGAACTGTAAATAACTAATGACTAGCTAAAACCTAGAGCTTAAAAAAATCTAGATATAAGTTAAAATTCTAAAAATTTATATTGAGTCTTCTATAAAGCATGCAGTTGTTTATAAAACATCAACTGTGTTAAATACTTGGAAAAACTAAAGCCAGATCTTCAGGACATTCCACTGCTGTGTTTACACTGCTCAGCACTTGCCTTATCTTACACTCCTCCTAAGAACCCAGTGTCTTTTTCCCCCTCTCCAACTCTGTTTACATTCTGGAGATCCATTTTCAAATCTTTTTGCCAAATGAGGGATATAGATATTTTTGTATGCTACCCTTAGTCCCAAGATTAAAATCAATGGAAGAAGCCTACCTTGTGACTGGAAATGGGCATTTCCCCTTCCCTTTCTGCCTCCCTATTAATCTAACTCATTGGTCTGCTTCAAGACAACACAAGCTAGAACTAAGTTACACATGGACAAACTTGTACCATCGTTAGCTATTCCTCCTGGGAAGCAGCAAGAGCAGGTCCGCTCCCTGAAGGAGGACAAGTTGGGACTTGTGGGTGAACACAGTCCAGTGGCCTCCCCCTGAAAGGACCAGGGAAACAAAAAGCTCTGCTTTCAGTCCAGGGATGATCAGACAGGGCAAAATACTGAAGCATGTTCAGGGTCCATCCAGAAAGTCCTATCACAAACAGCAGAAGATGGGACTAGGGACAAAGCTATCCATAGCCCAGGTTTCCAGGTTCACCCAGGATATGAGGTGGCTGACAGGAGCTGCCCAGGCCTGATATGAAATGCTGCCCAGAATACATGGCCAGTGAGTGCAGGGATGAGGCTGTTTTGGGAAACTAGGGCATTTTGGTGTCCTCAGAACCCTGGCAGCTCCACAGAGCAAAACGAATATGGAAATAAGGAAGGGGGGGGCAGGGAATCAAGTACTATCTGGGAAAGTAGTTCCAGAGAATTAAGATTCTACAAGCAAGAATGAAGTTACTGTTAGCAATTCCACTTCATTAGTGTAAGCTAAGTATGAGCTTCATCTATCCTGTTTTTGCATGACATAATGAGCTATTAAAAAATCTCCAAAGCAATCAAATACCTACTAAAAGTAAGTTATTTAAAAGGAAGTGTCTTTACTGTCAAAACTTGGCAGACATATTTTGATGGGAGACAAAGATATATCATCTTTTTGAAATCATGGACTCACATTGTGTCATTTGAAAAGTGTATCAAGTGCCTTTGCATACTTGGACTTTCAAATCATGATGATAGCAACGTTTTCTCATGAAAGATGCAAAATTACTGGACACCCAAGTGCTACCAAGGTGTAATTGATTATCTTTTTCAGCAGTTGTGTCAAAGCACTATTTATTCCCTTTGTGTACACTGATCAAGAAAAGAATTCTTTGGACTTTATTTCTGAGGTATTCATGGCAGCAAGACCACAGAAATGAGGAGCACTGAGAAAAGAAACCTCACTTGTAATGGTAGAAAAGCAGACCACATTTGAAATCCTGTGGTCACTTCTGCTGCTGAATACTTTTAACATGCCATGCTGCCTTCCTTCACAAAATTAAGAGAAGAAGAATACACAGACAGAAGAAAAAAACCCCTATCTTTCAAGTCTAGTTATCCAGCAATACTTACATCCTCCCTCTTGCTTGCATAAGATGGAAAACAAAAGGGATTTTACAAAGTAATTGTAGTTGCTTTTGATCCTGTCTCCACTGTTCTTGTCAGTCCTGAACATCTGTTGATCACAACCATGTAGAAATCAGAACTCATTTCATATAGAGACAACTGCTCTGTGAGTTCTAATAGTTCATCAGCTTTCAGTCCTACAAAAGAAACAGTGCAACTCCTCAACCCCCTGGCATCCCAAAAGATCTCTCTAAAGGATCACCATTTATTGGTGTTTTGTTAGTGCAAGGAGTACAGGGCTCCCCACTGTGCTTGTCAGATTACCCTTGCAAACAACAGTAAGCAGAAAGTCCTCAGACAAAGAAGTGCAGAAATGGTGGATATTTCAGAGCTTTGTGGAACAGTGATGGCACCATAGTGTCAGAAAGCAATTTTCATGACTGTGTCTCTTCCAGCCTTCACAAAGTACGGCTACCCAATGCCAAGGGCTACTGCTCATTCAGTTTTCCAATGGTTATAAAGATATATTTCAATTACCAGCAATGAGCCTTGGTTGGGCCTGGATTTGCAAAAGAGATTCTTATTATAAAGATTTATTTCTAGAGGTTTAATTTCTGTTCTGCAGCAGAATTCCTAGGCAGGCACACTGAAAGGGCTAAAGACCTTCAACCCCCTCCCTCCCAATTTACTCCTTGCTTACAAATGAAGAGGTTTGCAGTGGCCATATTATGAATGGTTTTATTGCTCTCTGACATTTTGTAATACATTGTTACCATTCCAGTCTTCACTATGTAACTAAAAAAATAAACCATAGATCTAAAGGTACACAGTATTAGTTTTAGTCATAATCAATATAGTAACTGATTCAAAGTATGCTACAGAGGCACTTTACAAAATAAAGGAAAAAGTAATTGAAATCCATGTTCCAAGGATCTTTAATTCCAAAGGTTACTTCCAACAAACTCAACTACCCACAGAACTGCTAGTTCGTTTTCAAACAAAAGCTGACTGAGGCATTCTGTGTATGGCTGTACTTACACATAATATTTCAAAGCAGTAATGGTCTCTTGTGCTTAATGAGATGTTACAAAATATATTCTTAATTTGAAAAATGTGTGCAATACTCAATGCAGAAATTAAGTTCATTTTTAAAGTGTAATACAAGTATAACCAAATACATATACTATATACAGGGTGTAAAGAAGTTAACAAGCTGCTTAGGTTTTTAAATCTGGGGTATGGTACTGCAGATAGGACACACATACACATACAGAAGATGTCATGGATATTCCCATGAAAGTATAAATCTAAGTACTTGCAGAAATGTCCCAACTACTTCAAACACTCTATTGGACTTTCAAACTGATATAGAAGTTATTTCTAAAGTAGATTTCCAGTATGGAGATATATATTTTTAGAGAAGAACATAAGGAAAAAAAGCCTGATTAGCCTCTGGACAATCTGAAATTTCTCACTGGTGTTAACATCTGCATGACTGTGCGTGGTGTATATTCATTTATACATACATAACAAGAACACATAAGCCCACATCTTCTAGCAGGAAAAGGGAAACATTCATAATAACAATCTTTCTTTAGGAAAACTTGGTTGATATATACAGTATATTTTAAAAACCTACACAACTGTCAGCATACAAAAATATGAGTTCAGTATCTTTTTACACTTCAAAAACCTAATGATGAAAAATCCAAGTAACCTGAGTCAGGTATGCACATCTAATTTACCAATGCCAGAGTACTGTTCGAGTACAATTAGAAAAGCACTACCTGCATTTATCAAGTACAAAGATAAAATACATAAAGCAATGCATTAGCTCTTTCCATACTGTTAAACAAAAATGGCACAAAATATGCGTAAAATACTGGCAGACATATCCATGAAGGAACTGTAAAGTAAAGAGTATGGAACAATATGTAGAGATATACTACAATTACTGATTTTCTCATTGAAATGAAAGACACTTTCCTTTTTTTGAGCATCATTCTTAACCATGATGTGTATACTCACATTCAGGCAATTGTCTTAAATACATACATATATGTATATATACAAACACACACACACACAAACAACGTCTGACAATGAATTAATAAAACACATTTGCCTGTGAATTTCTCTGGCCAAAAACAGATCAATAAAAGTGGTTCATTTTTTTTCCATTAAAGGATTCTAAAAAATGAAATTAAGTATGACTACTATAAATTCTTGTTGACTGAAGTTTAATTGTTTTGGCTCTAAACCAGTACAAGAGCAGTTCTGACCACTACTGACTGCATTAAATAAACAAATACAAACCAATCCAAAAACCTGATGCATTTGCTAAAATCCAGTGAAATCTACCCAAAAAGCCACTAAAGATTACAGCTGTCTCAGTGGACATGAAATTGGTTGATTGCTTCAGCTGATAGCAGGAACATTAACTTTAAAATGGATCTCTAAACACAAAGTTTGACATTGAAATCTGGACTACATACATTTTTTATTTATTTACATTTTATAATCTACAAGGAAAATAGGTATTAAAAAATAACTAATTTGGGGAACTAGACTGACTCAATGGCCATTTTGTAGACTAAAGACTGTTTAACATCCTATTATTCATGGATGATGGTTACAAAGAGAGGCCAAACATCTTCAGTTCTACTTAAAATCTATGTTTTCTCCAAGCATGGATGCTATGGCAACTCGTGGCAACTGAGCTGTTCCTTGGCCTGTAACCCTCCCTTCCCAAGCTAGCATTGGATCATGGCAGGATTTGGTAATGTATGTCTCTAGGTCCTTGAATTTATTCCCAGAAGAATTACACTTGCCTTGGGTGAAAAAGTAAAAATTACATACAGAATGCTTTCACTAAACCAGTAAAACACATTGCAAAAAAAGGCTACATAACCCTTTTCTGTCAAAGCAGAGATTTAAGAAGCTATAGGTGATAAAATTCTTGTAGATCATCACTCTTGGTCATCTCTTCCTGTCACCTGTGAGTTTAAAAGTTTATGAGAGGATAAACATACCGTGATGAGAATGGATATGGTTTTTTTGTACTCTGTAAGTGCACCTTGTATAAGGAATAAATACATCCTATACACATACCAAACAAAATAAACGGCTTTAATAATGAGCATATGTAAATTTATATTTTAAGAATGGACTTATTAAAGTCCATTAAATGTTATTAGAAGTCAATATAATGGTATTAGAATGTGCAGTGTGCTCTGAAAGCAGAGGGGAAAAAAAAAGCAATCTGAATACTACACAGATTTCTCACACAGAAATTTCTGTGTGAAATACTACAGAATGTTTCATACAGGCCATTGAAGAACATTTTGAGAAATCAGGTCTCCACTTTTTAATGGACAGTAAGTGGGCCATTTATGCCCCATTTCCTCAGAAAATAGGTTGGACTCGATCTACAAATTGGAGTCAATGATCCCCGAGATCTTTTCCAACCTAATTGATTTTGTGATTGTGTGTCACTGTGGAATCATATTTTTGTATGTTATTTGTGATCCCAGAAAACCAGGGATTAAGTTTCACAGCTCCTTTGATACCAGGCTAAATAGACACTTTACTTTGCAGTATGGCTCACCAATAAAGCTCATAATGCTGAATAGGTTTTTGAAAACTGTCTCTAGAGGGGGAAAAAAAACGAATAAAGGACCAAAAGTTAGATACCAAAATAAGAAGTCAAGATTTCTGATGCACACTCATGAAACAACAGCTGAAGAATTTTGTCCAATGACTGGCTTATACCTATTTTTCCCTTACAAATGTCTATTATCCCATGATTTCAATAAGAAAATGAATCAGGTAATTATCATATTATACAGAGAGACTATTTTGGAGTATTTGCACTCCTACCATTTTCAAAGCTATATTAAAAAAAGCAATGACTAGTTACAATAATGCATGTACATGCAACAGATTTTGTCCTCTAGGTTATTTTATTGTATACAGCCTCAGCAGCTGCATGCAGCCAACAGCTGACTTCCCTTATAGTAAATCAAACCTCATGTGGGGAAACCTCACAGGAAGATGTGAGCTCAGAGCCGGGCTGACTCCGGCACGCCCTTGGCTTGAGGTGCTTATGGCTTCTCTGTACTTCTGACGTCTCAACAAGCAGAAACTGAAATTACTGGTGCTTTTGCCTGGAGCAGGAATTACTGTAGCCAGTACTGCTGCTCTGAAGGAAAGACATCTGAAAGTTTGAGATCCTGACTAGAACAGCAATTAAAGAAAACATAACTCTTTCTTATGTGTAAGCATTAGGTCATGCTAGACAAAAGCCTTTAAAAGTAATCCCTTTTTAAAAAAACTTTGATTATGATTTTGATTTAGATTTCGTGTATTAAGTTTTTTTAATCAAAAAGAACATAGTACAATAGCTTCCAGTAACTGTGAAAGAGAGTAAACTTTAAAGCACAAAGGTGAAGTCGTTACTGGACTGTTCATTGTCATAGTTTAAGGCAAACATTCTCTATTTATGGTAGGAACAGTTATTGATATGATTACATAAATATATACATGTTGGAATGTACATATATGTGCAAACATATATATCTGTGTATATATAAAAATATTTATTTTCTTAGCAAAGTTAAGGTCTGTGAAAAAACATTTAGAATACTGAAAAAGGTAGGAGCTCTAATTCCTCCTTTGGAGAAAAGTAACAAGTTCCCTCAATATCCTCTATTAAAAAAAACCCACTCTCTTCAAGAGTACAGACCCTTTTGAATTCTCACTTATTTCACTGTAGATTGATAGATTCATAAATATTTAGATCATATGCAAAAATTATGTTGTGAGGTTTGATTGCTACAGCATAACTACAGGCCGCTGGTGTACAAAAAATAAATTTTATTCAGACAATATGTGTCTTGCTCTAATGGAATACACAGCTACTGCTACAAGTAGAACTATTTCAGAACACAATTTTTGTTTTAATGTGTTCATATATAAATCCTCATTTGGGGGCATTTCCTCTGAAAATTCTTTGGCCAAAAGAACAGCCAAATGCAGATAAATTCTCCCTGGGCTCTCTAAATAGTTAGTACAATTTCAAAATAAATCTATAACAATTACCACTCCAAAGAGCTGAGACGCTATACAAAACAAATCCGACAAAATGTGGAAAATGGTAGCATAAAACATCAAAACCCCAAACTACGCTTGAACTTCAACCAGTCATTTCCAGTTTAACAATACTGACTCATCTCTGCCTTATGTAGATTTGTTAGTGTAGTGCTGCAGAAGAATATACACAACTCTGGAAAACTCTGAAGTGCAGAGATGGAATAATGGAAAACATCTATTACAGTCTGTAACTCAGCCTAACAATGGATGAAGATCAGACTCATCCTTCTCCTTCATTATAATGGCAGCTGCAAAAGGGCAGAACTTTATGTTATATACCATGCATACCATTAGGCACTCCTAATGCCTTGTAGGTCCTCCTTTCAAAGCAGTGTGAGAAGCACTGCTTCAGACATGGCTGAGTTTACTGACTACAAGCACACCTCCATAGCAGCTGCCTGCAGCCATTAAACACAATTCTGAAATGAGCATTCCATCTTTAAACCTCACATTATAGTCTTGAAACAGTAAAGTCAACATTCCAAGAAATTGTGATGGTGACAGGACAAAAAGCTTTATCAAGTACAAAGGGCCCCATGTGAAGTGCACACTCATTATCAAGCCTAGTTTATCTAGGCTTCCACAAGAACACATTCTGCATAATGTACAAGTGAAGACATTCCCTCTGAACAAGACTTTTTTTCAAGCTGCTGGCTATATACCTATCATGTGGCTGAACAAGACACATCAAATTAATCTGATTCCAGTGTAAAATTCCCAAGGAAGAGTACTATCCTATCAGTGTAAGGCTGGAGTGCACAGATTTCAGAAATGCTTTTGGGAAGACATTTTTCAATGCCAGTAGGTAATATTTAGGGTATTTCTTTCTTTTTCCTGAGTAAAAGATTTTTTTTCTTATTTATCAAAGCTGCAGAGACATACTGCTATAGTGCAGTTGGATTTTTCTCACATAGTCCCAGTATCCTAAAGGCCATTACTGGGTTGTTTTCTGGAGCAGATTCCCTCATTCTTCTCCAACAGGTGGTGGTGGCTGGCACAGCTTGTATAATCTGACAATGACAAGCAAACAAAGCAATGATTATTCTGAGAACCTGGTCATTATTAAGATGAGTAAATTTAAGGAACAGAAACTAAATCCACATCTTTCTGCATTGCAAAACAAAAGGTACTGAATTCAGTTTAATGCCATCAATGTAAAACTAATAAAATCTTTTTAAGTATTATTGTTTACATTGAAAGTGGAATCATTAAAACACATATCTATAAGCAGTCTCAAAAAACCATTTCAATGTAGAAAATTTTCATATTTCTGAACCGACATTTTCATTAATCCTATTATCAGTTGTTGGATTTCTCAACTGGAAAAGCTGCTTGGTGAATATAATTGCCTCCAATTCTGTTTTGTCTTGGCACAGTCAAATCTCACTCTAAAAATATTTCCTTGAAGAACTGATGCTATTTGAAGCACCTAAGACAGGTGTCAGACATGTGGCATTAACATGCAGGTTTTAAACTCTCTCCCTCTGTTTCTTCATGGATGAAGTCAACAGCAGTAAGATTTGGTTCAAATGACTACCTCAGTACAGAATGAAGTAGCCACTGCTTTTCTAAAGTTTTTTTTCAGACTTCTATTAACCCCTTTTGCAAGGACCTGGTTATTAACAGGTGTTTGAAACTTTACCCTAATAAGAGAAATACTGAAAATAAAAGGCAATCATTCTGACATCACACCCCTTGTGTTCTGTACTCCTGTCCAGCATACATTATCTCCTCTGAAACCACAGAAATTAGAACCAGCCATAGACATGATCTCATTTGGAGATTACACATATTCCTCTAAGGAAATGTATCACTGAAGTAATAACAAAGAGAAATCTCCACCATAATGTGTTCTGAAGATCATTGGGCTCTTCCACATAGTCATATGGCAGATTCAGAAACACAATCATTTAAGGTCACATTGTGGAGACACCAAAACCTCTGTTAGGCATACTGTTGTTGCCATATATAAGGCAATACACGTATATCTCATATTTTTATAGTGATGAAAGGATAAGGTCTGACCTTTATACAGACAAGGAAACAGAGAAGAATGAACAAGGCTTGAATTATTTGATTCTGCTGGCATAATAAAGAAGTAATATTCAAAGCTGGCAGAAGACATAAAATTACAGTCAGAATCTCATCTAGAGTAATTGCCGTGGGGTTAATACTTGATGATGTTTTAGCAATATTTAATTTCTATGGAGCCAAGTGCAGAAAACCTCAGCCCCAAGCACTAAGGTCAGTGTACTCTTCACATTATAGTGGTAATCACTAAGATTGTCTTCAGAGCAAGGGAAAGAAAGGAATTGTGATGCAAACTAACAATAAGGCTGTAGAAATCCCTAAGGATCTAAAGTTGCTGAAGATGCTATAGAGCAGAAATAGCCTGTTCTGGGTCAATATATATGGAACAACTATTCAAGGTGGTACAAAACAGAAACAGTGGCAGCTGCAGACAACAAGAGAACCCTGTCAAGTGATGTTAAATGAAACCAAATAGAAAATTGTTTTCAAAGCAAAGAACTGAGAAGCCATAGTTATACACCAAAAGCATCCTGATGATGACAAATCTGACTTGTGCATCAAATACCCCGACCACAGAGGTCTCAGATGTTCCTGTGACATTGCTATTGCTGTTTACTGGCAAGAGTGCCAGGTACATCTGTCTGTTCTATGTTCTCATAATCCTTCAGCATTTCAGTGCTATATCGCGGGCATATCAGCTGGAAAGAGGAAGTTTTTTTCCACAGATGCAATGCTAAAAATTTTTATTCCTAAGTTTCTATTTTTGAGAACTTAGATTTTCCCTTTATCAGAAAAGCTCAGAATCTAGATAAACATTCCATTATGTTGGGATGGGAAAACTTTGGGTTGCAAGAATTCTTTGGCTGTCTCCAGAATTATGTCATGAAGGAGTTCATTTAAGGCCTAAATCATACTGTTGAAAATATGAAAAGTCTTCTCCCAGTAATGCTTTAATTGCTTTTAATGTAACAAAATGCTACTTTATTGCCATGGATTCCCACAAGGCATGACAGCTGATTAGGGATCTTTGGTCCTGGACTGCCTCTAAACTAATTACATTCACATGGTCATCTCTATCAGGTTTTACTCATTCCCTGTTTCCTTACAGAAATTTAAACACCACAGTGGATCTGTTATGTATTTCACATATCTGTCTAGCTCATTCAATGTGTTCTCATAAGTCAACAAAAACATTATATTTAAATTGGTAAAACCCAGTTTAGATTAGTTCTGAATTACTAAAACCATTTATAGATCAAATTAAGAACATGGTTGTTTGGTTCTTTTTATTTATAAGTATCGTGCTTTTAAAGAAAAATTGCAGGTACCTACAATCCATCAGAACATTAAAAAGCTGGATAAATATAGAACAGCCCATTTTTTATTGTAATGCATGTTTCAGAAAGAGACAAAGAAAGATACATCATCCCCAAATGCAACTAGAACATGATTTTGCTGAGATAATGCAGTATAGCATTGCATTAAAATGGGATTATAGATCTAGTTAAGAGTATTTACCCAAACGCACTAAATATTACAAGTGATGAAGGACTTACTACAGTGTTTTCATAATTAATATGATCTAGGTTTCCTTTTTTCAAAAATGGGCATGTTTTGAGGTGCTACATAGCCTGGACTTCTGCAACTAATCTCTTGAAGTAAAATTGTATGGCTAAGAGTGCAATGATTTTATGTACATTAAGAGCCAAATCTTACCAGCTAGAGCATAACATAGTCAATGTTTGCTGTTAGCTTTTGAGCAGCCAGGACTGAATTTGGCACAAAGTAGACAAAGCCATGGTCCAGGACACAAACAATCAGTTACCTTGGCACAGACTGTGGCGTTCGATCCCTCACTCCCAAATTCTTGGCTGTGTTTTGTACTCTTGCACCCTGTGGAAGAAGAACAACAATTTTACTTCATTTATCTCACAATAAATTAGGAAAATTTCTGAGCTTTGTAGATGAACATAACTATTGATTATAAGTAATTAACACATATGTTTAATCTCCCAAAACAACCATTATCTTTTAAGGTGAGGAACAAGTTAAAGCAATAAAGAAACAGGAATCTTGCCACTTTTCACCAAATAAATGCACACATATAGATCTTGCTAATTTAAAAGAGAATCGTTAAAAAAATAACATTTAAGGTTTAAAACAATCCAAACACATCTTGTTCCAATTTGTTTCATTTTTGTCACCATTCTGTGTAGAAGTCATAGATAAAGTTCTTTTCTGACATGTCACTTACTTCCTATGAACTTTTGAACAAACAAATATTACAGATTATTATCTATGACAATACTAAATAAAACTAGCAAAAAATGGGCTAAACTCAGGCACTAAATAAGGATTAGAAAAATGCAGGTCCTGGTCTTCCTTTATAATCAGAGAATCTCAAAAAAAATACCCCAAACAAATAGGCAGGAACCTACTGAGATTGTTAGTCTAACATCCCTGCTTAAAGCAAAGGGACAAAAGGGACAAAAGAAAAGTTGGTCTCTCTACCTCAATTGATTCTTTCAAAAACAATAATGAAAGTACTTTTGGCTCACTGACTCATCTAGCAAGGAGAAAATGGATAAAACATGCACAATATTAATATACCATGAACTATTGTGTGAAAAACACCTTCTTCTGCAAGCCAGCTTACACATATCAAACAACTTAGTAAAATTTCTTTTTGACTGATGAGGTCTAGCTCTTAAAGTTCAGTTTTATTGATGTAAAGTAGTCATAATAAAATATCTATTAGGCTTACTATATTTTCTATCATTTTAAAGGAGATGGAAGCTACTTGTTCGGTCAATAATAAATATATTGACTTTCCATTTATTTCTCCTGTACTATGTAAATTCAGGACAAAGTAAGAGAGAATAAAAATGTATAACCTCAGAATTCTTACTGCGTACTCTTAGATTGATGTGAAGCATCAAAGATAATTCATATTTCTTACAGAGCTGCAGTGCCAGATGTGCATGATGTAAAATAGGTATAATAATTGATTCCAGACATAGAATAAGACTAGACCTTTCATATGACTGAAATCAGGTACACAGGTAATTGACAAGGTGTTAATTCACTGTCATGGGCTGAACTAGTATATGAAAAATGCTGGCTGTTTACACACAGATAGGCTCTCAGATTGTATGTAAATCAACACGTTCCACAAAACATACTGTGTCCTTACATTTTTTTAAGGCAAAAAAATGGTGATAAGGATAGTAAAAATAACTAGAGTACATACAAAGCTTAAGACAGAATATAAAATTATTTTACTATAGCTGCATCTATCTAAGTAAGATTGTCTCCAGCAATTGCAAAGGCACATAACTAGATGACAAACATATGTCTTTCCCCAGAAACTCCTCCAGAATTCAGGCATTAGTCATTCAATACTTCCTTTCTTCATCAACAAGTATGTATTTAATCAACTTTAGTGATGCTCTTCTCTTCTTTCCCATCTCATCTTGTACTCAGTAATAAATACACATCACCAACCTTGTGGAAGATCCACATAATTGGTACAATCTTAGCTTGCTAAATCAAGAATCAGAGAATAGTTTGGATTGCTAAAATTTCAAAGATAATCTAGTTTCAAACTCCCACCATGGGTGAGGATACCTTGCACTAGACCAGAATGCTCAAAACCCCATTCATCCTGTCCCCAAATATTTCCAGAAATGGGGCACCTATGGCTTCTCTGGGCAACATGTTCCAGTACCTCACTGCCCCCACAGTAAAGACATTTTTCTAAACCTAATGTCTAGAATTTATTCTAAAATAAAGAATCTAAGCCCACTCTCACTTTGAAGCCATTACCCCCTTGCCCTACCACTACATGCCCTTGTAAAAAGTCCCCCTCTGGCTTTCCACTCTTCTAATTTGGTTTAAATCTGAGTTTAATTTTATGCCTTTAGTTCTGCACAGATGAGGACAGTGGTCAGTCCCTACATGTAACACATGTTCTTCAGAAGTCTGTTATCCCACTTCATGAAGCTGAACAGTCCTACATTATTTTGTCTTTCTGTCTTTTCTGTCTATAAACCTTTCTCAACCATTGGTAAGTTTTTTTTCTGACCTTCTCCGAATCTTTTCCATTATGCTATATCCTTATGGAAGGGGTAAGAACATCAGATAGTTCCAAATGCAGGGTCATGACAGTATGATTTCTACTTTGTCATCTATCCCTGCCTAAACCATTATAACTTCTGCTTTACTGATAACCGCTGCAAATTGAGCTGATGTTTTCTCTTCATATCCTGAGGTCTTGAACATGAAATGGAATGGCAAGCTCACAGTCAATTATTTTGAATGTGAACTTAGGGTTTGTTTTTTCCCTGGTGTTCTTCACTTAAGAGTAATCTATGCTGATTTTCACCTACTATTTTATTGCTCAATGACAAAGTCCTGCAGGATTATTTATCATTTTTCAGAGTTACTTCTCATCTTTAATAAAAGAATTGAAAAGAGTTCAGTGGAGAATAGGAAGAGTGATTGGTTAAGAAAACACAACCGAAAAATGACAGATCAGATAAACTGATTTCTTCTATCTACACAAGTGATGGCTTATCAGGGAAATGATAATCAACTTTGGGACAGATTTTTTAGCAGGAGCTGTAGCAATAGGAAAAGGAGTAATAGTTTTAGACTAAACAAAAGTAGGTTCAGAATAGATATAAGGAAGAAATATTTTATGATGCGAATGGTAACACAGGAATAGATTGGCCAGAGTATGCTAGATGACCCATTCCTGGAAACAATCAAAATTCCAAAAGTCTACTACTAAATAGGGAAGAAAACCTTGTCACTAAGTTTATGGTATAGTGGACAGAAAACAGGAATTGAAGGGGAAAGAAATAGAAGAAAAAAGCCACTTAAATGAGGCATGAATAAAGCATCCTAATGAAACAGTTGAGAAAACTCTGGAACAGACCACAGGGGAAGCACTGACCAGGAGTCCCCACTACTGGAGGTTTAAGAACAGATACAACAAATGTCTGTCAGGAATGACATAGGAATAGATGTTGGTTACAGTTAGATGTGTTGAGTCCAGACCTTCAGCACCTCCAGTGCCGTTTTCTAAAATTTTATCATAATAAAGAAGCCTCACAATGACAGGCTCCTGAGACTGGCACATGAATAACAGCACTGAGAGCCACAATACACATATATTTGCAAAAACAATCTAAATTCATCAGATGCTGATCCTGGGTGTCAGTGCTGTGACTACCTCTGAGAACAAAACCAGCCTATTTTTACTTGCCTCACTCACTAGACAAACTGATTCTAGTATCTTGCTCACAAAATAAATCAAATGCATTGATTTAAAAAGGAGTCTAGCTTTATATAATCATATAATTTATTGTTTAGTTGGGGCACAAATTAGACCTTACTTAAAACCACCAAATTCTTATCTCTTTTAAAGAAAAGCCCCCAAGAATTACTAGCAACTTGCTACATGACATCTTTTTGTCACCATCGAGGATCATTAAACCATTTCTATTTCAATATACTGCTAATTTATATTTCTCCAGTTCTATTCTTAATTGACACAGTCTCACATGGCCATAAGGGAGAGCTATGCTACATAACTCTAGTCTGCTACCCTCTGCATACAGATACTGCCAGAGCACTGGTGAAAGATGATGGCAGTTCTGAGACGCCATCAATCTATATAATCTCTTCTATATGAACTTATATTCTCATTGCCATGTTTACAAATTATAGGTTTATTTTCAAGCTACACACTAATTTAAGGATAGCAAGAACCAGTCACATAGAGAAAAGATTCTCTTTCAAAAAGCTCTAAATCAGTACAATTCTTATGAGAATTATTCACAGAATCACTCGGTTGGAAGAGACCTTCAAGATCATCAAGCCCAACCCATGCCTTAACACCTCAACTAAACCATGGCACCAAGTGCCACATCCAATCTTTCTGAAACACATTCAGGGATGGTGACTCAACCATCTCCCCAGACAGACAATGCCAGTACTTTATCACTCTTTCAGTAAAAACTTTTTCCTAATATCCAACCTATATTTCCCTTGGCACAGCTTAAGACTGTGTTCTCTCATTCTGTCAGTTGCTGCCTGGAGAAAGAGACCAACCCCCACCTGGCTACAGCCACCTTTCAGGAAGCTGGAGGGAGTGATAAGGTCACCTCTGAGTCTCCTTTTCTCCAGGCTAAACAACTCCAGCTCCCTCAGTTGTTCCTCAGAGGGTTTGTGCTCAAAAATGTGACTGCTGTCACCAGAACCCCCAGGCCCCTTTCTGCCTGGGCATTGTCCAGCCAATACCATCCCGAGCCTATAACGTTGCAGGGGGTTATTGTGGCCAAAATGCAGGACTCGGCACTTGGATTTATTAAACTTCATCTTATTGGACTCTGCCCATCCTTCCAACCATTCCAGGTCTCTCTGAAGAGCCCTCCTACCTTCCAACAGATCAACACATGCCCCTAGCTTATAGTGTTGTCTGTAAATTTACTAATGAAAGATTCAATAACCTCATCCATGTTGTCAGTAAAAATAGTGAAGAGAACTGGCTCCAGCACAGACCCCTGAGGGACCCCACTGGTGACTGGCCACCAGCTGGATGCAGCACTGTTCACCACCACTCGCCTGGGCCTGGCCATTCAGCCAGTTCCTAACCCAGCAAAGAGTGCTCCTGTCCAAGCCGTGGGCTGCCAGCTGTGCCAGCAGTGTGCTGGGGCAGACAGTGTCAAAGGTCTTGCTGAAGTCCAAATATACAACATCCACAGCCTTTCCTGCATCCACCAGGTGGGTTAAAAGGAGACCAGGTTGGTCAAAGACGACCTACCCGTGCTGGCTGGGTCTGAGACCCTGGCCAGGTCTGAGACCCTGGCCATCCTGTAAATGCTGCGTGATGGCACTCAATATAAACTGCTCTATTACCCTACTGGTTACTGAGGTCAGCCTAACTGGCCTATAATTACCAGGATCCTTCTTCCTACCCTTTTTGTGAATGGGAGTCACATTGGCTTCCAGTCATCTGGAACCTCACCAGTGAGCCAAGACTGTTGGTAAATGATGGAAAGCAGCTTTGCAAGCTCATCTGCCAGCCCTCACAGCACCCTGGGATGGATCCCATATGGGCCCATCTATTTATGAACACCCAAGCATCTCAGCAGTTCACTGACTGCTTCCTCCTGGATAACATGGGGATCACTCTGCTCCCTGACACCATCTACCAACCCAGGAGGACAGCTGTCCTGAGGACAAGATGCCTCCCCTTTAAAGACTGAGGCAAAGGCATTAAGCACTTCTGCCTTCTCCCCATCTGCAGTTACTAAGTTCCCTCCTGCATCCAATAGAGAACAAAGGTTGGTCTTACTCTTCTTTTTACCTTTAATATATTTGTAGAAACATTTTTTATTATCCTTTACAGACATCACCATTTTAAGTTCAAACTGAGCTTTAGCCTCTGTAATTTTACTCCTACATGCTCTAGTAGCCCCGTCAAATACCTCCTGAGAGACCTGACCCTCCTTCCAAAGATGATACATTCTCTTTTTATTCTCAAGTTCCTTCAAAACCTTGTTGCCCATACAGGCTGAACAGTTGCCTCGTCAGCTCATTTTCTGGCACACAGGGACAGCCTTGTGCCCTCAAGATCTCTGTTTTGAAGCACACCCACCTTTCCTGGACTCCTTTGTTTTTGAGGGCTGCTTCCCAAGGAACTCTCTGAATAAATCTCCTAAATAGGCCAAAGTCTGCCCTTCGGAAGTCCACTGTAAGAGTCTTAGTGATGTTCCTCCTGATTTCACCAAATATCGAGAATTCTATAATTTCATGATCACTACACCCCAAGCAGCCTCCAACCACCACATCTCCCAGCAGCCCATCTCTATTTGCAAACAACAGGTCTTACATAGTCTGTCCCCAGTGGGCTCAAAATACAGTGCTGTTGTTACACTTTTAAAAAGGCATGAAAACATGATTAGTCATTTAAAAGACAAATTCTCTTCTGGCATTTTCTGTTTATCAGCCCTTTTTTCCTCAGAGCTCTCTGCCCTCTTGCAGCTCCTTTCCTAGGCCTCTGTCTTCTCCACTCTGCTGCATACTGAGGTCACACTGCTGTCAGGATGCTTTACATAATATTTTGTGTGCACAGATGTTTACATGAGTATATACGTAAGTAAAAAAAATTACCAAAAGATAGTTGGGATGTTTTGACAATTTTTTCTCTATTTTATAAATAAATCAAAATTGCTTAACTAAAGCCGTCCCACAGATCCAAGTTCATACCTGCTCTCACCAGTTGGTCTCTTCTCTTTAGTTCTCACAGACCAGGTGCTTGTTATCTTATAACTGACAAGACAATTACTTTGAACATTGTTCCAGCAGTCCAGTTGGAACTATTATTAGTCTTGTTCAGCATGATCTTGACCTTATTCAATTAAAAAATAAAACCATTCCTGAGGTTATCCATTCAATTAGTGTTTCTAGTTATTCAGTACTGGTGCAGCAAGCTGGAAAACACATCAGCTTCGAGTAGAGATAATTTCCTCTTGTGGAAAGCTGATACTGGTAGGAGTTAATGCTGCTGAGTAACAGCTGGAATATATGTCCTTTGACTTGCACCTCCCTGTGGCTAATATCTTTATTCTACAAAAAGGTTTAGTATGTAAATAGGATAACAAATTTTTTTTGTTTATTCTATGTGGAAAAGGCACATGTATTGCCCTTAACTAAGTGTTCTTGCATTAAGCCCCAAGAAGCCTTTTTATTCCTTTTCCTTCCAAGTTTTACAGCCTGCATGATGATCCTGACAGTTAAATCTTACAGATAATTTAAACATTAAATGCAAACAGGTTTTTAGAAAATACCATAGTGCATTGTTGAAATTACTCTAAAACATTTAGAATTTAATGGAGGGTTATATTTCTACTACAGAACCCCAAGACTGATTGAAAATTATAACAAATGATTATTACCCTATTAAATGCCATAGTGGTTCTTTCCTGCAAACAAAAGAATGTGTAAAAAAAGTCTAGATATACTAGCACACTTTTTTGCAGTGTCTGTGTGGTATTGAGATATTGGTATCTTTAAACAGCTATTGATCATCTGCTGTTTTACTTCAAAGACTGTAGCCTCACCAAAAGGCCTTTTTTCATGTCTGTATTTGAGCAAGTACAGCTACAGCTGCTCAAAACCATGTCAGTTTCTTTCATTTGCATTAAATAAACTGCAGAAGATACAAAAATGAATCAGCTTTTTTTTTAATGGCCTAGATCTGTATTGTGAAAACGTACAGTTTGATGGAACGCATCCTACAAGTAGATTTATGCAAACCCCTACAACCATATTTTTTGATTGCAAAATACAGAGGTCTGCCTTTTGTCTAGAGCTGCAGAAGCAGACACATCAACCTATACATGCAAGTTTATCCATGTAAAGCAGCAGCCTTCTTTTTTAGTCAAGTCAAAGCTGTAATTCCTGAGCAGATGAACATGACCTGATTCAAGAATCTCGAGGATGTTTATTCACCACAGAAACTTAATTTATGCAGCAAAGTAAGTGAAAGCCCAATACAAAAAGGACTGAGACTAAATATTCTGATGTACTCGTGTTCAGCAGCAACACTTACATACAACTGATGGGAATCTATGGTTTGAAACTATCCACAAAATTGCTTTAACACACTAAAGGCAACACCGAGCATACACATATTTTTTCCCTGTAGCAAATTAGAAGTAAAGTACAGCTTTTTAATCATTTTCATAACTGCAATTGTTGCACAAAATACATAGCAAAATTAATGAACATAATAAATTAGGTGCCACCTAGAACCCAGAAATTATGAACCTTGTCTTATCTGTGATTAATTGTTACAATATTTAATTATGGGTTTTTTCATTTCAAGATTGAGTACACCCTGTATTTTGCTTATGATTTTGTTGTAAGGTTGAAAGCTACCACAGGCTGGGATATATGTTTCATATGCGTGCAGAGTGACTAAGTCCTCCCTCACCCTCTCTTTCATCAATTGAACAGGTTGAGCTCTTTAATCTTCAGTTTACAAGCTTTGTCTAACAACCTGTGGATCATTCACATTCCTCCTTTGAATTCCTTCCAAGATACATCCTTTTGAATGTATTTTCTGATAACAAGATGCTCTACAAAATGTTGAGCTAATACAGTAGAATGTATCCTCCATTTTCAGTTGATATTACTTTTTAATCTTGTATTTTTGGCATACCTTAGCACTAGAAGTTCATGTTGAGGTGGTTATCTATCAACAACAGCCTCTAAATCCTAATATTCTATTATGATCAAAGAGTGAAAAACACTGTTTTTTAATAAGGACATTTTCCTCAGGAATCTTGCCTGGAAAGTTAAAAAGAATGGTATTTATTTCTCTCCTTCCCTTCTACACTTCCCTTTAATTTAGTGCATGGGTCGCTTTTTACTGACAATAGTTAATAATCTCAAGTTGTTTCTATCAGTCGTATAGAAAGGTTGCTTTACTCAACTGACTACTCTGAAGTAAGGTGATACCAAGGCAGTTACTATACAAAAATCATTTAGTAAAATCATAAGAGAAAGAAAACAACTGGTTAAAAATGGTCTGTTTCTGTATTGAAAAATAAATAAAACACCTTCAATGATAAGGGGAAAAAATTTAAAAAAAAAAAAAAGCCCCCCACAAAATATAAACAACATAATACCCAAACTAAGATAACTCAAATAGACACTGCACAACAGTAGGATGGAGGTTAAAAAATGCTTGGTCGAGCATTGTTTGGTCGAGCAAATGCTTGATGACTGTTGGATTTTAATGTTTCTGAATAACGGGACAGGACTGCCAGGAGACATTCCATGAGTCTTACTGCGACATCAGTCTCAGTACAGGGTGAGACAAGAGAGATGGCAACAGCTCACATCTCACCAACAGCAGCCAGAATTCTCTGTGTTACAAGGCCTTTTGAAAGTTTTCTAACTAATAGGAAATTGTTAAACACTTACAGGCATGCGCATAAACCAATCATTAAAACCACACGTATACCTCATATCTAACAATAGGTGCTTGTTTCATATTCTTCTTATTACTAAAGAACTTTTTATACTACAAATATTTCAATGCCTAAAATTTAACTCTGTTTCTAACCTCTATCTATGTAAGCTTATTGCAAGGCTATGAAAATCCTCTGCTTTTTCAGTTCCCACAATATTCCCACAATTGCCCCTCTCAGTAAAACTGAAAAAAAGAAACCTTTTTTGTTATCTCTGTCAATTAATTACATTGCATTGCATAGCTCTACTACAATGAGTCTTTTCTCATCTGATAGAACAGCGCTATAGTTTTTCTACGCAAAATGACATTCCCATTGCTGCTGATGACCATGTGTGTTGTTTGGAGGCACGCAGGTCTCCCCCACAGCCAGCACCTCACCTGTTTGCGCATGACGTCTGTGGCTTGCATGATGTAGCGAGGGGGCAGCCCATGGCTCCGGGCCAGCGTGATCGCCTGCTCCAGGGTGACGCTCAGGGTGCAGCTGCAAGGGGGGAAACAGGTCAGTTATCTGCCGTCTCCTTAAAATAACTGCTTTTAAAGATGTCATCTTTTTTAAAAAAAATTATAAATTAAAAGATTTCATAGTAAGCATGCCCCCCCATGCCTCCCTCACTCATGCACGCATTAACCTGAACAGTATCATGTTTCTAAGGTGTTGAGTGTAAAAAGTGTTCCTGCCCACTTACCATCAAATGCATTTGCTTTGTTTTCTTCTCAAGGAAAAAAACCCAAACAAACAAATCTAACTCTCCCACAAAACCAAAAACAACACACAAAAACCCACACTAAAAATTATGGCTTGGCAAGTGCACAACTTGGAGACTAACAACCCAAAAGAATTTTTTTTGCAATCATATAAATCCCTTATCAGGTGGTTTCTGCACATTATATCTCATCCTCCACTCTTAAAGTAAACCAAGGTTTTGTACTAAGGTCCCAATCTCTTACAATTAATTTAGCTTGGTTATTCTCTTGGCACATCAGTGCAGTGCAAAATTAAGAGATATTTACCTTTTTCAAAAAAGAAAATAGATGAAAACTGCGTTCCTTCAAATGAACCCTCCTGTGCTGCTTTGCCAATCTTTTTCAAATATACACTTAAGGACAAAAAATGATTGTGATACCTCATCTAACAGAAAGGCTGTCACTGTTGTATCAGAGCAACCAGAAAAGTTTCAGAGCTAAAGATCCTGCTGTAGGACAGACAACCTGCCGGCACACCAGGCAAGAAGTAGTAGAGAAGGTCATTTTGGACATGCCATCTGATTTCCATTGTCATCATGAGGGCAAGAAAAAATGGTTGGTTTCTTATGTGGCCAAGACCAAAGCAGTAGAAAACTCATGGATAAAGACAAAACACCCGAGTAGAAACAGGTGCTTTTAAGACAGAACATGTTTGAGGGCTGCTATCACCCTGCTATCAGAGGGAGTGACTCTATTCTGCACCAGTAAGTTGCTTGGTGATTTTTCTCTTCACAACCAAAGTACTGCAATAATCAAACCTCTTGAACCAGAAAGATGGGTTGTACAGAAAATGATTCTACCTCAGCAGAACCTGATAAAAGCTGTAATTTTCAAGTTCAAATAATAAAACATTATTAATATATAATTTTGAGCACCCTTTTGGCAAGATCCTGACCGAAGTGTTCTGCATAGTTCATAATATGCACACAGAACAGACAATGTGTTTCAATCAAACACTTATCTTGCTGAGCAGAAGATCTGTAGGAGGAAAAATGTGTCTGTACTTATTTTCTTACTGAAAAAAACCCGAAACCCTGACACATTTTAAAAACTGCTTAAGTTAATTTCTGCTCTGCAAAAAATTTCACAGAAGTGAGCGTAGAAGATACTAAATTTGATCTGTAGCTTTATTAATGGCCTTTCATAAAAAATTTATGAGCTAAGTGATTTTCCTTGGTAATGAGATAATTTTCATTCCCCAGTTTCTTGTATACACTGACCTCAGAGTTAACCTGAGGCAAAAGTGTATTGATCTTTTCTGTTATGTTTTTGATTAAGGTGTAAGATAGCTAAATGTTAGATTAGAAATTCTAAACACTGTTTTCATCTTGTCTTTGAAAAGTGAAATATTGCACAAAATACATGCTCACAATATTTGCCAGCACCAAAATTTAAACATCCACCCTCCAAGACCAGACTGCAAAGGAGGCTTTGTTCTACTGTCAGTGGAAAAAAGCAAAAATATCTGAAATGTAATTTGACAGGTATAATCTAAACCAAACAAAAAGCACAAAAAGTTTCTTAGTAGGTCTAGTATGTATTAATGGGCTCAAAGTACAGCTCTCAAGCAAGCAATTCCTGACCCAAGTTTCCCAGAAATCCCATCTTTGTGGAACTCTTGAAGAGTGAAAGAACCAAAAAATTATATTCTGCATGCATGAATCAAGACTAACAAAAGAACCTTCTAAATGAAGGTCATCTTGAAGAATTAAATACAATTTTGTGATTGAAAAAGACTGCCAAGCTGCTCCCTATCCAAAACCTGATGAAATGGCTGACGATCATGGACATTACGAGGCCTCTACATTTGGACAATGCCAACCATGATTCAGAAATAAGGCTGCCAAGAGTGTAGATAAAGACATAACCAGAGTGAAAAAGCAGAGACAGAGCAAAACAGCATAATAAAGATTTCTTTAAGAGGCTGCAATGGAGGTAGGCAACAATTACAGTACAATTCTATATTGTAACATCTGAAACAAATATGCTAAAATTGATGATTTCTCTTCAGGGCAAGTAGGAATAGCAATTTTAAGGATAATATTCTTAACAAATCCTATGAAATCAATAGCAAAGATGCCCATGATGACAGCAGTGATGATGTTAATTATTATCACACCTCTTCAATAGAACATTTTATATTTGAGGTGAAATCCTAGAGTAATGCTGGTTAGATACATCCATTTTCTCTTTTAAAAAACCTTCTTATTCATTATCGGATGTTAAAAGTTGTTAAATTAGCATCAGAGACATGATTGCATTTGAATATACTGTTTCATTAGAGGTGCAATTTAATATCACCAGATTTTGTGTTCCTCTTATGGCATGTAAAAGGTCTCATGAATGGAAGACATAAATATAAACTATAGATTATGGCTTTTGTCCTGTGATTATGAAATAAGGTTACTACTTTCTAAATAAAAAAAAGCAACACTCAAATAGTGTCATTTTAGTTGAATGCCAGATCAGTGAAATGGTATCTTCTCATAAAACTAATCATATTAACCTTCCACGAGACTATGCTGAAGTGACTCACATTAATCTACATACTGGTGCTTTCTCCCAGCTCTTCAAATAGTTTTGTTGGGGTTTTTTTTAATTAGTACATATCCTTTTTCACAAATCAAACTGCCCTAGACACCTGCTGCGAAAGAAAAAATGCACACACAAAACATCAGATGGTAACATGGAAAAGTCATAACTGGAAGTACCTCAGCAATAGGGCTGCCAAGCATGGAGAGATTAAGCAAATGCAAATTTAAATCATTGCAACTTCTAAAATTTTATTAAATAATATGAAATCTGGTTAGTCTCCATCTTGTAAGAGTCTTCTGGTGTCCTGAGCAAAGTTCAGTATCAAGGACTGTCAGCAAATATGTGCAGTAAGTAGTAATCCACTTTTCTTCTGCATTCTGAGAGCTGATAAACAGACAGCATTAAAGTTTACAAAGCAGTCTGGAAGCACTTCTGACCTCTGAAAGTATCTGGTCATTTGGATGCAATCACCCCAGACAAGCCAAACCAGGAAAATATTTAGGGAAAAACCCTCATAACATTCTGTTATGGAAAGCATAAAGCCCAAATCCATAGATTTTACAGTGTAAACAAATCATCTGTTCTGACTCCCTCTCTTTTCCTCTCACCCCCCTTTATGTGAGAAAAACAAAAGACCCAAATTCATCATCTCAGAATTTAGTCAGTTAGAATGATAAATTCCCTGCTTTGACAGATTACAACAGCAAGGCAGAGACATTTGGAATTCCCAGGACAACAGGGCTGAGAATTCCTCATTTCATCCATTTGGTTTCCAAGAAACAGAAGGGGCTGCAGCTGCTCCCAGCTCCTGCCTGCTATCCCCAGTCTTCCATCAGTCATGACAATATTGATGTGAAGATTAAATACAAACTTTCAAACAACTTCTGGATCAAACCATTCTGAATTTGCCTGAAAAAGTAAGATTAAATTATTTTCCACCACCAATAGTCCATTTGTTTCTGACTGGATGTGATTTTCACTAAAGGGCTGCAAATCAGCTAGACAGATGCACATCTATCCTGAAAAATGGAGTTGTAAAATACGAATTCAGGCTAAAATTTTCCGAGAATTTGATTATTTCACAACAGCTTGTCTAATGCCTAACTTGAAAGGAAAAATAATTTGAGCCTGTGTTCACTACCTACAGATGTGCCATGCAGCAAAGTATATATCTAAGTTACCAGAGTAAAAGGGATCTAAATCATCCAATTCATTCTCAGGTTTCAATTAGGCTTTCAGCCATTCTACATCCAAAAGTGCACCAAAATATCCCTTAGAAAAAAGCCCTGAGTAGAAAAGATGAGGTGAAACAAATTAGTTTAGTAGTTACCACAGTCAAAGATGTCAAAATGAATTATGTTCTATGTGAATAGGAAAAAAATATGAAAAGGGAGCATGTATGCTTAGTCTAATTAAAATCTAAAGCTTCTACTCAACAAGCAATTTAGTGCCATTATTATTATTTTAATTACTTTTCTTCCTGTACATCATAAACTAATCATTCCTACCTTTGACCACTTTTTAGACCAATTACACTACAAATATTCTTTTTTTCCTGCTATCATTTAAATTAATATGTATAGAAGGAATATTATTTAAGTCAGTGCATGCAGCAATTAAAAACTTAGCGTTAAAGTAAATCACTTTGGGGTAAACATTTTTTGGGGTATTTGTCTATAATTAATAGTGATGGCTGGGTAATACTCATTGATTCTGATGAATACCCTGGAGAAGAAAATAGACACAATAAAACTAAAAAGGAAGACAAATGTTGTTCAGGACTATAAAAAATAGGTGTACAAAGTATAGACAGGTCTAATTCAAGATTCTCCCACAAGCTCTAAGATGTTCTCATCGTGGTAATAGGTCTCCATGCAAGTAAAACAGAAGCTTGCATTCTCTGTGCCTGAGAACAGGCACAGCATTGCTTTTCAACAGAGGTAAATTTGGTGAACAGCATTGCTTTTCAACAGAGGTAAATTTGGCCAGCCATTAAGTATTAGAGAGAAAATGAACTTTAGTTCATACACTAAACTATGATACTGTGTTTCACAATTGAAGTAAACTCTGCTGGGGTTCAGGACCTAGTTTTGGTCCCTTTCTGAATCTTTGTGAAGCTGAGATGTTGGCAGCATGGAAAGGCCACTACTTGAAAGTCAGTGTTGGATGGAACCTGCCCACTGAAGGCCAATCCAACATATAGAAAGCCATTATTAAGCACATGAAGTCTATTCCACTCTGAATCAAAAACAACACTTCAAAAAGTAACTGTCTGTGGAACATGCACCATCATCACAGAGAATGGGCATGTGTAGCCCACGTTAAAGGGATTTTCTGCCTTTTATCCATTAAGCATCAGCATGCAGGGGTTTCATTCACAAAAGGCACCACTGTGGTTACACAGTTGTGCAAACCACAGAATAGAGGTATCCCAACTCCCTTATCCGGCATTCATCCACCATCTTACAACAGGATAATCAAACCCAGCTCTACCAGACATTTTCAGACACAAATTACCAACAGATTTTTGACTTACTGAAGTAGATGACATGAACTTATCAAACCACAGAATCAGTCTTAGGAGGTAAGTATTCATTAGTCATATATCAGACCTACCCTAGGTTAATTAATTCTTTTGCAAGTTACAAACTTATTTTTATCAAGGGGTATTTGGTTCAAAATGAATATTTTTTAATATTGAAGTATGAAACACACAGGACATAATGTTGAAATTTCTTTTCTGTAGATTGAAAGACTGTTGTCCTCCAATCTATTTCCAGAAATATATGCAACTATTCTACCTCTTTAAAACGAATGGATTTTCAAAGAAAAATTAGAAAGAGAAAAAAAGGTACTTCTTTCACTGCACATCATCTGTCAGCGTTAAAAAACTGCAGGGAGCATCTTTTCACAACCATTTTTCCTGTAAAATCTTCGCAGCTCTAGTCAGCTGGAAACATGGCAAGGAAGCAATTTCACTGTTAATAATATTCTTCACTTGATGAGAGAACATAATTTCCAAAAATTTGAAGTATTCCATGCCTTTTATTTACCCATTTTCCATCATACTTGCAAAAATAAACACAATCTAAACGCATCTGAAACCCCAGCTTTGGCCATTATCTCTCATTCTGTGCAGAAAGTCTTTCCATTAAAAGCTTCTTCCTCTGTAAGCAGGCAAGTAAATCTGGTAAAAAAATTGGAATTTACTTCTCATCTTGTAATAATTCAAGCTATTCACTTACTTCTCTTTATGCCAAAAATTAAAGCAGTTCTGGTTAAGTTTTTAATTTCAGATTGTCCAAGAGGTCCTATTTTATTTTTATTGTAAAGTAGAAGATTTTGCATGAAAAACACCAGTTTCAAGGACCTGGACTGCAGATTAGGCGATCGTACAGGAATTGAAGCATGAAAGGATGATTCTAAAGAGTACAGTAATAACATTGTGTGTCAACCCTTCTACTAAACATCCATAATGTTAAAAGAAGACCAAATAGAAAAAAAGCACACCTTGAAATCCATATGAGTAAAACTTAGAGCCATCTTTTCTTTGTCGTTGCATTTAATGCACCTCTCTGCATTTTCAGATTGTATTTTGAACAAATTAGTCTCAGAATTTAAAACATGCAAGAGAACAGTAAGACTATAATCCATCCAGTACATGTATTAGATATACTAGAGGTGACAAAGCAAATATGTACCAGATTGTCTATGAAAGAGAAATACAGAGCAAAATAAAAAATTACTACTGTAGGAACAGTTTAGCACTATTTGTGCTAAATGTCTTGCTTATTTTATTTTATGACAAATTCTCACATATTTCAAAATTATTTATCTGTTTTTTATAGTAACCAGCACAGAATGTAATACTCTATTATCCTAAATGATTTTACACAAAGAGAAGTTTGTTTATGCCTCAGTGGGTATGGTATCATAAAAACATACTAATTGTAGACAGACGTAACAGAACTGCCATTTAAAAAATAGTAGAGAAACTTGACTAAATGGGAAGGTAGCAGGACTAAAAGTCCAGTTGAGACCAGATGGCTGGAGAAGGGTATGGATTAGTTTTTCAGTCTGTGCTAACCTGTCTCCTGAAAGTAGTCATATCGATCCCTGAAAGCTTCCTTACTGGGGAGTTGTTAGCCTAAATACAGCTGCAAAACTCCAAGGATTTTCTTTGTAGCACGCACTCGTTGAGCTCAGAACTAAATTCTTACAGAAAAAATTCTGAATCTAAAAGGAAGAATTCTTATGATACAATGTCAAAAATACAAATTCAGAGTACCCATTTTTCACCTTGTTTCATTTGATTCACAGAAAGGCAGCTGGCTGTGATGGACAGCTTATGGTGCTACTCTGCTTTGCAACGTGGAAGATGAAGCAGGTTTAGCTGGATTTCAGGACCACTGCCAGCTACAGGAGACAGCATAATCAACACTTGGCAAAACCTGCCTCGTCCTTCAGCCAAGTGTCTGCCAGCCAGAATCCCACTGCTTGAAGGATGGTAACACTAAGGAGAGAATTTCTGCAGGGGAAATTAAAATTCTGAAAAGAAAATAAGACTCTGATTTTTCTGGGTTTCATCAAGATTATAGAAGATTTTTCCCTTGATCCTCCAGGAAATGCAAAAATTTAAATAAACTTGGGATTTGTTTCATTTGGATGCTTTAAATCATTCCTTTGAGCCTGTTAGGCCTAGGGTCCCTGAACAGACTTCTGCAGCTGCTGCACCTAATTTCATTTTGGCATGGAAAGAGGCTAGGACATGTCTGTGCAGTGCAGTCTTGCTCTTCTCCCTCTAGCAGGAGCTAGAATCATGATTCAATAAAATTTAAAAGTGCCTTTCATCACCTGCATTTGTACAGACTGATTGCAACTTCAAACAGAATGAACACAAGCAAAGAAAGCAGAACGTTGTTTACAGGGTGACAGCTGGCTGGCAGGCAGAAATATAATTATGACTGATAAAAAAAGGTAAAAAAAAATGCAAACTATTGATTTCTTAAACTAATTTAGAGCTCTGTTCCTCTTGTTGATCAACAAGGCATGTTCGCTCATGATAATCCACAGGGAGGTTTGTAGCACTCACAGATCACTTAGGACAGTGAAGGTTAAAGAGACTTATTTCCCCCCATCCTTGGTTTTCTGATGCTCAAAAAGTATTTGAAAAGAACTGCTGTCTGAAACAGATATAGGATTGCAGGCTGTAATGTAAATTGGTAAACATATTGTCATAATAAAAATCAAAGAAAAGCAATCACTAGCAATTCAAAATCCCCAGCATTATCTTGGATATAGGGATGGAAGTATGAACTCTGTCAAGCTGTTTTAGCCTAGTGCAGCGTAAAAAGCAATTTAATATGGATCACAGAGAAGTCAGAAACCAAGGCACTGCTGATCCAGAGATCAGCAATCACTGTCAAAGCAGACAAAGCTGCTGTTTCATAGTTCTTGGCCTCTTCTGCATTGGATTGTCACCCAGTGCCTCCCTCACAAGCTATCTGGGACTTGCTTCTGCTTAGTAGGAGCAGTGGCAGAACCTCCCCCTACCCCCTTGTCAATCCATGACACCTAAATTGAGAGAATACAGAAAGGGGTCTCCACTCAGTTCAGTATGAGATGAATAAATTGAGTGAGGGAAGATAGAGATATATAGATATATATATATAGATATATATATATAGTCTATTAAATGTATTTAAACTTTGACAGATTAATGTCTTGCTCAGCTCCCACTCTCCATGAACAAAAGAAAGATGTTGATGAGTAGAGAGAGCACCCTGTACTCTTCCAGAGACTCTCAGACATTCACTCCCTTAAAGACCAATCATAGAAACTGAGTTAAAATGAGGACTTTTAAAAAGAAAAAGTATGGGGGAGCCTTGCTCCGAGTCGAGCTCTATTTTTCAGCTGGCAAGGCTGACAAATGAGATTTTCAAAATTTAATCTGCAAGAAAGTTTGCATCTTTTCCCCATCTGTTAATCTAGTAGCATCTGTAGATAATACCAGTTTTCAACTCATTTAATATCCGTGGCTAGCCTAGTGTTAAAAAACAGTAATGAGTCATTGATCTGGGCCAACAAAATGTGAAAATCTGCAACTGATTGTAATCATGGACTTCACAGTATTTTGTTCCTAAGAAAACAGAAAGCCAGATACACCGTGGGATATAACCAGAGATAAATATCCCCTCTAACTGATAATAAGTAGCTTGAGCTCTAAAGAACTACCTAACAAGCTAAGGGGCACTATTTTGCAACATTATCTGCCCTGATTAAATACTACTCCAACAAACAGAAGAATTTAGCCTTCAAGACTGCAGGCATAAAGCAAAATCCTCTATGTCTGTGGGAGTTGATCACATCCAGCATCTTACTCTTTCCTCTACTGTCCTCCTCACAGAATTTCGTGTTGCTGTAAGACCGTTTCACTCTGAGAGCAACAAGGGGAGTAGGTCCACAAAAACACTGCAGAATTTAGCGGTAGAAATGCTGGGCACAAAATTTCTCCGAGCAAACCTACTAGCTGGAAACAAAGCAAGCTTTCTATCTGGACAAAGGCAATTTTCAGAATGTCAGAAGCCAAAGCCCACTTAGAACTGGACTGTAGAGATGTGGCCTAGGGAGACCAGAAAGAGAAAACAGTACATGAAGTGACTTTATATGACTCAAAAAAACCCCAGAAAACTTCATCCATCCCGTTTGCATGTGCAACAGTAATTTCAGGAAATTCTTATTAAAAATTATTTAACCACTTAAAGGGACTTGCTTCCCTTAGAAGAGTGAATGAATCCCTTGTCTCTAAATACATGAGTTTTCTTCTGAACTTCCAGGAACAAACTCCTGAGTACCTATACAAATTCTCAACTAGCCCATTCCTTTTTCCTGGAGGGCCTATCTTGAAATATTTCTATAATGCCAAGAGTTGATGTTTCTCTCTCTGAACAGATGGTAGCCACAAAGGCAGTATTAATGCACAAATGAAGCAGAAGTATCTTGTACCAAAACTCAAATGGACACACTGTAAAGTAGAACTAGTCATGCTTTAGAGAAAAGCATCTTGCACCTTTACTTTATGTAAATAGATGATGATGAATCCTTTAACATTTAGACAGAAAACCACACATAACACTTTTAAATCCCATTCCCATGCTCATAGTATAGTCTTCAAAACCAATATGTTGGTTTTCTAATTTTTTGTGGTTTTTAAATACACTTATATAGAATTTTTAGGAGTTTTTACCTTTGAATTAGCCCTAGTTTGAGCAGAAATTTGATGACTAATTAAAACAGCTCATGTTCGGATTTAAGCAAACCATATTTTACTGAGTCACCAAATTGCTCTGAATAATTTGTGACCCACACACCACTACAGGATAATAGTTTATTTGGGCAATTCTGACTTTGGCCTCAAACTATCAGAACTTTTGGCACAAATGTACTGACAAGTTCATTAAATGGTGATCAAACCCAGAGGGAATCTTTTTCAGCTTAAAAAAAAACCTTCAGAATTATGCCCAAAGTCTTTTCTCATCATGTAAGACATGAAACTGAAAGCAAGACAAAGAGAAAAGTTGTATAGCCTCATGGTCTTCTGAAACAACAGTGTCATGACAACCCATGCTCTATAGTATTTGCATTTTCATCTGATATAGTGACTAGTGTTACATAACAAAGCTTTTTCCTGCTATTCCCTAACATTAAGTACAGTATGCAGTATGCTATGTGCACTTGCATCATTGACAGAGAGTAATACAAATACTCTGTTGCCAACTCTGAAACAGAAAACACTGTCTTTATACAACTTAATTTTTGTGGCCCTATATGGAGTTTTTCCTTTTTTTCTGCATTGCAGCTTATATGGCAATTGTCTTTTCTCCCCTCCTCAAAGCTCTTTGGAAGAAAGAATATTTCTTAAAATGAGGAAGAAGTAATGCTCATTCTAACGTAAGGTATTGTTAACCAAGACTGTTAAAATAAGGACTTGCATAGATCAGAAACTAAGCAGCATTTTTAACACGCTACTACCCTTGATCTACAGTTTGGAATTCTTATTAAAAGAGCATACATATTGTTAGTATCAAATTATTTGTTATGTTAATTCTTTTGTTTGTTGAGGTTTTTCCCCCTCTCCAAGTTTGGTCTTTGCTTTTTGGAACACTGTCCCAAAAAATTGTAATCTGCCCGGCTGGAGCATAATAGCTGTGACAAACATGATTAAGTACTAGAGTGCTCTGTGATGATGCTATCGTCATATACATATGCATATATATACATACACGTATATATATATTTGTCTATTAAACCTTCTTAGGGTTGATGACAAAGTTCAGTTGACTATAGGTCAGTGTATTATGATATTGTATTAAACACATCAACTGTCCTTCAGGCTGAACCTCTTGTTATCATAAGGTTTACCTGCAAAAATGAGTAAGTCTTATGTTTCATCTTTTTTCCTGGAATCAAGCTCTACTATTATTCCCTGTACCACACAAAGCAAATATAAATTTCAGCATTTCCTGCCTGCATTAAGAGTTCAGTATCATACCTATTATTCATCTAGGTAACATTCCTCTTTCTACTTTAGCAATTAAGATTTCTGCCTTTTACCGACTCGAATGAGGAACAATCTCATTACAACTTCACAAACCAAAAAAATTTTACTGCCCATTTCTGTCAATCACTGCAAACACAATGCTAGAATTTCACCACGAATCTTTCAAGTGCACTCTCTATTTCATGTAAGATATTTAGTGCAAAAGAGCATCTCTAAAAGAGCAGCAGTCTCCAACCTGCAATGACGGAGTGACTGACTGCAACAAAAGGAGGGAAAAAAATATTTATCATACCGGTGCACTCCACTGTTGCACATGATGATGTGACAAGCTCCCAGCCTGCTGCAGAGCTCGGAGGCCACAGAGAGCAGCCCGACGCCGGAAGCGCTGCAGGCGGTGTACGCGCAGGCAGCCGTGCGCTTGGACCGGATAAAGGAGCCGATGAGACGGTAAAGCTCATCCAAGCAATTGAGAGGCCTCATCAGCTGCAAGAGAGGAACAGAGAGCTATTTGAATGTTTGCTCCTGAGAGCACATGAAATACTTGAACAGGGTGGGTCATCAGAGATGCAGGTAGAGCAGCAGGTCTGGCTGAGAAGGCCAAATTCCATGACATAAATACAAAACACAGAGTCTTCTGTTACACGACATATGACAGCTACCTAAAGTTTTTGAGTTCTTCTCATCACTGACTCTTTCATTACCAGTCCTGACTATGGAAGTGTTTTTCATTTTAATAGACTTTTTTGACCCATAGGTGCTGTATCCATTAATGTACTGGGAAAGAAAAGGAAGCCATAAAGAGGCAACCTACAACCTACAACATATATAGGAAGATACCAAGACTTGTAGACTTGCTGAGAAAATCAGCTTACATTTATGACAACAGTGTCCTTTATTTATCACATTTCTAGTTCCTAATTCTGACTAACAACATCAAAAAATAAAAATTAACAGATGTGACAAAAACATACTACAAAGCAAGAACAGTTAACTTTGTAGCAAGACTTAAAATAATCCCAGCATTACTGTACTAAGAATGAATGAAGTAAAGAAGGCAGCTTTCAAGTGCAAAGCTTGTGTCAGAAGAGGAGCCTTCAAAAGTCATCTAGCAATCAAAACCAGTATCTCATGGTGCTTTCTGTAAAAGAGATGTTCACAATACAAATTTTCAGACCACCTAATTCCAAATTCCCACTTCACATTATTCTAGAAATACTTAAAGATTCCAACAAACCCCCATGCTACTCAAAGAATTAATCTTTTGAAAGACAGATTAATTCCCTAAAGACAGTTTTAACTAGTTAGAGAAATGGCAGCCTCACTTGTTCCTATAATAGTTACTTCATTGAAAAGCATAGATGTCAAGAAAATCAGCTATAACAAATAGCATATTCAAACCTGGGAACACACAGATCTAACTTGGTTTAGGTACGACTAGTTTAACTGTCTAAATTGATTTTATCTACTCATGCAGAGTTGTGGACAATAAAGTGAAAGGCACAGCCAAAAATGGATCATGCACTCACTCTTGGCTTGCTCCAGTGGCAAAATAAATGCATGAGCTTAACCTAACATCCCTTGGTCAGATGTGGATTATGAGATGCTTTTCTCTTGCCCTTGAACTTTTTGCTGAAATAAATAGGGAACAAGTTTAGGGGTAACAAGCACTTCCCTCACAGCTAAACATCCCCTGCTGCACCTGTGACTGCTGGGCATGCTGCTGAGTCCCCAGGGAAGGAGTGGCAAGTGTCTTTCTTCCCTCATGTGCAGTCCTGCATGGATCCGAGAAATAGGGATCACCAGTCTGTTAACGCTGGTGCTGACGTAAAATTTCAGTCTGTCATAGGGCTCAGCTGATGAGCATTGTTATTTCTCAAGCCACAGTAGCTCAATCACTTTTATAGGCAAGACCCCAGGAATTTCTTTATTCCCCCTACTGGGGTGCAATACGGGAATTAACTCTCCAACGAGAGGAGAGCATTAAGTGAATTTTTATAGCCTCTGGGATCTCTCAGCCACAGAGGTTTAAAGAGAGATGAAAGCATTTGAAGAAAGTCTAAATGAGAAGATTCAGAAGAAAGCCTTCTGAGCAGGATGCTGAAGGAGCAGCAATTTGGAACAGCACTTCCAGCTTTCAGAACAAAGAATTTCTGCCTGCACCTGTCTTCCCCTACCCCGCATGCTCCTAGAGCAGCTGCATTGCTCTGAAAGCACAGTGAAAAAGGAAAGTAACGATTCCTCTTCTCAAACACACATTTCCTCCAGCCCCACCTTTTAATACAGAACCACATGGTATCACCTATCCCAAAAAACACAGGTGGGAAAAAAAGCTGCAAGGGAGCCCCTCTCTCCCCAAGTTTAAACAACTCAATTTTTGTTGGAATAAAGAAAGTCTCAGTAATAGAGTGTGTAACATGCAGAGGTTAATTAGGCACTTAATATTTTTATTTACCTTATCTATATAAGCTGCTTTAGATGTTGAATTTGGAGGCAAGTTTGACTTGTCCAGGTAGAATGCCCTGAAAGAACAAACAGATAGAGTAAGGCGAAACCTTATTGTTTCAAGTCCTGAACAAAATTTCTACAAGAGACTATTCTTAGACACCATCCTAAGGTTGGAGGGTTTTTTACCTTATGGTAAGAGAGGGTCAAGGAGCAATACAATAATAAACAGGCACCATAACTCCTTATTTTAAAGTAATAAGGAACATTTTTTTGTTCTGGAGACAAAAACTGTCCCTCTGGCCTTTGACAGTACAGTGCAAAATTTTAACATCTAATTATGAGAAAAAAAATGGGATCAGAAAGTGATTTTCAACAAAGCTACCCATGAAAAAGTCTGTGGCAACAGTATAGATTTTGAGAGTGGCTTTGGGTAAACTGGTATACAAACAGTGCCTGGGCTTCCCATTCTACAAGCATTTTTAATATTTGCTGTATATAAGTGCAGTAACGTAAAAGCAGAATCCTCAACGTGAAACACAGTACTGACAGAGGAAACATATACAGGCTCATAATATACAAAGAAATAAAAAAGCAGAAACCCCACAGCGGACAAATATCCATTATACATGTCTTCTCCAATTCAGGAACCTAGAGGAATTTTTGTTTTAACTATCCAACTTATAAGTAACTTAACTACTCACCACAGAGGAGCTATCATTAAACATCACATAGGTAAATATTGTATATATCTTTGTGATAATATCACAGGTTTTACTGCCTCTGCAGCAACACTTAAAAAAGTCTGTCCCTGCCACAACAGTGAAGTTGGACCAGATGATCTTTAAAGGTTGTCTAACTGAAACCATTCCATGTTTCTCTGATCACAAAACTCATTCTGCTGGTTGTAAAGCTCCTAAAATCTGCCATGGCAGCTGAAAATAAAAATATTTGGTAGGTTTCCCTATTACCAGTGAGAACCAGGCAATAGCTACTAATGCAAAACCTCTGGGCAACATTTAAATGAAACAGAATAAGAGAAGCCCAACTGAACTGTGGAACACATAGGGAAAAAAAAGAGATTCTCTAGTGACAACCTCAAGGTATCACTGTGATCTAGCTCCACAGTGTGTGCTCAAGGCACAGACCTGACTAAAGGTCACAAAAGAGACTCAACCCAGGCTGGAACTAAGGAGTTTGCAGTCAACTTTCAGTTGCTCTATAATACAAAAAAAAAAACAAAACAAACCACCCCAATGGAAAAAATGGTCTTCTTGCATCCTAACTCTCAAACAAGAGGATCAGCTGGATCCCTCTGTCATTAAAGCACTGATTCATGTAGCACACAAGGTTAAACATTTCTCCCCTTCTTATTTTATGTTTTCATCTGGGAGAGAAGTTATACTGTTGGATACTTGCTCAGCAGGGGTGCAGACTGCAGATCTGAACACCCATTACTCTTCAATAATCTGGAATAATTGAGTTGATTAAAAAAAAATCCATCCACCTTTTATTTGTTTGTAGTTCGTAGTTTTGAAAAACAGCTTCTCCCAAATTTAAGGTTTGAGTTAATTCCCTCAGAATGCACAGCAAAGATAATCTAGTTCTGTTATTCCATTAAGCCTGTTGCATGATCCACAATGCACTCTGTGTTAAAGGATGCTGGACACTACTGAAAGGAAAAGAGGTCTGTAGAGAAAATTACTCATAAATCACTTTGAGTGGCCACAGCACATAAAAGCTACCTCAGCAGCAACAGACCAACCTTTTTTTTCTTTGCTAGCAAAGCTACAAAACAAAGCCTCATCCTGCTCTGCACTGGACATTATCAGACTGAAAGCCTACACCACTTTTTTCAGCCATACAATAGGAAAATCTGCTTCATTCAGAGACTGTTCAGCAATGCCATCTCTTTGGACTGTTATTCCAGCAAATTCAGCTGCACTAAATGGAACTAGAAACCAAATATGGAACAGTACACTAATTAATGGAGTACATGGAAAATGATTAACTCAGAGTATAAAATGAAGCAACACGGGATACTAGAATTGGATATATGGTTATAGGAATTACTTCATTAATTCAGGCAATTATTCACTAACCTAAAAAAACCCAAACAAAAAATCAGCTATACACAACATTCATTTTAAATATTAAAATATCATGTTACAACTGAAACTATTCCTTCCCCATCAGATAATACTCCCAGATGTTTCTCAAGTGCTTTATTTTATTGCTTTTCATAAAAACTGTCTTCAGTATTTTACAGAACATGACAACCTGTGGACAGCATATAAATTTCCAAAGCACTTCACTTAATTACTAAATGCTTGTTAAGGTCCTTAATCATATTTTATGGGAAAAGTTAATGGCAATCTTGGCATGGTGCCCAATTTGGACAATATTTTGTAATCCATTTGAAATGAACCAGAATGAAATCATAGTTCTTTGTCTCCAAATGTGATGTTAGTTTAGCTTTTAAAGCCTTGCAATTTCTCTAAGATCCAACAGAAAAGCCTTCCTCTAAAAAAGAAAAGGTAGATAATCCAATACACAATAAATCTACTGAGGATTATTGCTCTGTTCGACTTTTGTAAGATATCCCCTACACAGCAATGTCAAATAATAGGGCTAAGTATCTCAGGGAAAACTAACACCAGGATAAGGTAACAAACATCTTAGGGTTCAAAAAGAAAAATCTCTCACAAGATAAATGCTTTCCCAAAATGTCTTCCCAGAACCTGAGTACAAAGGAAACGCAGAAGTATTGATGTTTTCTTAGAGAAGCACTTTACAGGGTATCCTCCAAAACTGACACAGACACATATAGAATCCTGAACATTGAAATTCTGCAAATAGAATCCTAAGAAGGTTTCAGACCTGCAGACACACACATTTCTGAGTAACTTCGAACAGAAAGATAATTCAAGCAAATCCAAGTGTTTAGTCTTATTCTTGATTTCTTGTGCCAGTAAGCCCATAGGGTTATCCTAGGTATTGCTAATCTTTACTTCAAAATACAAGGATAGTAAAGAAATAATTGGAGAGGGGGAGTTAACTGGGTTATGGCAATAAATACCACAAAGTTGATGGTTCTGCTCTAGAAAGGCTTTGCTTTGATGTTGTAGCATAGAAGAATTTAGCCTTTGATTTCCACATCACTGTGGCGAACATATGAATTAATTCCTAGTGTCCTGAACTGAAGCATGGAAATGGATCTTATTTCTACAAGATTTTTTATCCCTCACTCACAAGATAGTCAAGATGATGCAGGAAAGCACAGTCAGCAACCAGAGAAAGGACACATCAGAACAGAGATGTGGAGTAGGGAAGTGTGGGAGCCCCTAATTACTTGCTTCAGCTCAAACTAAAAAGCACATTTATGACACAGATAAACAGTATCTCTGTATTTTTGATCTATGTGCACACATACTTTTGCATTTCTTGAATAACAACTCTGTGTTCTGACATCTAGTTTTTAACTACACAGATGAAAGTGTGCATAACATGCTTATTGTATATATATAAGTATATATATTTATACATATACATTTATAAATACATTTGTATACATATAACATATATGTAAAAAATCTTTTCTTCTGTAGTAAATGTATCCATTTTCTGTTATAGCAAATTATTTCATTAGTAAATGGAAAATCTCAATAAATGATAAATTACCAAATGTAATTACCTTCTCAACCCATGCTAAGACTCAGCAATTTTAAATCGTGTCTCCTAGCATCTGTCAGTAATACAATCCTATGTACAGTGTCACCAGCATCCTTAGTAGTTGCAGAAAGGTTTAATTTTAACAGCTGAAAAGCTTCATGACTGTTCCATGATTTTAAATTGTCAAAGAGCATATCCAGTAATATTTTGATCTCTCACAACTCTTGTGAAAAACTGCAGAATGGAAAATTTTAGTACCACGTGGCTCTAACTGTGTGTAACTTATATTTCATGAGTAAGCCACTCAGTAAGCCCTACCCCTTGGCAAGGTCCTGACACCCTTGTACTTGGCACTGGTGAGGCCACACCTTGAATTCTGTGTTCAGTTTTGAGGCCCTCACTGCAAGGAAGACCTTGAGGTGCCGGACCATGTCCAGAGAACGGCAATGGAGAAAGGCCAGGAGCACAAGTCTTACAAGGAGCAGCTGAGGGAGCTGGGGTTGTTTAGCCTGAAGAGAAGGAAGCTCAGGGGAGACATTATTGTTCTTCTTGTAATGAGGTGGGGGTTGGCCTCTTTGCCCACATAACAAGTGATAGAACAAGAGGAAATGGCCTCAATTTGTGCCAGGGGAGGATTAGATTGGTTATTAGGAAAAATTTCTTCACTGAAAGGGTTGTCAAACTCTGGGACAGGTTGCCCAGGGACGTGGTTGAGTCACTACCCCTGGAGGCATTCAAAAGATGTTTTGATATGGCACTCAAGGACATGGTTTAGTGGTGGACTAAACAGTGGTGGACTAACAGTCCATGGTTTAGTGGTGGACTAACACCAATTCTATGATTCCTGGCTTACCCCCATCACAAAGTGGCAAACCAGCTTTTGTCAGTCTCTACTGATGTCATGGTTTAGGAATGATATTGCCAATTTAGTCTTCCTTCTAAAACCACTCCAAGCCATGAACCATCAGTCACTTCCCCTTCTCCTGCAGCTGGCTGGAGAGGAGAACTGGAGGCACAAAAGGTAAAGGTCACAGGTTGAGATCAGAACAATTTACTAGAAACAGCAGTGGGGCAAGAAAACAAACAGTAAGAGCAACGATATTAATGACAAAAGTGTACAAAAGAGAGAGTGATTCCCACACAAAAATGCTCTCTGTGGAGCCCACAATCTGACCACAGCCATGCCACCCTGACTGATCCCTCTGGCTCAGGACCAGAACCACATTTGCACCATCAGAAGGAACCTCTTCTCCTGGAAGAGATTCCCTTCCTCTCCCCCTGGCAATGATGTAAGGTGGCACAGAGCAATCTCCAGGTCCTAGCCATGTCCCTCCTGGCTACTGCAAAAATTAACACTGTCCTGGCTGGAATCAGGACAACTATTTCTCTCTACTGTGGGAAACAGTGCAGGCTTTGGTGAAGGGGATGTGACTGTATGGTGAGACAAGACAAATACATAGAAAATAGAAAAAAATAATCAGGGTTAGGAATGCATTTAAATACAAGTGGGGAGGAATATTAAGAAAATTTCAAGAAATGAAACTTAAGAAATTCCTTGGCAACCATTTGCTTTAGTGGACTAGACTGGAAGTATAGAAGAGATACAGACTTTCAACTCTGGAAAACCAAATTCCCAAGAAACGAGACTCTTAAACTAAGGGGAGGAATCTTCATAATGCTCTTAATTTTCTTGCAAGACTGCAGCATCTGGCTAAACTACTGGTTTCCAACCAATTTTAACTATCTTCAGCCTGTGAGTGAGGTATGTTGAGCAATTGGCACTAGAATGAGCAGAAGCATCTGAAACAGAGGAGGATGCTTGCAAAGCAACAATCCTGCTATCAAAGCAGGCCTTTCACAGGTCCTACTCTTAAACCTTTGTAAACACAAAAGCAGGGGATTACATAAATGTGAGCATAGAAATGTGAAGAAAGAAAGTAATGGATGACAAAAAAACGGAAAAAAATCCAGTTAGCTCTATGTAACACTGCCCACTTTTCACCTGTTTTCCAGAGTTTAGTCTCCAGGGTCTCTACGCATGTGCAAGAGCACTTGAAACCATCCTATTTGTGATGTGAAAGAGAAGTTCTTCGATCACAGACCAGTTACAGCTGCCCTCCTGCTTCTCCCATCACTATCAAAACAGCCAAATCCACACTGAACCAAATAATGCTAAGTAATTGCTTCCACATTTCTCTTTCAGACAATGGATGTCTCCTTTTTAGCTACTGACATTCCAAATGGAATACCCTGCAAAAAGAGACAACATGCCAAATATTCAGGGTTTCAACTACTGCAGACTTGGGCTGGATTCCTATCAGTGACCAGGAGCGAATGAAAAGGCTCCACCTCTGATCACTGCAGATACACATTCTCTGTGCTTGCAGCAGATAAAGAAAGCAGGATGAACCTGATGTCCACTTCCATACATATAATCTACCAAGACTCATATTTTTCAATTACAGAATACTACCAATAATAAATACTGATCCTATTCTGTCAAAAGTCTAAAGAAACAATTAATTTACATTCACAGAATGAGCACAGCATGGAAAAACAAAAAAAAAAAAAAATCCCAAANAAAAAAAAAAAAAATATCCCAAAGCTAAATTCAAGCCATCTGGTAATATCTCTTAGACAAGCTAGACAAATTTAATTTACTTTTCCCAGGATCTCTCTATTCTCTCTCTGGTCTTGCTTCACTTAGATGCAATGAATCTTAATTGCTGTTTGATCTAAAGTATTTCTCACTAAGTTCAGCAGGAGACAAACAGCTATTATTTCTTTGTTGTATCCTTTAGTGTGAATGCTTACTTTTCCATTTCTCTTTCATAAAGACTCTGCATTTAGAGAGAGTTATGTCACAAATTTCTAGACATTTGGAATCAAATCTTAAAAATCTAAGAGTCATTAGATTTTTAATGTTTATAGTCATATAAAATACAGCATAAATTTCTCTGTGTAGTATTGCAGTCCAGCTTTACTGCTGCTGTTTTGAACACAAGGCTGTGTATCAAATAGGTAGTATTGAACACAGAAAAGCAGTTTTCCTCTGTGATTTAGGAACATCTCACTGTAGCAAAATGAAAATATTATCACAGAATCACTCTCTGAAATCTGTAACACTGCTCACACCACTCTTCTAAATTTGATGGCAATGACAGAAACTGTTAGTTGCTCATAAACATGTTGCTCACTGAACTGAACAGACATGAAGGAAAGACCCATCAGAGGACAGGAGTATCACAAGGACAAGCAACATGAGTTTCTTGACCACTTGAGCATTTGCTTTGGAAAAGCTTTCTTTGTTTTGGAAACAGTGGGGCAAGGAGTCTGTCAGCCTTAAGGTGGATTTTAATGTATTTACTACAGGAATTGATATATGATCTAGCCTTTTGATAATGCAGGTATTGCCTTGAGGTTTCATCATTTTGTTTCAGAGACAAGTTCTTTCTTTCATAGTAATTAACTACCTTTAAGTAGATACATCCTTTATGTCATTGTAACTCATTTAGAGCAAAGCAACTATTAGAGAATTTTTGTTCAGCCTGAAGCTATGACTGCCATCACATCTATTTGACTAAATTATACAGGATATGGAAAATATCGTCCTGCCAAGAAGCCTGCAGCTTGAGAGGCTGTTGTGCATGTATACGTGTGTGTATAAATAAAAAAGATGTTACATTCCTCAGACAGTTTTTGTTCCATGTTTGCCGATATTCGAGGGGCAGCAATAATCTTCTTTTCTTATCTTTCTGAACATTTAAAAAAATAAGAAAACTCAACAAGATGAAAACCTCACGAATTGTAACATCCCTGAATAAAGAATTCAGTGAAATTTGCCATTGCTCTGTGAAGGATTACTTACAACATAAAATAAATACAGGAGGCTTCAGGCAGAAAAATTGTTTGAAGTTACATTGTAAATGAAACTCTTTAAAATGACAAATATTATCTTCAGTGTAATCAGATGCTCAATGTAATGAGGGTAGTTAGCTAAATCATTTGTCATTAGATGCACTGATTATAATTGCTTCCTTAGCATAACAGACTTGCATTTACCTCCTAAAATGATATCCAAGAAAGCAGCAACATAGGGAGAAAAACCCAATAAAAAACCAAGAAAATGCAAAAAAAAAAAAAATTTCTACATTTTTTCTTTTCCCTTTACTGCTTGCTTTAATTTTTCTTCTATTATGGCTGTACAACAGACTGCACAAGTAGCTGCCAGCAACCCTGGACACAGCTGACTTCAAAGAATAGTTCCAAATCACACAGAATGGCAGGCAGGAAGGAAGGAACATTTTTTCCAGACCGTCTTTCTCTATTGATGCACAGGCCAGTTAATTACTACACAGTGGTAATTAGCACCCACACCAGTGGTAGGAATGTACAGCAACCCTCAGCTGTCTTTCCCACAGCATGATCCTATCTTTGGAGTAAAGAACTGGGTCATCCTATAATCAGGGGTGTCACAAGAAAGTGCCATGCTGAGGATAAGAGAAAATTAATGGAAAAGTAGAACTCTCCTGACCTCACCTTCATCTATTATTTTTCTCATTTCCTCTGTAGGTTCCCAATCCTAGACACCATAACATCAGAAAACAGATTTTGAAGGTGTTTAGATGTCTAAATGCATACATTTCTGAAGAAGCATTAAAAATTTTTATTTATCTAAAACTCATTAATTTCTCTGACTTCTTATTAACTAAAAATTATCTGCATGGACAGTTTTGGAATCCAAGCATGCATACTGATGTGCAGTTTTCAGCACCTACAGACCACCGGAGTTTGCTCTTGCAGTCACCAATGAAAGCGAAGCACACTGCAGAGACACAGAAGCTGGAAGAAGGCTGGGTACAGCCACAGTCCTGCATCCTGCTGAATGACCTGTGCCCTGAACATCCTCTCTGCCTTTGTCATACATCCCTTATGTGCACAGACATATCCAGGAAAAAAAACCTCTTAAAGCATAGAGATGTGCTTGGAGTTTTCTGATTAAGCAGCTAACCAGAAGCACTGCATTTTAATAGAATGTCATAGGAGGGACAGCTTTTTATCCAGAATGAGAATGCACACTACAAANAAAAAAAAAAAAGATTCATCTGATAAAATGTCAAATAAGAGATAGGAAGACTGAAAGAGCAAGATTCCTACTGCACACTCAAATTCCCATCCTGGGCCAGCAAGTACAAATCTACAATAACTTGGACAAACATTACAGCTTTCACTCTGACACTGAAAGTCTATTTTCAAAAATGACTTACTTTTTGCAGAAAGCTAACCTAATCCCTGTTTCTCTAAGGATAAAAACTATTCTCCTATCCAACTAAATGCTTTACTTTCAAGTCATTTTTCAGTCCAAAGATTGGCTGAGCCATGGCCATGCAGCTAACCTGTCTGTCCGAGTGTCCCAGCTTCCAATGGGCTTGCATCACAACCAATCTGACCATCACAGCAAGGACCATAAGATTTATTTCTATGCAATGCAGTAACAGCTAGCATACTGAACCTTATTGCAGGAAATAGACCTTTACCAGTTATAAAGACCATATTCAAAGGACAGAATGCATTTTAAAAAAGTAATTATTAAATTGTAATTTTGAAGCATTACTGCTTTAAGTTTATCCTCACATTTTTACTATTACATGACTCAAGACTTGCAAGACAATACTTAAATCAACCAAGCAGTCTGAGTAAATATAGTGCATTTGTGAGATTTTGTTATTCCTGTCAGCATTTGTAGTAGTTATGGATTTGAACACCATTGTGTCCTGCACTGTTGAAGCAAAATAATGTCTGGTGTCTGTTACAGCAAAAGGATTGATTCGGCATGAAAAAAGCCTGTTTGAAAGTCAGGGAGTAACAAAGGAGGAAGATGAGGACAAGTGAGAGGAGGAAAGATAATACAGAAAGGTCTCACTTAACATTGACTTCCATAGCGGTCAGATGCCCAGGTTGTGTTTAGTGCACTTCTAAATTAGAAGACAACTGCTGAGCTATCAAACACATAGTAATAAAGATCTTGAAAATCTCTGCTGACCTAATTACTTTCACTTGGATGGACTGAATGTTTCTCATTAGCAAACAATTTGATCAGGTTCAATTGACATTGCTGGCAACTACTAGCACCAGCTCAGTTCTCAAACAAAATTTAAACATAACTGTTCTCCCTTATCAGTGTCACAGAAACAGAATTGGTGAACTATAATTATAAATGCAATTTGATAAAAAAATCCAGGATGATCAAGAATAATTTTGGGTTAGATGCTGAAAACTTCTCAGCAGATTGAAATTTCATAAACTAGGTAGAGGTTGTTTTGTTGGTTCTCTTGAAATAACACCTTTATTTCAAAAAAGCACTTCTTATATACTGCTGATGTAGAGGGTGTTGCCTCAGGAATTGTAGAACTCCTCAACTTGAGCTTATCTTAGAATAAAAGTTCCCTTATATTAGTAATAAGATTCAAATAGCTAGGGTTAAGTCCATTACAGAAGATGGAGGGACATTTCCTCCATTCCACATAAGCATGAAATTCTATAACCAATTTTTAACTGTCTTTCATGCATTCTCATAAAAATGATAATCTTATCAAAAATGATAATCTTATCAGCTATTTCACAGCTAAGGTAGAATTTGTAAAATCCCCAAAGCAAGAACCATGAAAGACAGCTCTTATGATGCTCAAATCAGTGTCAAGGAAGAAAATTTTGCACCTGGATTTATTGCATCAGTTCTGATGCTGTGGAAAATCTGGTCAGAGTTCCAGAGTTATGAATGACCTCTGCAATAAAAGCAAAGCTTCAGCTTCTTGAAAATGGTAATCCAAATTTCCTAATATATCTTTTGATTCTTTCAAATAAATAATCTGTGCATTAATGTTTTTAAAGCAGACGTGTATGAGATCCATCACCCAAAAATATTCTGCGTACTAAAATTTTAACAAGACTTTACTACAAGAAATTAAGAGGTAGCTCAGCAAAGGCACTACTCTTTTTTTAATTTACTCCCCTGCTGGGGTACATACCAAGCTAGGCTGACATCCCTGTTTGCAATTGGGACCATACACAACCAAGGGGTCTCTTTTATCTCACATTATTATTGGAGCATTATTAACTCAATGCATCAGGAATAAGAGAAGCTGAAATTGTTTCCTGAGTTGTTATCAATGGATGCCTCGGCTGCAGTGTCACTGTCAAGCATGGCTTTCTTTCCCACTAGTCCCCATGCTCTCCTCCCACTACTTTTTCCATAGCTGTTGCTCACACTTGCTTTTGGCTGCTGTAGTGATGGAGAGATTATAAAATCTTTATCAGATGGTCATCTAACAAGTAAGCAGCAGATTCCTTTTCTATGGAGAAAGAATGGCTTATGGGCTGTATCTCAAATGACTTATTTTATTACTGATTAAGAGGGGCAGCACAGACGATTTCTTCCACGTGAAGAGTTTTAGTATTATTGCACTTGAGTATGTTTCCAGGGAATATGCAATTTCATTTTTTTGTTCTTCTTTAGAGCAATTATCCAAATGTTAATATCTTTTGCTGCTGTAGTTACTTCATTAGATTCTCCTGGCCAAACACCTACACAAGCTAGCAAATAGCAGAACAAGAATGAAGCATCTGCTTTTCTGTTTTTCCTCTTCACATTTTGTCAGTTACTTCTTGAAGCTGTTTGTGCTGCACTTAAGAAATGGGCAGAGTTCACCAGAAAGCAAACAAATCAATTACTGAATGTTCTAGTCAGACATTAGAGAGCTGAAAAAAAAAATCAATTATTTTCCTCTTCTTCTGACTGGGCAGACATACCCATGGTAATTTTTGTTAATGATAAGTTTTTCACAGTAACTTCTTATAAAACTAAGCCTTGAAGCTTAGCAACTCATCAGAGCTGTGAGTCACAACATTGTAAAGAGGAATGTACCTCATTATAGCCACAGCATGAATGGAGGACCCAACTCATGAGGTAAGCAAGGTCAAGGAACACCAGAGCATAGAGTCAGGAAGAATTTATTTTAAGGATTTCCATGGGAGGTTAAATTAGTCCTATTCATGACCAAAAAAAAAAAAAAAAGAACCAAAACAAAAACCCACAAAAAAAAACCTCCACAAAAAGTCTTGCCTCGTCTAACTGACAGAATCTCTTTCCAACACCAGCTGATTTCATCTAGGCCAAATACTGGCATGACCAAAGTTCTCTGGAACTGATTTATGACATAAGCCTTGTCACATGGAGGCACTTTTTTTCCCAAATAGGAAGTGCGAATACAAGAAAATGGAAAACAGACTAAATAAATACATTTGTCATTGACATACAAGTGCACTGACAGACACGTCACACAAAAAAATCAAATATACCATAATCACTGAATGTAATTGGCTTTAAAATCACTTTTCCTATAGCAGTACTTAGATTAAAACAGAATCTAGACATCCCACTGCTTTAATAACAAATAAGATAAACTATTTTGCAAGATCCCTGAAGAAAACCTTCCAGAGGACCAACAGGGGAAGGAATTGCAAAGACACCCTCATTTATCTTCCTCCCCCTTCTCCATTGTCCTTGAGCTTTTTTCAGCTCCTGTTCTCTGTTGCTTTTATAAACTGCCTAATCGTCCTGGTGAAATGACATTTCCATCTAATTCAAGAATTTTAGAAGTGAATAGATGTGGTTTTACCACAGTCCTTTGCACTTTTCAATGCACATGGCAAGTAAGAATGCTCAAACAAGTGTTTTTCACAGGCACAGTGAGACACAAAAGTGATCTAAGTACCCGTTTTCCTTACTTTACTTCATAACTAATAGATTATTTTGTGTAATAGAAATTCCGTCTTTGTGTGCAACTCCTTAATGAAATATGTACCAAAATACACAGCTGCAGAATTTCTGCATATACTGGCAAGTATGAACTCTGTAATCCATAGCCAACGCTGATGCAGATATCCAAATATGTCTGTATTCCCATCAGTATGGTGGAGTGTGGGGAGAAAGAGCAGGAAAAAGGACATTATTTTTCAACTCCTATTCTGTAGAAATTAGGTAAATATGGTCTATAAAATCAGATCATAATGTATAGCAATTCTGATACTCCACTTGTGATCAAATAGACCGTTCCTTTTCTATATGCATTAGTACAACAACCTGGAGGCAATTACAGCTAAAACTTTCAGAAGAAAACAATTTTTATAAAAGTAACTTAACAATGCAGAAATCAGAAAAATCAGAATCATGAATCTTGGATGTTATTCAATCATGAACCAAAAGCCAACCACCATACAACACATTTCAGTTTAAAGTTGTGTCACAGAAACTGAATTGAAAAACAGAACTCTGTAAGCTCATTCTAGGCATGTTGGTTTATTACCCACCGTAGTTTCTGGTTATACTGCTTGACTTTTTCTAGTGAGGCAGCATTAATCTGAGCTTGAAATTCTTCCACTGAGACACTGTCTCTGTAATAGTATCCTTCCATGCTCTCTAATGCTGTGAAAAGAGAAAGATCAGTATTAAATATTTAGTAATTGCCTTCTTTGTAGTTTTGTTCACACACAAGTGAATTACTTTTTAACCTTGAGGCTGTGACCCCACTGTGAATTGCTGAGCTGTTTCCATATGCCATCAAATTGGTACAGATCTCTCTTAAAGATTTCATTTACAAGAAAAATTATATTTCTTGCCCTGTGGAAAATATAAAGGAGAGTACTAATTTGAGTTCCTTTGCTCTAATTAAAGTATTCCTGCCTTTTGAATGCAAATGTGAGGTTTAATTCTGACATATCCTGGAAGAAAACAGTAGAATTAGCTGGGGTAGAGGAAATAAAGGATCAATGTAACTTTCACAGAGGGAGACTTGGCAACTTCTCATGAAGCCAAATTTTGGGAGATGATATGGAGCACCTCACCTAGAGGTTCCTCTAGTTATACCCACTGATAAGGTGAATACTTTCTTCTAGATCAAGTAAAGCAATTTTTCTGGATCTGTCAAAATGGCCTAGCAGTTCATTTTCAAGGTATGTGAAATCAAATACTCACCTGTCTCTACCTTTGCTGTACTGATTTCACAAAACTAAGGATGAATATTGCTACAAGAACTCAGGAACTAAATAGAAACTTCAATGAAAGGATTCTCATGAAAATTTGGACTGGAAATATTAAGATCTTCAAATTAAGAGATCAACCACATTATAAAAAAACCCCAACTCTTGGTGAAATAAGTTATTTTTTTGTGGGGAAACATTAAAAGCTTTACAATTAGGAACACTGCCACTTCAGTAATCTAAGCACATTCTAAGAACTCATCACCGTATCAGAAAATGCAAGCCATAAGCAGAGTTTTCATGGAAACATGCTGCTGCCTTACAGCTTCAGCTGAACACAGAATATTAATTCTGCTTGTATTGCTTAATATGACCAGTTAATAAATAATTCATTCATTGTGAAAGAACATGCAAATTGCACTCCCCTTCTGTGCTTTCACAGTTTGTAATTCTACTTCTGTGCAAAAAATACTGTTTCAACAGTTAGACTTGATTCTTCCTTGGTTCTAAGTCACACCAGAAAGCTCAAACAAAAATATCCACCGAACTTCATTTATAACATCCTGTTAACACAAACAGAATTGATAATCCCTACTGCTTATTTTACTGGCACAAAGTTGGTTTTATTCAACTAGATTATCCAACCAGGAAACTCAGTCATCTGTGAGGACTGGCAGGAGCACAGAATTCTGCCTCTGTGGGGCCAGGCTCACAGGTGCAGGCAGGGGCTCGCATGCTGTGTGCTTTGTCCCTGCCCTCTCTGAAGGGTTTGACATTTTTCTACCCAGTATATTAGGGAGTTCTTTTGTAAGGAAGCTTTCCTTACAAACACATCTTCTATGGGATTCTTCAATCCAAGATGAGATATTATGGTCTGAAGGCACAGAAGAAATGATTGGGAAAGCAACCTGGGAATGGGTGGACCCAAAAGGTAGTAGCTAACTGGACATGGTGTGCCCAGGGCCCACTACAAGCAGAGCATCACAGGTATTTCTGCTATTCAGTGTCTTTATCACTGACATGGGGGAGGTAAGACAAGTTTGCAAATGCCAAACTGGGACAAGCAGTGGATTACACACTAGTGCAGGGCCACACAAAGAGCCAGGCTGTTCACGATGGTACAAGCCAGCAAAACGAGAAAATCCAGTCAAATTGAAACAAGATACATTTCAACTCAATAGAAAGAAAAAACCTTTTCACCATTAAGGCAGTCAAGTAGAGTAACAGGCTATTGAAGAGGTCATACAGTTTCTGTCCCAGGGTACTTGCAAGATCCTACTTGTTAGGCCCCCAAGCCACCTGGTTTCATGTCACAGCTGTTGCTGTTTTGAGTGGGAGGTTGGAATAGAGATCTCCTGAGGTCCCGCCCAATCTGAATTATTCTAACACTACATGAAAAACTAAAAAAAAATTTAAAGCTATATATAATTAAGACACTATGTAATAAGTTTAAATATACAGAATTTTCATTTTAAATAGGGTCTTTAAATTTATTCCCAAGAGCTTAAGTCTAATGGAGGAAATAGAGAAATCTAAATGCCAATAGCAATATATCAACATCCCCAGCCCCACTCATGCAAACCAGGATCCTTGTGAATGTATGCATGCTTGGATAGGTGGTTGAACCAAACTGTTTCTTAAAATGGAGGGATAGACAATGTAGCCTAGGTAAACAACAAAAAATTTCAAAAAATATTATAGTGCCAATTATGTAAATATGTAGGTTTGTAATTTTAGTCATGGAGCTATGACACTCAGAAGAGAGAAACACAAAGATAAACAGTCTGATGTGCATTGACTTCTTCTGCCTTTGACAAAGTATTCCAAAAAAATAATTTTCTAAATGTTCCATTTGAAAATATCATAAACCATTGTATTTTAGGCAGGAAACAATCTACCAGTGTTTGGATTAGGGGAGAAAAAATTCACTTCACAGAGAAACTTAAATAAGATTTCCACATTAGCAGCTAATAAATTTCAGTTACAGATGGGAATCTACTGAGCTAGCACGATGCCAGGTCAGCCAAACTTCATAAAAAAGAAGTAAAAAAGAGAATCCCAATCCACTCATTAATGAGGTAAAAAACCCTCAAAATAATGAGTTTAACACTAGGATTTAAAGACTTATCCAGGACTTTTTATTCTTGGAGTCTAATGGACTATTTTAGAGGATGATCCTTGAAAATTAAAGAAATTTGATATGATTAAGAAAGAAGAAACTTTCCACTCTACCAAAAAATATTAAGCAGATGTAAACACTTGAATGGATCCTTTTCCTTTAGCTGACTACAGAGATGCTTATCCTAAGAATCAAAATTTTTTGGGCTATTGGAAACAGAAGTGGAAAAAATTTTGCTAAATAAATCCTGTAGTACACCAAATTGCCTCCCCAATCTAAAAAAAAATAGTATTTCCAGGAATTCAGCTGAACCAAGGTATTTTCTGTTCTCTCTCAAGTGCTTTTTTTGTCTGCTCTACTGAAATTTGCCTCCTGCTCAGTGTTCTCATTTTTCCCTATGACTGAAATCAATCTGTTCAAAGGAAAACCACCAAAGTCTTCATTAGTTTGTTTAAAAACCAAACTCCAAGGATCTTATTTTTATAAAATTTGTGCCTTTTAACTTAATAGTAAGTTCAGCTATTTATTTATGTTTCTGTGCAGTATTTCCTTTTACATCTTCCTCGTCTATCAGAGACCAAGCTCCCCTGTAAAACTTCATTTGTATGCCTGACTTCTGCCTATTCCACACAGACCCTGGAAGCCTTTCACAGGGTATGGAGTATTTTCAGCTCCCTGTGAAATCAAAGGCAGCTCAAGGCAATCAGCAGCTCACATTCACCATTTCAGTGAAGCAAACTTCACGCTCCTGATGACTGTAATGACACTGCAGCTAATGCAGGCTGCCTGTAATTTATGAACAGTCTGAGCATCAGCGCCACCATTCCTCACTTTGTAATGTTTGCAGAGCAATAACTGCATAAGCCTGAAAACGCTATTTAACTCTTCATAACATTTTGAAGAGATGGAATTCTCAGGGGGATAACAATTTAGCCCTCAAATATGAAGTAATGGGAAAAGATTATGATAGCATTTGAAGAGCAAACCACTTTTAAGGACAAGCTTCCTGGTCTGACTATTGTCCATTAATGGCTAAAAAGAACAAAACAATATTGATAAATGAAGATTCACTCGTTGCGGTTGGAATCATGTAACTGGCATAAATTTAGAAATGTATAATCATGCTTCTATTTTTTATTACAGACATCAGAATTTCTCCAATTTATGTTTTAATTCAAAGTCCTAAATAAATGCCCACATTAAATGACATCTAAATATAAGCATTGTACCCTTATGGCTACAGAGGATTCAAACCAGAGTAAATAAGTGGGAGTTTAAAGAGAGTTAGGTATTATGTGAAAAAAGCAGGGCAGGGTGAATTTAACCTCAAGTTACCTTGTGAAAAAAGAACTGGGTGGATTTTAAATCCTCCTCCATTCTTCAGCCTTTGAGGAAGCTGTTCAAAATGGTAACCATCAAGGTAGAAGTAAACCTTCAGTGTTTGTCTGCTTCCTTCTGCTTGGTATGTGATTGGTACATCTGAAAATACAGTCAGTGTTACAATTTCATTGTAAGCAATGACACATTCTTTTCCAGAAACTGTTGCACACAAAATTCATGGAGTTAGATAAAAAAAAATCACTGCAGACACAACATTCAGTATTTTTCATTATACAGTGTTTCCATAGATAAGTGTCCAAGTTGAAAATGGTAAAAACAAAACATAGTGACTTGCATTAGTATTGTTATTACATGAAGTTTTTTTACCATGTGCATAAATCACATTGTACCTAAATGGTAAAGATTACAAAGGAACACTTTTCACCATTTATAGTAATAAGAAAGGGACTTCTTTTCTCTTATTGATTATGCAGAATCATAACTGGAAAAAAAATTTGCCAGTTCTTGACTACTGTAAGAATAGTCAGACTGACTGTGGTGGCAGCATTTAAACCAAAAGAAAATACAGAATTCATTCCTTGAACACACAGAGTTTCTGTTTATTAGCACAGACACCTCAGTTGAAAGATCTTGCAATATGAACAGTTCATGACATAGGCATAGCATTAACTCCCCATTAGGAGGCCCCCCTGGAATTGCATTTCCATGTTGTTACCTGGTTTAGCAGGGCTTCTTTTAAAAACACTCCGAGCAGGGGCCTTACTTGAATCAAACCAAAATAACTATGGTCTTACACAGGCTAAATCCCACCTGACTATCAGCCCAGTGCTACTGAACTCTCCAGAGCACAGGCAGCTTTGTGTCTTCTGGTTTTGGTTATTGCAGAAGTTCTCTCCAGTGTGGTCTTAATCCAGCAAAGGAATTGTTTCAGAAGGGCTTGATGCGAAGCAGACATGTTTTCCTCTCTTCCCAGGGGACTTATGAGACAGGAGAAAAATGAGGCCTTTCTACTCTCTAAACAAAGTTCACTGCATGAAAATATCTACTGGCTGAACATATATTAATAAAGGAATGGCTGAAAATGAGCAAAGTGTATGAACAGCAGACAGCAAAGACAGTCCTTTCCTGCTGAGTTGGGCAAGTTTGTGAGGAAGGGTTCAGGACCCTGATCATCTGCAGCAGCAGGTCTCAGAGAAAGCTTCTTGCCCAATTTAAAATGATCCTAATAGTCCCTGCCCTGTCCTTTCAAGGAGCTCTTCAAAGAGTTATTTATTTTTCACAGAACAAACTGAAATGTGGTTTATGCTTCTTTATCTCATATTAGTTGCATTTCCCTACCAAGACCTTCAGGCTATTTTTACACATTTCTTCAACAACAGCTGGGTCTTCCAGGGACTTTCTGATGCAGTCACATACTCCCAATGGAAAGTTCAGCTAAGCAAACAATTTTGTCCCCAAGGTTACTGACATTGCCAGATAACAATTCTGCATTGTCACCGATGATAGCTGTATTTCAGCACATCTAGGAATATCAGGAGAGCTGTACATCTACTTATTCTCCATAATTCCAAGTTATATAAGATTCCCTGTGGGAGGTGATGTTCTAGCAACAAAAAATGTTACAAAACCAATAAAACCCAGATATTAATTACTCACTTGCAACTAGTGGTTCTGGCTCTGATTGTCTGAAGTAGAAAGTAACTTTTTCCAAGTCAAACAATGCAACCAGTGTATCTTCTAGCATAGCTTGTTCATCAGCCTAAAAAAGGCAAAATAAAAATTGGAAAGGTCATTTCAGCCAGATGTTTTCCCTAGCAGAAATAATATAAGAGAGCAGGATATAAAATTAACTACAGTGTTGCACAACATTTCACTGCAGCAGTGAAACCTATTTAATTCCTAGATGAGGTAAATATCTTTGTTTCAATTATCATTTTCCCTTTTATTACTAGTTCAAGGTTATTAAAATTAATGTTATCACATCATACAGTAAATCAATCAGTAATTTATAACTATCATTATTTCATATCATGTCTTTTAATCAAATCATTCTGTCATTATTCTGTATGACATCAGATTTTAACACCTTGTCTTGCCACCACATCTATCTTGTAAAGCAATAGAAGGGAAATATGAAGACTATTTTTTTTTAGTAATTTTCTCATAAAACCTCCATAACTTTAGGATTTCGCTCATGAACAACATATAAGAGTTTATTGTGTCCAGTCTAAGCACCAATAATTAAACCAGAAGCTCAGAGAAATTACAGCTCAGGATGACTTGCACTTCTCCTACAAAACTCTCGGCACAAATCAAGTACATAGATGTGCCAATACTCTGATTCGCAGCTGTAGTTCACTCTGCATACCCCTCAGCTAAAGAGATAGTTAAAGAGATTCAGGATTTCTCAAGACACTTTAACCAAACCTTTAAAAAGGAAAATAGTAATCTACAATTATGGTTATCTTGAGTTAACTATGCAGAGCAATTATAGCTTCAATCAATAATCACTTAAAGTAATTCTATTCCTTTATACAGCCCTCCCCTGGCTCTTTAGATTAGCAAGAGACAAAAGGAAATCTGAAGAATGCATTTTTCCCCCTCTAAGAACTGAAACAGTAGGATGGCAAAGAATAATAAACAGCTGCCCATAAATTAACAATAAATTATAGTTTACAGAATGATAGAAGAGAAGAAAAGAAACCCCATGATTTTCCCTGATCTATATAGTGAAATAGCATTCCCCCTTGTACTTATAAAAAAGGAAATCTGCTAGAAATATCTTGTCTTCTAGTTCAATTTATGAAATCTATGGACAGAGTGATTTTGTCAGCAGAATAATCTGAATACCATAGAGCAGCGTGGGAAACTCTTGCACAACTGTTCATTCTTTACTGAACTCTGGACATAATGAGTGTAATTTCCTTCAAATACCCTTGTTTAAAATAACATGGATCATTTGTAAGCCAAATAGTGCTGAGAAGGTATTGAAAAAGCTGCCTTTAAATACATTTCCCTTGGTTAAGAACTGTTAGGCAGAAAAGACTGAACTTTATTTTCAATTGGACAATGCATACTGCTGATATCTGATTAGGTGAAAATAGTTGAGTAGCAAACATTTTCACTACAAAGGAAATCACTGCAATCTTGAAAGAAAAACTATCATTATTCAGAGCTGTAAAGACAACAACAGTTGCTTTGTGGCAACATAACAACAAAGCACATGGAAAAACATTAGACAGGCGCTAATGGAATTCACTCTTGAACTCTAAGTATTGCATCACCTGTAGGTGCTACATGTTGTCAAAAAGCATCCAGGACTCAAGACAGGAGTCTAAGCTTTCCCAGACAATGCCTTCTTCACATGCTCCTCATGTGGATAAAGAGTTCCCCTGTTGTCTGAAGTTTGTCTGAAGCCCTGCTTTTGTCTGTTTGGAAGCTGCACACACCCATGCAAACCCAAGTACCACAGCTGCCTGTGAGGTAGTTGGTCACACTGGCTTATGTCAGTGCTCTCCAGCAGTAGCATAGACTAAGACTTTAGGACTGTGATTTAGAAATATCTTTATTTGTATTGGTTTCTTCTGCTTTTAAAGTTTCTTATGTCAACTTGTCAGCAATTTGCTGCCAAGACAGACAAGGAGAGAACATCTCTGATACTAAGAACATCGTCTGTTATTTACATGGAGTTTTATTTTTAGTGAGCAACTCCAGCAGTAGAGAAGACTGTCATGGAGCAGGCTTTGCAGACTGTTTCACAGTTCCTCTGGTTAGCAGGAATCAGTCTAGTGTGAGAAACATCTTAAATAGCTAAAGAAGCACTTTGGATAACTGAGGATTAAGGGACCACAAAGCCATGTCCCATTTTTAATTGTTTCTTAAGCCATGGCTCTTTGCCAAGACTTGTGAAGAAACAGCCGATTTCCAATTACTCTGACAGGCTACAAGGATTTTCCATATGACAGGAGCAAAACAGACCAGCATGTTTACTCCTTCAACTACTGTAAACCTATAGCTTTTTAGGGAGAAGGGTGATAAAATTACCTAGACCAGGTATTTTATTTATCTTGTATCATCGCTTATTGCAAATGAAGTTCTGCTTATCACCTAATACAACATTCAGTCACAGGGTAAAGCTACAACAGCAGTGGGGAGTCAAGGGTAAACTCACAATCTGCTAACTCAAAGCAAACAGAATACATACTGTCTTTGTGAAAAACTTATTTCCCATATCATAACCAAGTGTTTCCCAAATCTGCAATTATCTGAATTGTACCTTTTCCAAATTGCAGCTAACTAAGTACCAAGATAAGCACAAAGGACACAGAAAATCAGATTTACATCTGAGACTATTTAACCCTGTCCCTGGTTCACGGAACAAAAAGGGGCTCCAATCAAGCATGTCACACAAGAAGTCTTACCAGGTTTGGAGAGAGCAGGGACTGGAAATGAAGGAGAAGACCTGCATTGGCTATCTGTTCCAACCACCTTCTGCTGGCCTCCAGGGTCTCCATTTCATATTCTTTGTTGTTGTCAAACATCTGATTTAAAGCCACCATCAGCTGCTCTGAAAACGCACAGACTGTGGCCACCAGGCTCTGACAGAAGACCATGTCTCGCCTCAATTGTATCTCGCTATCTGTGAGGTGTAAAAGCCAAAAGAGGAAAAGCAAAATTAAACAGGAGATTAGTTAACAGCAAAGAAACTAGGCTGGAATTCTTGTTCTTTGTCTAAAAAAACACGTCATTTTATGTCAAGCAAATTACAAGTTTACAGCCTAATGTTATCTCTAATTAATAGTACTCCATGACCCAATTTGCCATTTTCCTCATTAAAATATTATGTTATAATTCTAAAATTGCATATGAGTGCATTTAAAATCTGGAATTTAAAGTATTTGTTCATAAACAACGTACATTTCTCTCATAGATTTTAATGTACTTGCCATAAATTTTATGTGCTTTTGATGTCACAGGACAATGGAGGCAAGTCAGATCTCTTTGCTGCAATGTGAGAGCAAGCTGGGCCCACAAACATTTACTTTCCAGCAGAAAGCGAGGACAATCAGAAGCCCTTAACATGACTGCATCATCTGGTGAACTTCACAGCTACCAGCTAGGAAGGGCAGATGAAGACTGTCTGCTGGAAAGCACAGTATTGCTACCAGAACACAATCTATCCAAATAAAATTTATATGAATGTGAATCTATAAAATAAGTACAAAGCACCATCACATATCCAGGAAACAGCAGAGATTTATGGTGCCAGGAAAGTCCAGAACAGGTCTGTAGGTAGACAGCTATGGAACATTAGCAGCTGATTTAAATTAGAGGCTAGCTTCCCTACCCATTTAATCTGAAGGGCACAGGTATTAGATTAGCTAAAGGTCAAAAGAATTAGAAAGGGAAACATATTCTCAATAAAGAACAAAACTGTGATGATAAATATTCAGCGCTTGCTTCTTGTCCTCTTTTCTGAAGGTCTTCAAGTAATTTTATCATTATAAGCTGTTAGGCAAACATCAATCACAATGGTACAGGTAGACTTAATCTTTCTCAGAGCAAGAGAAGCAGATCAGGTGATACAAAGGTCTTTCTGAAGCCTAAAATATTTGTCTTTGCTACTAGATTGCTCTGCCTCTAAGAGGCTTAGATCCTTTTCCAACCTTTCTATGGAAAAGACAAGAATTCTGATGACTGGATAAGTCAGCAGAAATTATTCAGTGCTCACAAAATTACTGCCAAATTTAAAAATGTGCTTTTTAGGACTCCAAATATTTCTCAATGTAACCTCATTCTGTCTATTTTCCTCTGAGATCTACCTCAGTCTTTTCCTCAGCTATTAATAATAGTGAACACTATTTTGCTGTCATTTCCGTTCTATTTGACAGTCTCTCAGAATCTTGGGAATATTTTCCATAAATGGTCAAAGCACTACTGTTTATGCACTGCGACTCAGTGCTTTTTTTTTTTAACCGTTCAGATCAACCTCTCTGTTCAATCAATCTCTCTCAAGTTGTGCAAATCCAGAACGGAGAGAATTTTCATCTCTAAAAACTACATACATCTCCAGCTTCAAAAATCCCACTGGCTTCTTCATGGTCAAAAACTTTCTGATGTTACAGCAGTGCTCAGGATTTGAGCCCAACACACATTGTTCCTCACTTTGCTGAATTTTCTCTCTTTCTCTCTAACAGCAGCTGACTTCCTCTGTATTTCCTGCTTCTGAAGCAGACCTCCTGTGTCTCAAACGCATTTCTAAATCTCATTTAATACTACTTGAACATTAGATACTGAATACAAGAGATCTTTGAGGTCCTACAAAAATATTTTTATACAAAATGAACTAGAGAGTTTAGCAACTTATAAAACAACATAAATAGGGAAAACAAGTTTTAAAAAATCAAGTCTAGGACATTTTCTCAACTCACTTCTTATTTTAGGATAAATGAGGAATTACTAAAAATTTTTGTAGTATTTTGAAGAAATCTGACAACGAAGACTATAATCCCCTTTATAAAATTGTTCATATGTGTCATAACAAAAATAATTAAATAGTGCATTCATGTAGTGCTGTAAAATGGTCAAAATAATGAGCATTTACAGTTAAATTGGACTGCCTACTTGAACATGTAGGCACCTACAAACTGTAGGGAAACTTGTGCCATAGATACTATTTTTTAAATACTGATTCAGTGACAATATTTTTGCAGACATACCCCCCTATTTTGTGTATTTTAAGCTGTACGCTGTATGGCATGATAGTATAATTAATAGAGAGAACAATCAGAGTCCTTTCAGAAAGGAGGAACTTAAATATTCTCTAGAAAGAGATAAAAGGAAAGGCAGGGGTTAAAACAGTAATATAAATCTGGAAACAGATGGGAATGAAAAGAAAAACAGCAAATAAGAAAACGTCCAGAGAAGAAAGACAGCTGAGACACTGTGCAAAAGCTGAGTGTTTAGTACTTACTTTATCTGCCAAGATCTAGAGTAAATGACCAGATAAGGTATTTTTCATTAAAAGAAGAAAAAAAATGTGCAGTGTTCGTTAAAAATATCTAAAATTATGTTCTTCAGGAATCCTTACTCTAAACAGTGGGATGAAGTTGCAGATCATCAGGTTTTATCATATCTGAGATTTTCCCCCTTAACGTAAACACAGTACTTCTGTTCAAAAGCAAAAATTATCTCAAACCATCCACATTCACTTCCCTCCCTCCCAAAACAAGCAAATTACCTGTATATTCTAGAAGTGCCAAGAGTATTCGTGCCTTCACCTCTTAAAAAAAAAAAGAAAATACTTTGAGGTAATGGTTAAAAGTGTTTTCATCAACATAATATTGCATTTACAGTTTCTTATTTCATACCAGCTTAACTCCAGCTTCTTTCTAGGCAATGCTGATTTATACCTACAAAACAGTAATGAGTCTCAACTTCACTTAATTGTGCTTCTGGCTTGATAAAAATTGATAATAATCAAAAGCACCATCACTGAGAAAGACACATGAAAAGGCAGCTGCTATCTCAGAGCACATGTATAGCAGCTGGCCAGAACAAGTCCATACATGAAGAATTACAGTCCCAAAACTTTGAAAAACAAGACCAGTTTTCACTGATTCCCACATTACCCTAATTCTTTCTTCTCCTTCTCTTGTACTTTTCTGTTCATACCCAAAAATCTCAAATTATCCCCATGTTAATGTATACCAAAGCATTCAGGAAAAATAGAAGAGCCTTTTCACTTTACTTCCAGCCTTCAGGATTGTACTTTGCTTCAAAAGTGTCTTTTCACTTAACAATCTATGAAGTAAAAAAGCACAAATTTAAAAAAAAATCTCAATTTACACTGGCAAAAATGTGGGTATATCTCTCTTTATACTTCGACCAACCCACCCCCCCACTCCCCCCTTTTATATTTTCTTTGGAGAGGGCTGCTTTTCTAAGGCTGCAGGCAGGCTGAAGGAAGTGTACTTTATGTACCAGAGAACAAATTTAAATGTGTTAATGAGTACTACAAGAAACAGGAAGGTTAAAATCTGCCATAACCTTAGAGACTGCCAAACTTTCAGCACATCAGTTGTCCTACAGGTACTGCTTGGAGGAACACAACACTACTTCACATGCTTTCACATCTTTCCAAACCTTCTTTCACACACCCAAGTTTCTCTGCAGTCCTATTCAAAGCCCTGTTCAGTGCACAAGCAGAGTTGAAATTGGCTATATGGACAATAAGAGAATTGAGCAATGTGTTTACCCCTACACTGTTACTGCCACAGTATCTCAAATGCAAACACTCAAACATTAAAAATTGCTAGTTATTTCTGAAAATTCCTGGTTCTAGGTCTTTGCCTTAGCCTTCTGTCTTTTGAAAAAGAAAACACAACACCTTACAGAGATTAATAACCTGGAGTCCAAACATAACTCAGTAACTGAAAATACAGTGTAGGGAAATACAGCTTTTATCTGAATAACTTAGATACATCCAGGCTATTACTCGCAGCCTGTTTTAGATAAGATTTGTTGGATCTCTGAATTCAAAAGAATTTGAGGTATCTATAATGATTTCCTGCTTATGGGGAAATCACAGGACACTGCAACCCTCTTTTCTCACTGCTGCAAGTCTTCTGTGCTTCAAAATATACCCACAGGCAAAAGAGTATTTTTAGATTATTGTCTACTTACCTGGGGTTAGAAGTAAACCTTGCATGTCAATCATTTGCTTTTCAAGAAATACCAAACGCTATGGAAGTTCTCACTCCTTCTTGCTACATGTTGTATGGAAAGGAATAATTCCCTAGCAGATTCTCTTAGACTCTGATTTGTAATGCAAGATGCCTTTGGTTTCTTTTATTTTTAAATACTATTTTGTACTTCATGTTAAAAACTCACATTATTCTGTTACTCTGATCTTTGCCAGGAAAGGCTGGATTTGAGTTTCAATTTGTTTTTCACACCTGAAAATATTTCAAAAAGACAGATTTTTGCACTGCATGGTTTATGATTTAAACTGACATAAATTTTTTTTATACCTTCAATAACTGAAAGTCTCCATCACAGCTCACTCCTAATTTAAAAGAGACGTGAACTATCTCAATTGCATCGTATTTCCTGTTTAAACTTAAAATTATGGCACTAGATAAACAGCTGCACTTCCTCGTGTAGTTACATGAGTAGCTGGCTGGAAATCTGGCTTGCTCCAGAGCAACTCTTCTTTTGATCAAAAAATCTTACCAATTGTTTCTGTGGGAAAAAACAACTACAGAAATGTTTCCTTCTCTTCATTTTGTTTACACCTTTCAGTCCCTATTTTTCCATCCATCTTGTTAATTTTCTTCCTCCAGTCTTTTCCTCCTGTGCTTTCTGATTCTTGTGTTAGATGTCTCACACAGATTCACAATCATCCACCTACATTATTCTTCCTCTGTTTGGTGGCTGTCCAATTCCTGCCCTGACTGGTGCCCTCTCCAGCAAAATCAAGTACTTCACACCTTCAAAGATCTGCCTGTGCCAACGACTTATCTTTACCTTATTTGGTTTATAACTTTATTAGGCCCAGTCAATCCAAGAAATAATTTCATTCTTTTCTCTAGCTACTTAGCTCCAGATAAAACCTCCTAGAACCTGCATATTACTTCAGAGAACTCTTCAATTCTAGCAACTAGATTAGCCTTCTAGGCTGGCTTCTTACTGTAACCATTGAAATTTTTTCTTTCTCTAATGATATGATAAGGCAAATGAAATGAGACAAACCAATCTCCAGCTATATTGTAATTTTACGGTCAGGGAAGGTTTGGTTGTGTTTTTTCTGTTTCCTTTTATATTTTTTCTTTAATCTGTGCAAACCTTCATGGGTTTTTTAATAGTTCTCCCAACTCTAGCACTAATAGCACTAATAAACAGAAAACTGACAGACCAGAGCAATCATTCTCTAGGCAATCTGAGTTTTCCCATTTCATCATATTTATTAAACAAAGTAAATAAAAGGAATCTTAGTATCTAGGACATGAAACATTTAATCTTTGGAAGGCTCCCATGTCTCCTGCTTTATTGCACTAATCAATCTCATCTAATAGATTCTGCAATGCAGCAGAACCATGAATAAAAAATTAAAATATCCTGTGATACTTTTATAAAAAGAAAAATGAGTCAGTTTTCAATAAGGAGATGAATTTATTGTATTCATCCTTACTTCAGCATTGAGCAATAAGAGTTAAGTATGTTTATAACAAACAGAGGTTTTAATTACATTTTTTTTGTCCTCTGTGAGTGAAGTTGTATCCATGGTTTTCTTTGACTATTTCCTCTTAGAAGAGAAAAATATATCTGCTTTCCTCAATTACTAAAATAGTGCCTTTTACTCAAAAACAAACAGCAAGATTCTTCTAAAATCCCAAGACATTGTTCAGCCTGTTCTGACAAGTCCAACTAAACAGTCATACTAGGCGACACCTTTTGGGTTTTTTTCCTAAATCAGACGAATAAGAGGGGAAATGGGGAGATGACTCTCTGTACCATATGTTAGGTTTTCAGCCATAAATAGCTCAGGGCAGTACTGGTGGTTCTCCCCACTAGGTATCCAGACCAGCTGTGAACACAATGTATGATGGCGAGACAGGAAGGGAGAAACCAAGGAAGGATACAAAGGGAAAATTTAGTTGTTAAAAACATTATTAACCCGGCTTCTTATTCATCTGATTTCAGTTAAATCCAGCTGCTGGTTGTGTCTCAGTACTGAGCTGAGTATAGTAAAAAATAATTTTTATATTACAAAGAGGCAGCAAGTCTTTTGTACTTTGATGAATTCTCCCACAAAATTTTAAGTAATCTCAGCTCAGTATTGAAGGTATACAACCCAAGTCAAAATGGCCAAAGAATTTACATGAAAATAGTCCAGTAAGCTTAGTTTCTGAAATGGAGTAAGGAAGGACTGCTCACGACACATTTCCATTCCTTCTTGACCTTGAAAGAAACCCTGATTAATACTTGAAAATAATTTTGTTTAAGCTGAAGAAGGACCTGTAGAAAAATAAAGAGATTCAAAACTATTAATTTTTCACTCAGTGACAGCCACCATTAAACTAAATGGAGTTTTCTTAGTATTGGAGAGTCAACCCACTGTGATTGACGTGAACAGGAAGACATTTATGTGGTTGTTTTTAAAATTTTCTAACCCAGGGTCTCAAGATATGATGTATCTCAAATAAGAAATGCCAAGTCAGAGAGGGAAGAGTTTGTTTGTTTTGGCTGGCTGGTTTTTGAAAGTTTATAACAACAAAACATATCACAAAGTTCTTTCCCATTAGTCTGATATTTAACAGTTTCTTCAAGGGACACTGTAGCAACTAGCCCACAAACAGAAGTTAAACACACACAAAAACAGTTCAAAGCTAGTCCTAAGTTTTTGTTCCCACATAGAATCCTAGCACAGGCATTCAAGCAGCACAGGAAATAAACCAGGAATTATAGGCAAGATATTCTGGAGGGAAAAGGCCAGTTACTTTCCTATGAAGACAGGGGAGAAAGCCTGAAACTTCAGCTCACATTGTCATTCGGTGGTAAAGAGGAGCAGAGTACTTGGTAACTTCTATACAGTGCTGGAAGGGAGGCAGAAGAGTCCATCCATCAGTTGGGGTGGATTAAATGAAAACCATGGCTTTAGAGCAGAAGGAGAGATAATGACTCCAGAAAAGCACAGAGAAGACCATGGTACAGGACAAAAGCTGCAAAGTCTTCATCTTTACAGTTAAGACAGTGGGAAAAAAATAGTTTAATTTCAATAAAAAGCCTCATTTTGGTGTATCAGTCCCATGAAGTTCTGTGACAAATCAGTCAAGCCCACTGGACTTCATAGCAACTGAAAAGCCTACCCCATCCAATGTATGGTTCCTTTGTTATCACTTCTCTGAAGACTATTTTCTTCTCTTCAGAAGACTATTTTCTCTTCAGCACCCAAAGCCATCAGGGTAAGTACAAGACAGCTGAGATGAACTCCACTAACCTTGCTATAGACTACATTGTGTTCCACAAAGCTTGCCTAGAGGCAGCAGAAAGCAGTTGTGTCTCTCCCCTTCCCTTCCTTCTGTATGAAATGAAGGGTTTATTTATGATCATGTTGTTCTTACTAACCTTCAACAAATTTTCTGATATTCTGGGCAAGGCTGCGGACGCTGCTGGGGAGGTTCCAAGGGTCCTGCTTGATGTGGAGTCTCAGCCTCTTTGGGCAGTTGAGCTTTGGTTCCATTTCTTGCTGAAACTCTAAGCAAGGATGAAAACAGTATTTTTCTGCTTAAGCCTCCTGAGAAAGTACAGTAAGACATTGTTTTTTCCTAAACATTTCACTGCTCAAGGAGTTGGCAACTTTTTTAACTCTAGTTAAAGCTACAGTGACAGGTCTGTCATCTA
>VZDJ01007755.1:3390239-3466602 GCA_008694505.1 Cyanoderma ruficeps
TAGTAGGTAGTAATTCAGGCTTCGTAAAACCTCATAATTGGGGTAAAAAAAACCCCTCTGGCCACCTAAAGCCAGTGTTCTTTGCTAAAAGACATGTGTAAGGGCAATATATTGATATTAATATTAATAAAACAGTCAGTTTCCCATTGAACTCTTTTTTAACTCACTCTACTGGAAGAAGTCCTTTCTGTTTTTCATCACTTATGACTACCACCAGATGCTCATTTATAGCCTTAGACTTAAGCAACCATACTTAGGTAGTAGAGTGTCTGAATTTACATACAGGATATTTCTTTTTAAGCAATCAGTAATACTTAAATAAGTACATATTCGACATAAATATTGCTGTGACTATAAATCTTTAATTATTTATAAATCAACTTCAAACATAATATAATTACAAAAATAATAAAAATCCGGTATTAGTAATAAAATAGATCAGGAATGGCTTCAGTAGTTGTGATAAAAATGTATTAAAAACACCTGCAATATAAAAAACCTGCTTCTTGCTTCAAGAACCTCAGCAATACAACAGTCAGTTCAGAGTCTACAATTTAGTTGACTTTGAAATTTTTCCTATATTATGCAATAAAATGTAAGGAGCCAGTTTTCAACTAACAAGTAAGATCTATTTAACATGAACTTCAACACTCAGTTATTGCAGAATATACCAAGATTAAGCAAAATCAGTCCTTTAACAGCAGCTCAAGGAGTTGACAGCCATTTCCATGTACCCTTCAATCTGCCCTTTCATCCTCATAGATAGAATTTAATGTTACCTTGGAGGCCTCGACCTGGTGTAAAGTACTTTGTCTGCTCAAAGGCCCTCATCACAGCTGGTCCTTTCAAAAGATTGACAATTGAATCGACCTGTTGGGATCAAGGTTCTGTGAGAAAGATGTTTTTTACAGCAACAATTAGAACTAAAATTCTTTCTGTAAAAAATGTGGACTATGGACAAGCAACTTTGGATTCTTTCTTACCTAATGGCTCCAGTTAAAGTAACAAACTAGAGAACATTAGACTAAATTTAAGAACCTGTTTAATTTGCAGTTTTGAACTATTTACAGAAAACTGAGGGAAATGAGTAAATACATACCATCCCGGTAAACAGTGGGAAGTAAAATTGAAAATAAGTATTTTCTAAAGACATCTTAGCTCAAGCACAGACATCAGTATCAAAGCCAAGAAAAATAATCTCATACTTGACCAAAAAGATGCTCCAAGCAGCTATGGAGCTTGTCCTGTTTATCATGGGAGATTCGAACACTTATGGGAAGCTCATCACCTGAAAAATATTTTAAAATGAGAAACTGTTTAGAAGCTTCAGCATGTTTTTCAAAACCTTTGCAGCTTAGATAATATGCTTTGCACATAGACTGATGTTTACACTGTCAGGACTATAGTAGCTGTTCTCACTGCATATTTTGCATTTAATATTAATAAATTATTTGCATTTACTATTTTACATATCAATAATACAGAAATAGTTCTTAAAGAAGGGACTGTATTCAAAACCCATGGTTCTGGAAGACCTGCTCTAGATGAGCCTGCTTGTGGGGGGGGAACTAGACCAGATCATCCCAAAAGGTCCCTTGAAATCTCAACCGTTCTGTCACCAGAACATACAGTTCTTCTCTTCTGGAGAACATACTAAACTCCAGACTAAATGGCCACATGGTGTGAACTCAGCATAGCAGACCACAAAGTCACTGAAATGAATTCAGCGTAAAGTTTTTAAAAGGACTCCACAGACAATTCACAGTCCTAGTGTTCTTACTAACGAAACGGTTCTGAGATTTTAGTAATTCAGCAAAATTACAACACCCAAATACTGTATTTGATATGAAGCTTTCAGTAGCACATACCACATCATTTCCTAAGAAGGTGCAAAGGAAAAGGACTCTTTCAGGTCACAGCCCTATCACCTGCTCTTTCAGACAACAGGTGATATACCTTGAACTCTTTCAAAAAATATTGAAAAATTGAGCTTAAAACTGGTTTTCCTCCTTCATGTTGGTGACAGAGAAGAAACAGATAATTTACGATCCAAATTTATTCAAGGTTAATACAGACTTCATTTTTCTCATGTCACTGAAACACTTTTACAGCACTTTTCTTCTCTTGAATTTTTTAGCTCCTTTAGATGTCCTTACAACGACTATACCTCTTCACAGGATTTTAATTGTAACGGAGCACAGTGCCCAAGAGCCCTGATCTGGAGTTAGCCAGGTTAACTTTGGAACCAGCTGAAAATTAGGTCAGCAGAGAGTGTGAGTTTCACTGAATAGCAGTACTTGTCATCTAAAGCACTGTATCTTTGTTTGGCTAGCAAAGATATGTTCTTTTAGGCACCTCAGCTGGTACTTCAGCTTGATGCTGCACAAGAGTACATCAGCCCATTTTTATCTTAAGTTGAAGATACAGACCCTGTGTCTCCTCTTTTATGAAAAATTCATTATGTCCTTCATCCTTTACCCTGTATGAGCTTAGCTGTGTGAGTATGTATCATTTCTGGAAATGAAATTCTGTCTTATCCACATTACTCTGTGTTATTCACAAGGCATCTCAGATACCTTGCATAATGTCTTAATACTTTCCTGTTCCAACTGAAAATATCTCTGTGGTACAATGAGCAATAAAAGTTTGCCTCCTCTATGACCAGGTCTCACTAGTGGGACATATTCAACTAATATGCTGGTTTTTTCTTTTTCTAAATCATTCCCAAAAGATAAACTCCCAGCTTAGAGCAAATATTTTTTTATTATTAGTCCCTGAGTATATGACCTCCTTGTCCATGCAGCTAAATTCCATCCCATTCCTATTAGCAGCTGCAATTACTTAAATCCAATTTGTCATGGCATAAACAAGAATGTGCTCCTATGTGGTCGCACATTCCTTCCTACAAACACACACAGCCATATTCTGCTGTCTAGGTGCTGACACTGGCTAGGAGAGCATTCCACACTCACCTAAAATGCTCCTTACTCTGTGCAACTCAATGCACTGTCAAGACATGAAAGACATGAAAAGCAATGACTCCAAGAGCTCTCATACAGTCTACTCACAGAGACAATGGAATGTTGGCTCTCTTATACAGAACAATTCCTAAGTGCAGCACTAGCTAGGCAGAAGCAAACTTATGCACTTCTATTACTAAGGAGGATGCAATTTTTAAAATAAAAACAGTAAAACTGCCAGGCAAATGAAAAGAATAAAATTGAATAAAAGGAACAGAAGACAGATTCATAAATGCCTTTTCCAAACATACCTGAATCCATTTCATCACTGTGAAAATAAGAACTGCACTGACTGCTACAAATGCTGGTGAAAGAGGCAATGGAGTTCCTATTGCTGTTGCAATCGCTTGAAAATAGAACACACAAAAAAAGAAAAAGAAATAAAGCTATGTCCTTTAACACAGGCCCTGTAAAAAATTTATGGAAATTCTTTCCCTTTCCCCATCCTAAATTTAATGATGAGACGGTCTGTGTAATTCTTTATACACAATAAAGATCCCTGTGCTTAGGCTTTCATTTAATTTGCAGTCCTGGAAGGACTCAGAAGACTGGATTCCCAAAATAGATGCTTCAATTATCTCCCTTCCCCTTACCTGTGAAGAAGTACTTGCAAAACAGTAATACAGACTTTGAATGCAAAACAACCAACTTTTCTTGCATGAGTGGCAGTTTTTGAATCTGTGGCCTCAAATGTTTTAGTTACTTCACATTTTCTCCTGGTTCATAGCTAATATAAACATTGAGTCTTTACAACTTGCATCACAGAGTCTCACTGCTGGTTCACAGGAGATTTGATTCATTTGAGTAGCACCAAAACTCAAATTACAAACTATTTTCCTTGTCAGCCAAAACAGTTCATCATTCATCAACAGTTAATTCCATCTCTTCCAGCTGTTCCTTTTTTTTGAGATGTATAGATATTTTCATCTGTGGCTTCAGTCAAAACTTATATGCATATGAAATTTCACCCACATTGGTCTAATAGGGAGATTTTGGGATTTAAATTTGTAATTTTTTCCTGCTCTTTTCTCTCAAAAACAGTTTGTTCTGTACAGAAAATACATGGAGATATACCTACTCCTGCAGTAAAATCAGAGTAAAACATAGACTTTTGTACTAAAAATCCTATGAAGATATATTTGAATTCAACATCTTCAGAGCTATTTTGCCATATTAAAATAATTTTGTTTCAATGCAGGAAATGCTTATGTAATGATCCAGCAGAGGGAGTCTTAAAGACCCTAGTGAATGTAAGATAATATAAAAGTGTACCTAAGGGATGTTTATACATAATTATATGGGTCTTATTTTATGATTTGGATGTACTCATTCACCAAGATTAACATATCCATTCTTAAAATAACACTGCAGTTGTACATGTGCTCCATATTTGTTTTCTTTATTTGTGTAGACACAGAAGTGACTTTTCACTAATTTAGGCAGTGCAATTTACATTTTCTGGCCAACGTACATGTTTTGGACCTGTGGTCAACAAGGTAAGTGAATGAGTTAAACTTTTAAATGAAGCAATATGATGTAATTACAATCATAACCATTAAGTAGATGAAAAGACATCAGTAACAACATGTTCCTAATAGCGGGTGAACAGTCCCAAGGAGTATTAAAAATTTCTGGCTGGATATTAAGAAATGTTTTCTAACTAACTCTATTCGCTTATTAAAGTCTCCAAAGGGGAGATGAAGGTTAATTAAAACTGGGTTGTGCAAAGCATGAGAAAATAAAACACAGGAAAATGAGAAACAGATTAGATGCATTTGCTGTATCATTCTGCATGATTTTTGTGTTGTGCTGTAAAGTTTAGAAGGAGACCCTACACAAAATGAGAGCATTATAATGGCTGAAATTAGCCAAAGAGTTCCAATAATAACCACTGTGGCATTATGAGAGCTGTAGATTTTAAGTATTGACTAATACAATTATTTAAGCAAAGAAAAAAATTCTAATCTCCCTCCAACACTGGTCCTTAATGCAAAAATTTTATTATTATTATTCTGTATACGGAACCCTATGTTTTATTATTCCTACACAGCCAGAATGGACTATAAAGGACAGGAATCAGAAGAAATAAAATGTTTTGAACAAAGAGACACTCATGTCCTGGGTCACACTTTCTTTCTCCACATACAAATCCTGTGCTAGTTGGGGAAACCTCCCAAAAAGAGCAAGCTCATATCACTGGAGCAGCTCATGAACAGTTTGACACATGCAGGAAACTCTAAATGCGCCTCTGCTGGACCAAGAACTTTGCCTGTGTGTTCATCATGTTAAGAACAAGACAAATTTAATCTGTGCAAATTATCTCTGCATTTATATCTGTATGGTTCTCTATATGCTGATGGAGAGTTTATATCTACCAGGCTGCAGTAATCAAATGTAGCTTAGAAAGAGATCTCAGCAACAAGGGGCTCTGCAGAAAAATGATGAACCTACTAAGATTCTAATTTCTGAGCATAATAATGAACTATGATATTTACTGACCAAATAATGAACCCTCATTTTACTTGCAGCTAAAATTGAAATTTAGGTTTTATATTATGTAGTTAACCAAATCTCTCTAACCAAGACCGTATAAGAACTTATAGTATGTATAAGAACTATACTTGCTATAATTACTCTTTCCTTAACTTCTTCATATTCTCATTCACAGTAAACATGATGCATTACAAATTTTAGAGGTGATTTGATACTACAGTATTTAGAGCGAAAGAAGGTGTGAAATATATGTTGATAAACAGTATATTTTTCTTTAGACCAGGAAGAATGGTGGGTCTATCACCCTGCTTTCCATGTTAGATATTTGGTTTGTTGTTGGAGACCTAAGTTATTTCTGGTTTTTAAAGACAGGTAATCTAAAGTAGTTTTACATCTCTGGTTGTGATATCCTATCCAGATTTGGTTGACCAAGGTCTAATAACTAATCTGTACTCTTAAGACTTTACTTTGCACATCTTGAGTCTAGTTGATCCCCTATTAGTAATATCAGAATCATATTCTAATAACCTTTATAACCACTTGATACTTTACAGACTTCCATATTTGATTCAGTTGAAAAATAAAAATATTACTAATAAAGTTACCTGTAGGAATCTCTGTTACTGATGGTATCATGACCAGAATCTTCTTGTTCGTCACCTGTTACACTGAAACAGACTTTCTTCCCATTCCTTTCACCCTTTTCATTATCACTGTCTGCTGGTATTAAAGGCTCAGGCGTTTTACGTTCTGATTTGGGAGAATATGTTATTGAAGAAAGAAGGCTGTGAAACACAGAAATAAAAAAGGCAAATTCATACTTTTGAAAGTGAGTTAGCAACAGGATAACACTTCTCATCACCATCCTCCAATTATTATTCTACAATATGTGAAGGGAATATCTTAATTCAGTCAATATCTATTTGAAACGAGGGAAGGAAGTGACACATTCTGTTGTTAAAAAGTCTAACAGTGAAACCCATTAACCTTACCAAATACTTAATCATGTATGAAAGCAATAATTCCAGCTGGAGAAGAAATACAGCACATTGTTGGACACCTGGGGTCAAACTGCATATTAACATAACTTTTTAAATATGAATTCTGCACTTAGCACAAATCAAGAAAACAAACAAAAGAAGCTGTATGTCTGTGAAAAGCATGTATTTTCCCAATTACTACTGTACAAGACATGCCAGTCTGCATCACAAACTATTCTACTAGGGCATTGTAAAGATTTTATTAACATCTCTGTGCACTTACTGACATTCAAAATGTCCCAGCCATTATCACTAGTAAAACTGATGATTAATATACAAGCATCCACGACGAGAACAAAAGTGACATCTAGCCAAGAAGAGAGAACAGTGCAGATTGCTAGTTTTAGACCATGCAGAAATACTGGCAGTGAAAAAAATCATATTCTTGGATGATTAATTCATACTGAGATGCTCTGAGATGCTCTAATTTACTTTCAAGATCAGAACAGCAATAATGGGCAATTGTCCTTTAATTCCTATTGCGCAAACACTCCATTAAAATCACATTTTCAAATTAGTATTTGGATTTCAAAAGCAGCATTTTTCTGGCAAAAAACTACTTGCTAACTACCTGAAATCAGAGGAGACTGAACTAAGCTTTTTTTTTTTTTCTCTTGAATTACTCAGAAATAGCAGCAGGGTTTTATGGAAGGAGCTGTCAGACTGGTCAACTGGCAAACTTTCCACCAAGTACATGGCAGGATTCAAACATATGTTTGATCTTCTTTCACAAAATTCTTGCTACTGATGGGGATAGACAGATATATTTTATCCCACATACAGTTAAAAATACTGATCTGAACTCAACTAGAATATAAAAAAAATGATACTAAAGGTATAATTTCACTAGAATTTAAACTCACTCCTTCACTAGACTGATGTTTTTGGGCTACATGATGCCTTAATACTTTGTTAAGTTATCAGTAGGAAATCACAACTCAGTTCTTTCCAGTCACTTTCCAGCCACTGGCAAGCATAATTCCATGAGTACAGGAAGAGAGATGGGGTACATATTTTATGTCACTGTTCAGTGTCAATTTCATGCTAGAGCATATGTATTTTTGAATTTGTCCTCAAATAAATGTGTTATGGAAGCAGAAACCCTAAGAAACCAGTTCTTCATACCTGTAAAACTTATTTCTTTGTAAGAAATATGTAAGAGGTTCAAAAAAGTATTAGGTGAATTCATGGCAGATCATCCTAACACTGTTCTTAAACCAAAAGGTCCATTCCAAAAAGACCATATAGTTCTGCCTTCTGAAAGATAAGGACAAAGATGAATCTATACTTTTTCTTGTTCTTGTGTTCCCACTCTCATCCACTTAAAAATAAAAGTGAGAGGTTCATTCTAGTAACTTCTTAGGGATTTTGTTGTTGCAAGAAAATAATCAAGAGTAAGAAACAAGCATAATGAACTGCAATTTCAGCTCCTGAAAATATCTTCCCCTGAGTAATTATTTGTCAAGACACAGACAGACTATTATATCCCCTTCTTTTATGCGACTGTTTAGTCACTGCTGCCAAGAGCTCAGTAAAAGACTGATTAAGGTAGCTGGATCTTTTCCTAAGGGGCCTTTTTCCATTTCTCTCAGCAGGCAGGCTCTTTTTCTAAGGAAAATTTTTTTGCTGAACTATCATGAATGAAAGATAGAACTACGGATTACCAAGTTCTGGAGCAAGTAGTTACTGAGGTCTCTGACGTGCTCTTCAAAACTCAGTCCAGGGAGTTTAAAGTAAAAACCTGGATATATTCCCTCCCCAATAATCATGCTTAAACATACTTCTGGGTTTTTTTCTTAAGCACATTACATGCACAATACATTTTCTCCAGAGATGGGCCTACCCCAGACAAAATTACCTTACATGTCTAGCTCTCAAAGGAGAAACACATGCGTGAATAGCAACTAACAGCTAGAGAATCCCTATGAAGAATATTTCAATGAAACAGGGAAATTTAAATCTTAAAAATAAAAATAAAATCCTCACCTGTGGAATTACTCCTATGTGCAACCCAAGTCAACACAACCCTGACAAACAAAACCTGCTATGGTTAGTCAAAGAATTAAAAATGGCACTAACAAAAAAACCTGCAACCTCTGACCTTCTCTACCTCTTCCTCACTCCATGGAGGCCTGAAATATGTTCAAGCCTCTTGTATGCTCCTGAAAGACAAAAGACATCCTTCCAAAAAAGAGCTGTGGTTGTGGAAGAGCACTGAGTGCATGAGCGCATGACAGCCAAGAACACAGCAGAGTCACTATATATAAAAAAGAATTTCAAAAAGGACTCATTTCTGTGTCACATACAGCAGCAACAAGGGGTATCTGCAGCATCCCTAAAGAACTACTGGGATACCACTAAACTATTTGAATGTGAGCACAGTGGAGCCTTGAGAGCCTGTGGAAAGGGGATACATATTCTGTGTGTATTTCTCTCTCTCTCTGTCAGTACTACATCACTTATCCAACCAAACCTCATCAGCAAACCATCACAAACTCTTATGCAGACAATGCCAGGAGTACAAAATCTTTTCTGAAATGTTCCCTTGCCATAATCCACAGGCTCTCACAGACCTGCTCTTCAGATGAAACACTCATTTTTCAATTCACTAACCGAGAGTAGAGGTTGAGCAGATAACACTGCCCCAATATTTTGTGAACTGAAACACAGGCCAAATACTTGTAGCAGTGCACGATTCGGGTTTTTCCAATATTCTGTATGTTTGTAATGGTTCTCTCCCGATTCCCCCCTAAACCCCCCTAATGGTGTAGCCCTTGAACTTCCCTGTGTCAATCACCCTGCTAGAGTTAGAAGATTCTGGGGATGAAGCCCCTGATTTGTCAAGGTAATTTAGATGTCACCTACATCCATTGTCTTTATAATGTACCTTGCTAGCAATTGGTCCCGGGCCCTTTCCTGCCCAAAAAATGCTCCTGGGTACTTAAGGTGAGCCCAGAGGAATTTTCGCCCTCTTGCACTTGGGATCCAGGACCCTCTCTGCCTTCCATCTGCCCTTGAGAGGTTTCCTGGAGAAATAAACCATCTAAAACCCAGCAAGAGCCGCTCTTTCTTCCACGCCGCCTATCACGCTTCAGCCTGAGATCCAGGACCAGCAAACCTCTGACATATAGAATCCCAGGGGCTAGCTAGCCGGTGAAGCAGCCCCAGAAAGCGGAATTCTATAAATACTGACCTCAACACAGAGCAGAGACCTCTAGTAACATGAATGAGCAAGTTTTTCAACAGTAAGTATAAAGAGTACCAAACAGTCATTCAGTAGCCCAATTTTTCTGTCACACAATATAAATATAAATTAAAATTGTGATAGATGTTCATATTATCTGTCCTGATAATATTAAAAATAAAAAGGATTGTTTAGGATAATAAGCAATTCAGTAAAAAAAAAATCTATTTTATTGTTACCGTGCCACAACAGAAAAAATAAATTCTACTGTCTCTATAAAACCCACAAAATTAGTATGTTCAAGCATTTCCTCCCAGCCGTTTAAGTACAAAAATTTCTAATTAAAGCACAGCTTTTGGATTATCTATTGTGTCACTCTATCCTTTGTTCCTTAAATTCTAAATCTCAAGAGTTAATTAGTATCTGTTGCTATGTTATTATATACCACCTACTTCTGAACTGCTCAATCTTCCCTGTTCAGCACTTTTAAGTAGGTCTCTTGGCTATCTTGTTTCCTCTATAGAGCTGTTTTCCTCTACAGTAATTATTCACTGACAGTTCGCTCAATGTCCATGAGGAATAAAGCATGAAAAGTCTCAGTCTTCCAATAAGCCAAAGGTAAAATTTGCAAAATACATCTGTGTACCTTACAGAAGATCAGTTACGAGGTCAGTGTACAGAAAATTTAGGAATGAAAAAAGCGAACCTTTGTGTTTACTGTCAAAACAGCATGACTCTTAAAACAAATATATGTATAGACATATACATATTCCTGTACACATAATTTTTTTGTGTATGTATTTATATATACATTTATACAAAAGAAAGGCTCAGAATTTCCTGTGTTTTTGCATCACAGGCTCAATAGAGTGGAAAGGAAAGGTGTGGCATACTGGTAACTGGGACTTCCCGAAACATTGACTAAAATTCCATATATAATTTTCTGACTTCCATGAGGAAGAGAGACAACACAAGGCTGTACAGACAGTCATTTCTAAGTGCACCCAAGCACTGAATCTATCATAATTTAATTACCTGATTTCATCTTTACCGTGATAATTAGCACAACTGTGTAAAGGCACAGGAAACAACACTTTCTTAAAAATACTGAGTCAACTCTTGTTTTCATTCCCATTGCAGTATGTGATATGTTACAATTACTTACTAGTACGTAACTATTAAAATTACTATAAGAAAAGTAAAAAAAAGAAATCCCATTCTTAACTACACATGAAAGAACATATCACACTAGTCTTCAATATACCAGGAGAAACAATGATACATCACTTCTTTAAACTTGGGATCAGAACAGATTGTCTTTTAAATTCCAAAAGATTTTGCTATTTTTATTTTCAATATTATTTTCTGACATTTGCATTACATATGGGATCTTTCAAAACTTAAATACCTTTGACCCTTTTTCATCCTTATCCCAAGACAGTAAATAGCCCAGGAGTCAACCCACTTACTTTGCAAATGAAAAAGCAAGTTATAAATCCGTGTCCTGAATTAGGACTAACTGTGATGAGACTCCGAGCCTCCCACATCCAAGCCAAATGTCCTAATCACTCAAGTGTAGCTCTCCCTAAGCCCACAGCTCTTCCTTAAGGCAAATTTGGTTTTGAAAAATGTCTAACAAATTAATGCTCTCCCAAAAATTCATCCATGGGACTATGCAGCAATACCTGGAAGAGTTCAATAAAAGCTGTTTTTATACCTCTGCCCTTTGTTTCCATTCTTAGTGAAATTGTAGGTGACATTGTGTGCCTCATATTTTCCACACTTCAAATTAATTAACTTTGCCACATTCTAAAGAAAATCCACAAACTGGAGAAAAACTACAAACTGTGGGGAAAAAAGTCAGGCATGCTGCAAAAAAGTTCAAAATACAACATTACCTGCACTTAATTCTTTACTTTATTTCAATTCTATCTGAATTCAGCATTGATTCCTATGCTACACAAAAGCATTGCCCAGATTTATCATCTTCAACGAAAAAATTAAAGACAAGTCCAGATGGTAACATTTACTTACTCATCTATTTGGCAGACACATGTTTCCACCTCTTTCAGTGCAGCTTGTAATTTGAACAGCAATTTTTGATAGACATCTTGTGTTTCTAAGTCTTCTTCTTTCAAGAGGTACCTCAGACCATGGCCCTCTTGCTGGCCAAGAGACTGTCCTGAAGGGGCAGCCATAGTAGTAATGGTATGTTGGACATAAATCATGGGATTCAGTTTACCTGGGAATAATCCAAAGGGATTTCATCATTATCTTTTTTTCAACACACATTTTGAAGTTAGTAAAATACCTAACAGACACTGAAATAGTCTTCTGTTTAAAAATTCATGTACTTATTTAATTTTGCATTTTATTTGCATTTCAAAGTCAAGCCATTTAGGAAAAAGTTATTGTGAAATTATGACTACCCGTTAGTATGCTTTAAAATAAAACTAAGAATCAAAAGCAGGGTGATTTCAGAAAGGCTTGTCCTTAATTTTAATATTTGGGCTATAAACCTAAACTGATTACCTTTTAGGACTCTATATGAGAAGCACTGGAAGTAGCTCTTTCAAGCTCAATTGACTTACCTTGATCGGTGTTTTTATTTTCCTTTTCATGGGAAGGATGTTTCCTGCTGTCTAACTGTACACCAAAGGCACTACCAAGGGACGTTGAGGTCTTAGGGTAAGACACTTCCATCACATTGATATGGCAATTGGTTGGACAGAAATCACTGCTGTGAAGTGGTGAAATTTTTGACTTAGCTTGTTTGAAGGTAGGCCAAGCTCTGTTTTTTAATACTCTTGAAAACTAGAAGAAAGAAAAACAAATTTTGATTATCAGCTCTTCTTGTGTCTGCACTTAGCTAACAATTCTTGTGCAACTAACTAGAAAATAAAAGCTTAAAATATTTCAGTCATCCTTGCCTTAAGGTGTCTCAACTTTGTAATTTCCATCTTTCTCTAAAAGGAAAAGAAAAATTCTCATTTTACATTTTTAAGGGGTTGTTTTTTGAAACAAATGATATTTTAAGAAGTAAACAGCTTTGTAATAGAGAGATAGAATTTATTTCCTGTGGAACATAATAAAAAAATCAAGTGTCTTTCTGGCAAGCAAGTCTGGAACTGCTGTACTGCTCATGACATTTATAAACACCTGTTGATGTTTTCAAGCCATTTTCAAAAGCCATTTTCAAGCCAATTTTTCAAAAATTCATGAAATTTGAATTTAAGCTATAATGAAGACAAAATCACAAAGTGTGAATTTTGGATTTCCTATTCAGGAAAGAGGAAGCCTTCTTTAATTATATCTTATCCTCCTGCATTAGGAGAAGCATTGCCAGGGCTTAGAGGGGGGTGATCCTGTTCTTCTCAGCACTGGTGAGGCCTCCCCTCAAGTGCTGGGTCCAAGTCTGGGATTCATAGAAATAGACATGGGCATATGGGAGAGAGCCCAGTGGAAGTGAGCCCACTGAGGTGATTCAGGGACTGGAGCATCTCTCCTGTCAGGAAAGGCTGAGACAGCTGGGACTTTTCAGCCTGAAGAAGAGAAAGCTGAGGGGTAAACACATCAATGTATATGAATACCTGAAGAAAGGGTGCAAAGAGGACAAACCAGGCTCTTTCCAGTGGTGTTCAGTGCCAGGGCCAGAGGTAATGGGCCCAGACTTAAACACAGGAGCTTCCTCTGAATATCAGGAAACACTAAACACAGGAGCTTCCTCTGAATATCAGGAAACACTTTTGCACTGTGAGGGTGATCAAGCACTGACACAAGTTGCTCAGAGAGGTTCAGGGAAGAGAGGTCAGGTCTCCCCCCTCAAAGACAATCCTGGACAACCATTTCTAGGTGGCCCTGCTTAATCAGGGTTGGCTGGACAAGACCTGAAGAAGTTCATTCCAACCTCAACCATTCCTCTATTTTGAGTGACGTTAGGAAGTTGATGAGCACTAGTACATAAAAACTGCAAACACCACATTTTACAGACTTTCCTAGCCCAGCACCTTATCTCCCCCCTATCTATCTGCTCAGCAATGAAGAATGTTTTTTATGGTCTAATTCTCGTACAGCGCTTAGCCACATCTCCTTAACTCTAACTTCTTAAATTTTGTGCAGAGTCTTGAATAGGCTTAGAGTTATTTGGTTTTTAAGATGAGAAGACGTCAACCCAAAATGGAGAAGACTGAACTGGACACTCAGCAGCTACATCTATTTCAAAATCAAGTCATGTGATCAAGCCCTTCAATTGGAAAAGAGATTTGCCAGTCAGGAGTAGGATTTTTGTCAATATGTGTCATTTCCAGTGCAGTTTGTTGTTAGGGAAGAGTTTTTTCTGGCAAGATGTAATCAGTGTTTTAATCACAATATCTTTCCAGTCAAAATATTACACAGACCTACTTCAGCTATGAACCACAGCTCATGCAAAGTTAACTTGCAAAACTTCTTCACTAATAAATGTCAGTAAAACTTCGGATCAGTCAACTTTTTACTAACTCTTCAGTTCAATTAAGACACATCCCATCTGCAAAGTAAGACGTTTCTGAGATTTAAATTTCTGTTTATTTTGGTGTCATCTTACTTAAGCCTGATGAACACTTGTTGGAATAATTACATTTAAATCTTTAGATCACCACAAGATCTGGAGGGTTACAAGAAATCCAATTATGGAGTTGTTCAAAGGCTGAAGAATGTACAAATTGTTAAGAAGGCTACTAAGGACATTCAATGATGAAAATGTTTCTGCAAGCAGTACATATTTCACATCTCAATCTCCCACACATCCTGCTCCAGAGAGACCAAATGCTGGCTATGATTTAATCAGGTCATAAGTCAGGACCAAAATTCTTTTCATATATGTGTTGAGAAACATCTGGGACTCATGGCACTGGAATCGAGGTCTATTAGGAGCAAAATGTTCTGATAATAATAATAGTAGAAACTGCAGAAATCTACAGTCTATTTTATTTATAGAACTCAAACCTTCACAGTAAAACCAGGAGCCAAGCAGGGCTCAGGCACTCCGAAAGTCTCCTGTAACTATGGTTACCTTTACCTTGCCAAGAAAATGACACATCTATTCCTGAAATCCACTTCGTTACGAATTGTCATTAAAAGCTATAACTGTGAAACTACTCATCCTTGAGCAGATGAGATTGAAAGTGCAGTCTGTATCAAGAATATCTGCTTCTAGACAGCGTAAGAACTATGAAAACTTCCCTAAGGCTTTTTTTTCACATCCAGAAAACAACAAAATTTGATTTACTGTCTTGGCCTCCTCTGTAGAGGCTGTATATCATAGTCAAATTTTTCAGCTACAGAAAACATATAAACCACTTGCATATTACTTGAACTGTAACTATTAATATGAAAACTAATGAATTTTGGTTTTAAAAAAAGTCTTTTGAATTTTAACCAAATTGGAAACGTGGAGGTTTGTAATTCCAGCAAACAATGGAGAGATCAGATGTTTGCTAAAGCAGTGGAGATATCTTTTGATGCCTCCATTGACACAACTCAGTTTATTCCATTTCTTTTTAGAGAGCACCTGGAAATGTCTCACAAGCAGCTTTTCAGCCTTCATCCTACTGACTACTGAAGCTACAGATATTCCTAACAGTTCTCCCTACCTTTCCTTTGAAAACTTAAAAAATCATTATCTACACTCTTTTAATTGCAGCTTCTGCAAATGTGTGAGGTTTCTGTATTCACTTTCCTTTGCCTTTTATTTTTTTTCAATTTTTTATGTATAAACTCTCAGAACAGACTAGTTTGTAAATGTCACAGCTCAGATCCCTAAATGACGTAAGACAGGGCAGACAGACTTTTTTGGAGCCATTCTGAGCCTACTTCAAAGAAATTCACCTCCCCACAACTAGGTTCCATGAGAGAGGAACTAGGAGTCTGGATGAGAAAATGAGTTTGCATTAGCAAATGGCAAACTGTTGATTCATTTACGCCCTGCTTGGTTTAACAGCTATAGAAAAATGCACTGACAGCAACTGGAGGTCTTAGTCTGGGCTATTTATTCATTCACATATCATTAATTTAGATCTCAAGCATATGAAAGTCTCCATTTTGCCATGCTATTATGGTTCATTAAACCAAGTGAAGCTAATAATTTCAGAGATGTTAATAGTAACAGTTATGCTAGGGCCTAAAAGTTAAATAAATGGGTTAAAATTTAGTTTTGAGCTGCACTAGAAAGAAAGAAACACCAATTCTGTTGTTGTTGTTACATTTTTGGTTAACATCTGCAAATTCACTAGAGTATTCATTTAAGACGTTTACAAGAATGATGGCCCTTTTGCAGAATATGCAGTTGATTGTGTCTGCAACTGAACACAGCAAACAAGAAAGAATACAAACTACCCAATGTCTAAAAAAGGGATAAGAAGGAGAATGGCTTGAAAAAAATTGATGCAATTACTCAATTAAGGCATTCGTGCTTCAAAATAGCTAAACTTTCAGCCACATTTTCGTCACTGCCATAGACGCTCTGAAGAGTTATTCAAACTGCACCACATTCTCCTGTTTTTCCCTCAAAATACAAATATAATCAAGCTTAGGACATGCATGTCATACCTTTTTATAACTAGAGATTCTTCTGTAGATATGCTCAATTTTCTCACTGCAAATGACACTGAATTTACTTTGAAGTTCGGTGGGGATCACGTCATTTAAGGAATTGAGGCTGTTGCAATTCTGCACAAAATGTTCATCGCTTTTTGCCAGTGCTTCAAGAATCTAAGATAATAAAAACAAGAGAAGTATGTTATGAAATTAAGTTGACTAAAATTTCCCCTTACTAATCATCTTTTGTAACTAAAGCTGAAAAGCCTGATAACATTACAGAAAATGGTGCATAACAACAATAAATGAAGCCTGGGATGCAAAGAGGTTTTTTTTAAATCTATTCCCTGATAAATTATACCCATAAGTATTTTTGCTTGGATTCTCATGACATTGTCTCATAATGGATTTACTACTAATTTCCTACTAATGCAACCACTATGGCTCTTCCGAAATACATTATCTGCTGTATTTACTTGATCAGCACGTATTATGCAAAGCTGCTGAATTAATTCATTCATTACTTCTAGAAAATCTTTGGTTTGGCAGAATACTAACACACTGAAAAAGCATAGAAGAAAACAGAGTGCTATCCTCTTGTATATTCTGCATTAAAAGGCCAGGAAATAGGGCACAGAATAAGCTGTACTGCACAGCAAAGACTGAAGCCTTGCTATAATGGTGAGAGAAAACTAAATAAAAGGCATGTTGAAGAGATTAGGGTAGTATATAGCCTTTATAGATATTTCAGTGGATCTTTGACTTTCTTTCAAATTTCATTTGATAATTAAAAAATAATGTAGAGGGGCAGGAGGAATTGAAGACTTTGAAGATCTTTTAACATTTTTTTAGATTTAAAGGCTCAATTTATAATGACAACCTAACTCATTTTCCTCCTGAGCACACAATAATCTTCCAAAACATCAGACAGATGAAGGTGATCATTTATAAGGTATCAAATGAAAGATATATAATTATAAGAGTAAAAAAAAGACATAAGTTTCTCCATTGATATTAAACACAATAAGCATTAACATACAAAAAATGCTTCATACCTTTGCAGTCAAACTGAAAAATCCCTTTGGTTCAATCATTTTTTCCAAGACATGGCACTTTATTCCAGCTGTGCTGTCATACTCATAAACCACTCCATACTCCAGATGAACATTGTCAACAGTCAGACTCACGTGATCTTTCTTCCCATCAATTATTGCCATGGTGTTAAATTTGTCAATTACCTCTAGAATAAATAAAGTAACACAAATCAGTTGACAAGTCCTAGTCATTAAATGAACTATAAAGAACATAAGAAAACATTCTAGAAAGAGATATGTTCTGATCATTCTATTTAAAAACATTCATTAAAAAACCTGGCTGAACAATATAACAATCAGAACACCAGTAGATTTATAGATGTTAAAATACTGGACTGCAAAACAGGCAGTACTCTTTCTTTACAAACAGTTATTAAAGGGGATTAGTTCCATTTCATTTATAATCCAGAGACATTAAGAAAGATACAAAAAAGGGAAAACTGAGAATTTCTAAATAAAGTAGAAGAAAATCACTGTGAAAACTGTCAACATTCAGAAATGAAACCACAATAACTGCATTTATGAAGAGAACATAAATACAGGTCATGTGTTAACTGTCTCTTTAATTACAAGTTGCAGATGAATGCAGTTTTATCTAAATGCTAATTGCCTGAAAATAATCTGAAGGATAGCAATTTTTTTATTTCCCATGTAGTAATGACTAATGTATCTACTTTGCCATAAATTATTACTAGTGGAGAAAATAAATCAGGTAATGTCCAGGTTTATGTTTCTTACAAATGAAAATAAACAGATTTTCCCCAGTGTTCACAGAAGTATTTTCTCTAAATGGGAAAGATAGCAGCTTTCAAAGAATAGCATGTTAAATTTATATGTTTAGAATACATAAGAAAGCAAATCCTTATGTAAAACACGTCATATGATCTGCTCAAAACTTCCTGTCTGCAAACAAACCCACTGCCTACATTTTCATGGTATTATAATAGGATTCTCAGCAACAACAAAATCAAACAATCATCACGTACCTTCCACTTTACAGTCAAAAGCATCGCCTCCATCATCTCCAGAGGGTTTGGTGTTTGTTTTCTGAAGATCTTCCTGTGCACTTTCAATGCTGTTGTAAACCCATTGTATAGAATCTTGCTAGAAAAACGACAGAAAATAGACAGCTAGAAAAAGCTTTGCAAGTGCAACTGATAACAGCTATTTTACTGTTTTAAGGTAAAAGAGAAGNAAAGGGAAAAGGTCCAGAGAATTTTGGCATTGTATAAAACCACCCACAGAATTTTGGCATGTTATTTTTTATTTCAATATATATTGTCATGAGACAGCCTGAAGTCTGTGCCAACATGACATCCATTAATTTCATGTCTCTGACAAAAATAATTTAAGATATTTCAAATCAATTTGCAGATTGAAAAATGGTTTTCCCCAAGAAATCATTGGGGGAAGAAAAAAGAACCAATTTTTGCTTTGCTAAATCTGCTGTGCATCCACAAATCTGGTGGCAAATATTATGGAATATCAACCAAAGACAGAGAAAGCCCAGTTAATCCATCAGCCTTGTGTCACTGGCACAAAGAACCTATACTACACCCTTCATTACTTATATTTGCCTTTACTAAATTTTATTAGTGTAGTAATAAATGCATTTTCTTTTTTCTCACAGATTAGCATCCCCCTGTACTCCCCAAAGAAAAGAACCAGAGACCAAAAATCCACTGTCTTCTGTGGCTGAGTGACACACAAGCACAGGCTCACATGGGTCACACAACCTTTGAAGAAGCCACACGTGTGTCTTACATCTTCTAGTCAGTCTGTAACTCAGCCACATGTCCATCATACCCTTGTGGAAGGTCCTGTCAAGCATGGCACCCCCAGATTACTCTTTGTCCCTTACACCCCAAAACAAGCTTAACAGTCAGTTAATGACTCCCTCTTCAACAGCTACAGCAGAATAAATGGCATGATTATGACAAATCTGAATTCAAAAAGAAGTTTGTGGAAGAATTCAAAGTTAAACAAGGACAGCAAACATTTAGGCTAAATGTTAAAATTTTCATGCTAAGTGCCAAATACATCTGGTTATCCTTTGCCAAAATACAACATTCAGCTTCTATCTTTATCCCATTGGTATGGTTTCTCAAGGCTTCCTAGATTCATCTACGCCTTGCTTTTCATTCAATGGCATGAAATATTTTAATAAGAAAGCTTAACTTTCAGACCTCTGTGTTGATTGTTGGAAGACACCTGTGCAGAATCTGATCAATAGGAACACTTCTGAAATCCACACTTCTTTGCAGGTTCACCTCAAAGCTTGATGCTTAGTCATGGGTTCTTACAGACTTGCTTGGCAGCATGAAGACTGCCGTGCCAATCTCTAATAGGAAATACTAACTACTTAAACTGAAGGATTCTTTTCTAAAAGTTAACAACCAATCTAATGCAACATGACTTGGAGAAATGTTCTTCAAAATAATCACAGGAGAACAAACTAAGCAGAAATCTGTCACATCATGATTAGTATTACTGCAAGGAAAATGTAATTCCAAGAAGTAAAATCTGGTCTCAATTTCCTTTATTCAGACAAGGCAGAAGATAGACACTGTCCAACAGAAATTACACAGCTATTGACTCAAAGAATCTGAAATGAAGCTTCATGCTCCAGGCAATTAGGAAGACTTTTTACCCTGAGAAGTAGAAGATATAAGAAGCAGAAAAAGATTCCCTTTCAATTATGCAATTGGGAACCAGAGGAGAGACTGCAATATTCCTGGTAATTAAATGATAGGGTCTAGGCACTGTACTTACAAAATAGGAGAAATTCATAGTAATTTTCTAAATAATAATTAAAAAACCCCTCCAAATTTCTGAATAGGAAATTAAATTTTAGCCGTCTTTGCAGCAGTGGGAATATTACTATTTACTTCAGTCTAGACAATTCTCCCATAGTTTTTGAAAACACTACATCTTAAATGAAGTTTTTCTTGTCTGTATGAGGAACTTCAGTTATCTGCGATTTGCTGATTTATGATCAGATACTTTTTAAAACTGAAATAAATACTATGTATAGGAAAAAACTTCAAGTTATTATACAAGCAATTAAAAAACCCAAAGTAATTTTTTTATGTCAAGGCATTCACAGCAGCCAACATTAATCAACCACCTTTAGATGTCACTAATATCCATAGGAAGTCTAGAGTTATACACAGAGAGAACAAAGCTGCTATAATGAATTTAATTTATCTTTTATTCTAGCCAGTTTTGCTACTAGTGAACAGGACATTTTCTCTTTACTAGAGTGCATCTTCCTTTAAAGTATAGGTGAGCTTGATCTCGACCTGCCGTGTAACAATTTCAACTCTGTATTATCATTTAAACACAAACATCCCAAGAACATTGTCATAAAGGCTGCATTTATACGATCCAGTTCTAACTATGTAATTCTTATAACTATGTGGTAGGTGTGGGAGAAGGATTCAACTCTTGATTTTAATTGGATTTTTCTCCTCAGTAAATATGTAGTTGAAGAGTTTGTGAAGTTAATTAATAATATTGATTCACAGTTAATGAAAAATCTGCAGAGATTTGAAAAATTACATTACAAAATCCAGACTGGTTTATTTTTCTTCCTAAATTTGTGTCTTGGAAGCCTGGGATTTTATCCTTAACTAACATGACAAAGATAACAAAATCTGCATGCATTTTAAAAAAAGGAAATTATGAGCCCTTGACTATGCTTATTCTCAAGACTGGAATGCAATGGGAACTCTCACTTTTATGGATGGAATATATGCACTCTGCTCTCTGTGTACTGAAGTGTAACAAAATTCTGGAAGAATACCAGTTTTATGCATTTCATTCTCCTGCTGCTGAGCAGGCGGCAAGCTGTGTGATTCCCTCTCCATCAAGATGAGAATTTACCTCAAAATTCTTTCTGCATAAGACTGCAGAAATGCTTGAAATAGCCCTTTAAAAACACCATATAAAAATTATCTATGATATTTATTTCAGTGCAGAAACCAAGCAGATCTTGAACATCACCACTGAGCAATCTTGAGCTTTTATGTTGCAATTGGCTTCCCTTCAGTTTTATTTACCACTTCTTTCCTCTCACTCCACTCAAACACAACAGATATAAGCACCACACTGTTTGCTTTGACCAAAAAGAGAAACCTAGAAGAAGATGTGCAAGGGCACCAAATGAGACTTACCTGCATTGGCCGCCTGTACTTCCTGCAGGCTGTGACATGAGCAATAACACTTGCATGAGTCTCTTTGCTGACATTAATTCCATTCACTTTGATTATGCACTGGCCAGGGTGGAGACCTGCTGCAGCTGCCACTGTTCCTGTTAATAAAACTCCACATAGTTAGCAGACCTCTTTTTCTAGACATGCTCTTTCAAGCTTACAATCCAAAAATACTCTTTTTTTTAAAAAATCAGAACCTGGTCTGACTGATCCTTACATACTTCCCCTGACCACAGAGTACTTCTGTAGACCAGCTGGATGCCAAGAAAATGGAGTTTGACAGCAGATGTTTCCATAAAAGAGACCAGAAAATTTTTCTAAAGGTTATTTTATAGAACAACAAACATTGACTAGCAATATGAAAATGTAGAAAGTTCATGTCAAAGCAAAGGACTTTAAAAGGATAAAATGGCTCTAGCTTGAAAGTCACTAATTACAACTTAGCCTACTTTTATATTACTCAAGCTTATGAGCTTCTTGTTTAACTCAGGTGCTTCAATTTTACATACAAACCAGAAGGTTTCTGGCAATACATAAAGAAGTATGAGAGCATACTAGAGTGTCATGTTAATCATGAAGCGAAATATCTAAATTACAAAGACACTTCCAAAGATATTGTTCTTATTTTCATCTTCCCTGCCAACACAATTATAGCAGAGGGCCTTACAGCTTTAAATCAAAATCTCAAAGGTAATTAAGTAGAATATCTCAAATTAAATTATCAGAAGGTGGGACGGGGGGCACACACAACATGACACCAAAAGAAAACATTCTCTTTAAGCAACATAAAATACTTGGTTCCGTAACTTATTTTCACAATGGAATAACCACGTTGGGAAACTCTAGTGACTGACTAGGCACTACAAAAATAGCAGTTGTCTCCAGGTCTTTTCAGTGTGATTCAAACTCACTTTTGAAAGACAGCCTGCTGGAGTATGACCTTAGTTCCAGCTACCTGAACATTCACCTTCTAATGTCTCTTGATACTGCCACAGAAGTGCCAAGGAAGTAGAAATCTATTGCCTAGAGACTGGGACGCAGAAGCTAGGGGGTATGGAAGAAAAGGCTAGACTAAATTGGCAGGGCTGACAAATAGAAAGCTTGTCATGACTTCATGACTTGTCAGTTGAGCATATTTGACAACTTACAGAATATACATGAGCTTCCCTCATTTTAGGAATTATCACTATTAGATTAAATCTGCATTTCAAATCTAATATAAAGTCATTGGAAATTACACTATTACCAGCTACCACAATCTCCCCTCCCCCCCAAAAAACCTAAAAATAAGCATATTAGTTAATCTTATTGAATATTTCTCTGAAAAAAAACCAACCCAGATCTCTCTTCAGAAAACCCCAAGGTCCCAATTCAGCAAAGTATTTAAGCACGTGCTTAAAATCTTCCAGGCTTAGCAAATCACACGAGCAAGCACTTGCATATTGTTGAGGCTAATGGGAATAAAGTATGTGCTTAATGAATAATGATAGGCAGTTGAATTGAGATCCAGGTGCAGAAATAATTATCACATCAGCTACTAAGTCTGTAGTTTATTAGTCTTTTTTTTGAAAATCTAATTTCTGGCACCATAGCCTAGAAAAAGTCATCAAACTGTGTTCAAATCTGACTGTTTTGCAGATCAGTTCACTTTTAATTTCTCAGTTACAAAGGCAGGAGAGGGAAAAGAGACACAACTGTCCCACAACAGCTGAAAATACAGTTACTTTGCTCTACCATAAACAACGCGATACAGCAAGAAATAATGCTTCAGCTTCTTTTAGCACAAGTGCACTGCTTAAAAACATTGAGTTAGGATAGCAAGCATCAGAAAATCTCATCCCAAAATAGTATTTACATGAAACATCTCCAATTACTAAGACAAAGCCACTAACACTCTTGAAAAGATTTGTAAAAAGCACTTTTTTTTTGGTAAAATGTTTTCAGAACACTGCAGAACCACACAGCCACCTAACAAATTAACACACAGGTTCCCAACAGCCATTCATTGGACAAAGTGATATTGCATCCTTCAGCTACCTAAGAATGCACAGCTTTAACTTAACTTTCCTACACTAGTCTAACATTTTTAAAAAAGAGTTGGAAGATGTATCCAAAGCTTACAGAGCGTAAGTACACAAAACAACTATGCTTGAGTTTATTTAATATTGTTTGTTGCTTTGGGAAAAATAAAAATCTAAGATGGATTACTCGTCCTAATTTTGATTTATCTCAACCAAGTCATTTAGATATTAAATGTATATTTACCAGTACCATTGACAGCACTTATGGCTTACCTCTCCCAACAGCATGGACAACAGATGGGCCAAAACCCCGGATCTGGAATCCAAGTCCATCTGCAGAGTCAGGAATTTTAACTGTCCTGATACAAGCAAAGATTTAACATGAATGTAGCAAAAGGTAACATTTTACTATCCAGCAGCATATAGGTTACAAGGGTGTAAAACTCCATGCTTTTATTCAAATCAGTTTTCAGATTTTGCAGCATTCATATTCCAGATACGGTGCACCACCGACATCAGAAATAAGAGCAGGCTGAGACAGCACAAACCATCTATTTCACAGGGAAATTCAATATGCTGATTATAATTAAAACACCACCATAGCTTTAAAATTCCTCCAAAAAGGACTGATTTTTGGGTAAGTTGCCACAGCACAGCAACACTGAAAGCCCTGGGAAGGCAGGCAGTCTTCCCGAGCTGAGAGGACAGAGCCTAGGGACCAGAGATCACAGCAGGTCTGATCAGACAAGCTGCAGAAGACTGCAGAGCCTAGATCCATATTACAGTTTAACAGAATCACAGAATGTGTTGAGTTGGAAGGGACTCACAAGGACCACCAAAGCCCAACTCCTGGCCTCACACAGACACCCCAAGAGTCACTGCATGTGCCCGAGCGCACTGTCCAAACACTTCTTGAACTATGTCAGCCTGGGGCTGTGACCCAGGGGAGCCTGTTCCAGTACCTAACCACCCTCTGGGGGAAGAACATTTCTATAATATCCAACCCAAATCTCCCCTGACAGAATTACAGGTCTTTCCCTCGGGTCCTGTCACCGGTCACCACAGACAAGAGGTCAGTGCCTGCCCCTCCTTTTCTGCTCCTGAGGAAGTTGTAGACTGCAGTGAGGTACCTTGTCATAAAAGGAAATTTTGTTTGATAAGCAGGACTTTTCTCTCATGAAGCCATGTTGGCTGTGACCAATGACTGCATTGTCTCTCTGGTGTTTTTCAATACCTCCCAGAACAACCTTCTCCATAACTTTACCAGGCACAGAAGTGAGACTGACAGGCCTGTAGTTTCTCAGGTCCTCTTTCTTCCCCTTCTTGAAAATTGGGACAACGTTCGCCAGCTTCCAGTCAGCTGGCACCTCTTCATAGTCTCAAGACAACTCAAAAATCATCAAGAGAGGCTTTAGAATTACATCAGCTAGTGTTTTGAGGACTCTTGGACGAATCCCATCCCACAGATTCCTAGTGTTCCAACTGAAGCATCAGATCTCACACGGTTTCAGGGTTGGCTGGGAGCTGATCATTCTTGCAGTCATGGTCCTCCAGCTCAGGGCACTGAGACCCCTATGGTCCATCACCCATGTCAAAGGTGGAGGTGAAGAATAAATTAAATACCTCTGCATTGTCCCTGTCCCCATTCATGAGGTGACCATCCTCATCCCATAACAGGTCAATGTTATTTTTACCTGACCTATTACCATTAATATACTTGAAAAAACTCTTTTTTTTCTCCCTCACATTTCCAGCCAGCTTGAACTCTAGTCGACCTCTGGCCACATGAATTTTCTCCCAGCAGTAGTGAGCAGCATGTCTGTATTCTTCCCATGTCATTTGACCTTGCTTCCAATGGGCATACGCTTTCCTTTTTGGCTTTATTTCCACAGAATATTCTTGTTCAACCAAGCTGGCCTTCTGCCTCACCTGCTTGACTTCTGACATTTGGGAGTTAGCTACTCCTGTGCCCTTAGGAGGTGATGTTTGAAAAAGGACCCCAACAACTGCAAAGACATTTTCACTCTGAAATAATGAATCCTGTCAGTGTCAGTAGACAAGGTGTTTAGTAGATCATCCCATGGTCAACATATCCAAAACTTTTCTGCTGACACCAACCTTGGAGCCATGTGCTGACCTGATGGATCTGCCTAATCCTATTGATATTATTCTTTGTTACTGGGAGAATCAATGAAATCAACTACCGTGCTCCTGATCCCCCTACCAATTGTCCCAGGGAAATGAGGTCTTTTTTGACTGCCCTCTGATTTCCCTGTTTTATTTCATCGCTGTCAGTTTGAACAGCCAATAGGGGGTAGTAATCAGAGAGCCTTACTAGACTGGATTGTTTTCCAGTAATGTCCCTTATCCGAGCCCCTGGGAGACAGCAGACTTCCCTGTGAGTTGGGTCAGATCTGCATATCAGGCCCTCCATTCCTCTTAGAAGGGGTCTCCTGTCCCAACTACCTTTCTTTTCCTGTTAACAGAGGAGGCTCTGATGCAGGGTGCAGGTGTCATTTCATTCCAGACAGATCTTCCCTGTAGTACATCAGTTGTTTGGCCTTCTAGACCCAGAGCCCCATACCGGTTTTGCAAAAGGATTAAAGGTATTGGTCCTACTTGCCAAATTCAGAGAAAGAGGAATGTTCTTCCTGGTACGTGCTGTGACGTGCCTCCAGCTTTCATCTTTAACAGACCCTTGGCTAACAGTCCTTTGACTAATTACCCTACAGGGTTCTGAGTTCATCGGCTTCTTCACCATGATGAAGGTTCAAGAATCCTGGGAGTCTGAGACTGTACTGTTGCTGAAATTAATTGATCTCTTTTGCTCATTCACTCAAACACTGCACAGCCAGTTGACTTCTTCCTGTAGCTCCCCCTGCAACACAGCTCCTCAAACAAAGTACACTTTCTGCAAAATAACACTTTGTAGTCCCCAACCTCGCAAAGAGGCATCAGGCACTCCCAGCAACCTGTGCCTCTCCTTGCTGAGTTTTCTTGAAATAATGTTTTGTTGCAGTTTTTCTGAGCACCTACAGAAAGTACTGAATTTTGTAAAGTAAGAATTATCCACTGCTGTTTCTATGACTTGCAAGCACATTGGGCTGCACTCCTGCTTGGTCTAAGAACAAGAGTAATAAACCTACTGACAAACATAACCAACAAAAACACAGTTCTGAGAATCAAAATCCACATCAACTCCTTAAAATTAAGCCCTGAGCTCGCCCAAAATAAGCTTGCATACTCTCATGATATTGGCTCAGGGTCTACAAAAAGCAACACAGCTGCATTAGCCCTTATCAAAGCTAGTTAGGTCATGCATAATAGTGCACTGATTTAACTTTGCAGCCTTGCCATCCAGAGCCAGCTCTGTTATTATTTCAGAGATCTTTGCCCCAAGCTCCATTTCCCATTGCAAAAGCAAACAAATTCAAATTGATGCTGAAAAGTGATTTTAAAATACATTTGGACTGTAGCAAACTTGATTTACTGGCAATTTTGAATAATAGAACTGCATCATTTCTTGTACTTTTTTTTCTAGTATACATAATGTCAGGCACTTGGAGATGATTATCATCAGAGGGGAGATCCAAACTTCATTGAAATCTACAATTTTTTAAAAATATAATAATATATAGAGATTAACAAATTTTCACTTAAAACATTTTGTAACTATAACATCGTTTAATGTACTCATATATCAACTATTGATATCATCTATATGAGTGCATTCTGAAACTGCTTTGAGAACATGCTAATGAACTATAAAAGACCATCACTGGCAGTTTAGGCTAAGAATTCAGGAGAGAACTGTCTTCTGTGAACTCAGTTGTGCTAGCCGCATCTGCTGACAAAAAGCAGGGAACACTGAGAAACAATTTCAACTCCTGTGAACTCTGCATTCACTAGATCAACTCTCTCAACTTTAAAATTCATCCACGAGTTGAGTCAGAAATTAAACCAAGATTTGCCTTAAAGAAAGGCCAAGATATGCCTTTTATGCTTTCTACAATCCTACAATCTGAGGGATTTTTTTAATTGTTATATTTTTGTTTGGGGGCGGGAGGAGGTGTTGCAGTATCACTCGAGATAAACATCTTTATGCCTTATTTACTTCTTTGCTCTTTTTCCTGTTCTGGGTACCATTTTACTCCTCAAGACACCTTTGCTTATTAAGAGGAGAAATAGATCTTCAATTTACCACTTAACCAGAGCCATTTCTGAGCAAGGCACTCTGTAATGCTGCAAGGTAACAGAGGATGGCACATCTTTATTCTGCAAATTTTTGAATAAAAAATTACTCCTGATGAGTTTTTCTTAGTCTCCTTTTTCTTTGTTATGTATAACCTAGCAGAAACTGCATTAACTTTACTAGTATATTTATGCTTACTTACATATTTATTGAACCCACTTATTCAGTCTCGCTTTGTATTTCTTTTACATAACAAAACTTGTGTTTAGGTAGGAATGGTCAAAACTGTGTACAGAAATGCATCTGTTACATAAAGATGAGGAGCTGTTTATCTCCTCCTGCTGTTTACACAACCAGCACACAAGCTGAAGGGGCCCAAGAGACCACAGACTCTGACAGTGCCAAACCAGCAACTAATCCCCAGACACAGGAACATTTTTCATACACAGAGCAGGAGATAAGCGATCAAAATTGTCCATATAGTCAAGGGAACTTCATCTAAACTTGCAGTACCTGCATGTACTTGAAGGGGAAGAGCTGAAAATCTAAAGTACTCTCATGATTCTTTTGCTGACTCGCAAATAAGATAAAACAAAATCAAGGCAAATCAAATTGTTGGACTTTGCAAAGTCAGATCAGATACAACATGTAAAAACCCATCACAGTAGTGCTCTCCAAAGTTCCACTGGTCTTAAAATTCACTTCAGTTGTTGTTTGTAAAATTTCCCAAAGGAATGATAACTTACTCTCGAGGTTTAGTGCTCACAAGAACCCGCAGGGGCTTTCTGCTGTTTAAACAGGCTTTCAGGAAGCAATCCACTTCACCAAAGGGTCGCAGAAAAACCAGGTCACCGTTAATGGCAAAGATTTTCTTCCCAACTTCCAAGCCCGCCATCTGGAAAATAACAACAGTTATGTAAATGCTTGCTTTTTATAACCACTAACATTATGTTTTCTTCTGCTGGCATGCAACCCCAATAAAGAAAAGTATATTCACATTTTCTTTATATTCTTTATGACTCCTTCACATACCACGCACAAGACACGCCACAAAATCCTTCTAAAACAGGTTAAATTCCTGTGAAGGGTAAACACACATTCTGAAGAGAGCTAAATACAAGACCTAGTCTTAATCAAGATTTGGTGACAGTATCACAATATCTGTTAATTTCTTCATAATTAACACAACAGCTTTGATTGAGGCATTTATTTTATGACAGTACCTAATTTTTCATCCACCATTTTCCAAAGGAACTAAAGCTTCTTTCCATAAAGAAAGACCCAATTAATATTTTAGTAAGTGAATATTTGGTAAGTTCCAAACCAAAAGTGTCTTTAAACTTTGATCTAACAAGAAAAGCACCTTAACAGTTGAACTAGAGGAGTACAAAGAGTGGCTGAGGGTAGGGGCAAAGCCCTAGTGCCATCCAAGAATATGGCAGAACCTGACTGCTAGAAATCACCCTATTTAGCTCTGTGGCGGAATTATATTATTCATTTGCTGTGTCTACTTATAATTTAAATTTGTATTCCACCATGAGATTTAGAAAGCCTTGAAATCTAAGTCCAAGTTTTTCTCCCATGAAAGAGCATTGTACTTTATGCTTACATATATAGAGACTCCCATGCTGCTCAGTAGAATATTAACTAACCCAAAGAGAATCTAAAGCAATGCTATCAAACAGGAAGGTTGTAATTTATTCATTCAGATTTTCAAATTCCAGACTTTATCTAAAGCTTGATACATCCTTTACTACGAAATGCATCAACTGCAACTCACAGATTAGCTCTATACCCATTTCATATTCTACCAATAATGTTTATTTCAATTATGATTAATGTCATCACTAGAATATTATAATATACATAAAATAAAATGACAACTTTCACATCATCATTCAATAGGACAACTCAGCTGAGCAGAAAATAAGTGTTAGATAACGGTCAAAATAGTATCTTAAACAAAACAAAACACAAAAAAGAAAACAAACAAAACAACAACAAAAAACACAAACAAAAAAAAGGAAAAAAGAGAAAAAGATTCATAAGCACAAGTTACTTGGTAAGTTGTTACTCACCTACTAGTACTATAGACTTTCCTAAATGATGTACAAAACACACATCTGTGATCAAGTAAATAAAACAGGGAAGATAATTTATAATATTCGATACCTCAGCATTTGATCCTTTCTCCACCACTTTAATAATTGGCACCTTATTTTTATCTTCTAAACCAAAACCGTAGGTTCCTTCATTAGATTTAATCTGTAAAATATTTTTAAAATATTTTTGAAAAAGGCATTAATAAAAACTGAAGCATGTCTTCATTAAACAACAATAAACTGTCTTAACATACTGTCACTATGAGCAAATTTTTACTCATCAAAGCACACAATGATGGTGTTTCACTCACCAGTAATGACTTGGCTATGACATTTTCCACTACTTTCAGATCATGTTTCATGAGTCTGTGCTTCATATTTGATCCTTCCATTTCTTCATCCGCATAAAAACGGAACAGCAGTGGTTCATCTTTAAATTCACTTTTCTCTAACACTGTATGACAGAAATCAACAGACATTTATTTTCTTTTGAACTTTTTAATATCATGTCTTTCATGAACCATAGAATACTGAACGTGCGTACACATATTGAATGCTAGTAAACTATTTTTGTGTGTGTGTGAATCTTGGGAAATCTTTTAACATACACAACAATTGTTACTTGGATTCATTATAGAGGGATAGGTATCACTAAGCCCATTTTTTCAACTGCAACATCTGAGTTCCACCAAGCTGAGGAAAATATATTAGCCTGAAACAGTTTCAGTGAAAATACCAAGCACAAGGTTTCTTCCAAAAAGGGATTTCAAAACATGATTTTGAAAAGTTCTGCTGGGTAGCTGCTGAAGATGCTCACAACCAAATTCTGACACTCTCCAGATGGTTCAGAATTAGAAACAGGTTTGCTGGGGATGTGGAAGCAAGTAGTATGCTTGCAATGGATATGTGTGTGTGTGTGTGTGTGTGTNAATACTGGAGAGTATGTTCTCAACCCCTTGTCTAAACAAGCTAAAAAAAAAAATTCTTCCTCTTTTCATTTCAGTAAATGATCAATACTTTCACTGAACTCTTCCCTCTGATGGTATTAAATGGGTCCTTGTTCACCATAATTTTGGTGCTGCACATATCTCTGGTCTCCTCTCTTCTTTGTTCTTTACTATCCTTATGATTTTCTCATTTTTCTCCAATCCACTTTCTCCCATTGTCACCACTTCACTTTTTTTGAAGTCATGCTCCTCTGTATTTCATTAATTCCCCCCAAAATCTCACATTTCTTTCCTACACTGTTTTTTATTGTCTCATCAGTGCCAACATGCATTACTTTGTTAAGACATATCTTGCAATGTGACTAATAAAACTGCCCCCACTAATTCCTTTAGCGGATGAATTCCTCAGCACGTGCTATAAAATTTGGATGTAATTTTCAGAGTATACAAAGTTATTTTCCTTGAAGATTGTAGCATCAATCTCTTTAGTGACACAATAGAAGAACTTTCCATCTGTTCTGTAATATCTTTATCGGCCCCTGCACTTCCTCCCAACTGTGCAGATAACATTAAACAGAAAGTTTAATAGCTTGTAGAGAATGTATTTACTTACCATGGTGCATAAACCCGTTATCACAAAGAGCTACACCAAATATCATCGCTTCCTCCCTCGTCCGGCAATCCCCCTGTCAAAACATAGAACATTTTAAAAATGTATTTTAATATATTGTCAAAATGGAAACTGTGCACAATGGTGTAACCTCACAGGGATGCCAATTGCTGTAGATTACATTCACCACCACCACCTCTATGTATACATTTCTAGCATATATGTATATATATATGAACCAGTATATCCATGTTTATTGTATAATCAGAGAGTAGTTCGGGTTGGAAGGGACTTTTATATGCTATAACCCTCTATAATTACAAATAAATAATTACAAATAAATGCAGTAAGACTGCATTCCCCATTAAAATTGAACATACTGGAATCCATAAGCATTAAAGTTTTAAAATTTTATTTTATGAAATTAGTGCATGTTGACAGAGTGAACAGGATACCATGTTGTTTTTCCCTCATTCATTTAAAATGGAACAGGATTGATGGCAGCAAATTGGCACTGACTTTTGCTCATCTAGTTAGTAATTTAGAGTTCCTCATTTCATTTCATTTTAAGCCATAGACAGCCTTATATGCTGAATCACAAAGCCAAGGGTCATCAAAATATTTCAACTCAATTTCAAATAAGGAAAATAAGCACAATAGAGAGAGAAAGCATAGCTGATGACAGCTGATTTTTGTTAGTCTACTAGTTTAAGAGGATTACAGTCACACATACTGTTCTAATAACTCCCTACACAAAGTGTTTGTATGTTGTTCTTTATATATCACTAGCTTTCAAATCAGAATTTAAATGCAAAACATACATAAATCCAAAAGGTGTCTACTTGCCTGGGCAATCAACCAATCTATGAATTTGTTAGCCATAACCACAGATTTGTAGGTTCTCAAGTGATAGTCTTTATCTCTGTTCAAAATAACACAAAACAATTTTTAAAAATCAAATAAAGGCTCAGAAGAAAGAGAAAAATACTTGTAGCTTATAAACAAGTTAGTGCAAGCATGAATTGAGCACTTAATGGTTGAGAAGTTTTCTCTAGTGGAAAAAAAATAGCAAATTAAGGTTTTTTTGTAGACAGAAAGGAGAAGGCTGATCATACCTTATTTGGGTGATATTACCACTGGAGTATAAAGGCAGGTGTGTTGTTACAAATGGGACTCTTCAAATGAGGTAATGGTGTGTTAGTAAAGGAGTGAATTAATACATAAAGTAAGCACATAAGCATCAGGACCTAGGAGGCTCTAGAAGTCCATTTAAAAAGTTATACTGAACAGAGTTGGCAGCCATTTAGTGGCTCACTTAGGCTTTTTGTCTTGATAGCATTTCAATCTTATCTGATTACTCTCAAAAGACCAATCTTGAAAGGATGGGTTAGGTTCCTACATTCAAAATGACATCTTCAGATCATGTAATTCTTCCAAATTACTCCCTCAGGATTTCCCAGTTGGACTCACCTAATTACTGGGGTAAAGAGACTGTGAAGGCGACAGTACAGTCGTACACCCTGTTGAAGAGAAAGAGGTGGTGAGTTTACTACACGTTTGCATCACAGACAAGAGGCAGGGACACAGTAAGGAAGCCTGTATGCTGTCAATGGATTTCATTTACATAGTAAAAAGATCTGTTAAAATTTCTATGTATTTTCATATGCCAAAACAATATTTCCTGATAACAATATTGAGAATGAAAACATTTCCAATCTAACCTAACCTTACTGAGACACGTGCAGAACAGATTAGCTTCAAAGTAGCATTGAAATATCCTGAAGGTTTGAAATATTTAGAAAGAAAAGCACACAAAAAATAAATCAACATTTCCATGCATTAAGATTATCCCAAACAGTGGTTGCTGTTCTACACACAACTGATTAATTAAAGTAAAAAACCACTGCATTTCATTATATGCATCAATACTTTGCTTACAAATTAGAATTATAACTAATCAATTTTAAAAATGCAAAAAGATTCAAACATTAGAAATGTTTTCCATTAAAAACAAATAAATTATACATCTGGAGTAGTTTAAGTAAGTGCCACCAAAAAATTATATTTTAAAAAAGGAAAGACACATTAGTATTACTTAGGAAACTATCAAAAAGCAATTATGTTTACAATATGCAAGTATAATGACTAAAAGTTGTGTCAAATTAGATTCCATCTTACTTTGCTCTGTCTGGAGTTCACTACTGTAGATTCCTCTAGATACACTTTACATTAACCAGTGGAGCAAAAATTAAATTATACTCGTTTGTTTATACTTGTTTGCAGTGTAATACCCAAATGCAGACATTTTCTACTGACTCCAAATGATGATAAATTTGAATATTAATGAGTTTAAAGGTAACTTTTATCAATCTTCTCATTGTTGTCAGTAGCATAGATAGGTAGTACAACCCATTATGTTTAAACATCTATGTGACTATAGATTTTCTGCCTTGTTAGGGCACTAATAAAGATTTTAGAGAATCTGAAAGATGTTTCCTACATATATCTTCGTATCTATGAGAAGGGACTGAAAAATACAATAGACTGAACCTCAGCTTCAGGATCACCCAGAAACACAGACAATGCCTCCTGCATATGAAACCATTGAATAGCAACTGTAACTATTTAATAGTAGACTGTCATTTTGCATTTAAAATGTATAAAAACTAACCAAAAGCTTAAAAATGGAAAACTAAATTTGATTTACATAAATATAGAGTGGCAACTGTGAGGGGATGTTGTTTATCCCAGCAAATCTTAAACTACTTTTCAAGCAGAATCTCACTTTCTGATGTGTTCTTCCTAATAATAGCAACTATTTTATTCTGTACCTTGGAGATCACATCTTGCATCTCATTTCTGGGATAGTATGTTCCATCATCATATCGGAATCTGTACAGCATGTGTTCAGGTTTGAATTGGTGCTTATCTGTAACTAAATTTAAAACAAACAAAAAAAAAAAGCATTGTTTGATGACTTTCTGAAGAAACCAAGGAGAGAGACAGCATCATTTCTTCTAGTAAGAGCCCTAAACACAGCAACAGGTAGATTTCAGGAGGCCAGGAAGCCCAATTAGATTATCTGCCCTAAGGTCTTTTATCCCACTGGTGACGATATTTCTTACAACATCTAAGTAATACAGAAGAAAACAGTTTCAAGTCATGGGGCAAAGAATAAGGAAGACAGACAGGGACAGCATGAAAAATTAGGCATTCAAATCTTTTTAGTCTTCAGTGCTTTTGCAAAGGTTATCAAGCAAATTGCCAAATAAGACTTATTTTGCAGCTATTCATACTATTCTTCCACATTATTTTCTGTCCTCATTCTTGATGAGGCCAATCTCAGATGATTCAGTAAATATACAAACATTTCACAACACATTTGAACAGTTCTTGCAGTGGGAACAAAGGAGAGAGGAATGTCTCCTGCTATATATAGCCAAGTAAACATCATAAATGCAAGAGACTGGCAATTGTTATGAAGATGTTGATAGTCTATTTCCCCAAAGACCTGGGAAAAAGGATCTTAACAGGTGGACTTGCAGAGTTTCACAAGATTCCAGCAGCAAACCTCACAACTTCAAGTGTTTTGTCAGAACAAGTTATGTCATAGGATACAAAGATTCTCCTGGAAACTGTAGTGCTGCAAATCTTCCTGAAAAACAGCTGATCCATTTGAGGGTTGAGGACAGGCTTAGGCATTATCACCATCCTAAGATAACTACTTTATTAATTACAGCTTTTGCTTGCAGTTGTAAGCTTTAATTTTGAAAGTCAATTTACTTGTCATCAGCTGATAAAGGAGCGTGGTGTAATGTCTTCATTTATCAGAATAACACACCTGACAGAGTTAGGCAATTCTGTGCATGCCTTCCTATAGCAAGTGATTAAGCCACCATACATAATTCTCTTCTAAAAATTTAGTTATGCATCATAAACTTTGTATAGTGAAGTGCCTTCTGTCTGTGTCATTTTTCATGCCCCGTCAAGCTCCTCAGTATTTCCACACATCATCTGATACACAGACATAAAAACTGAACTTCATATATTAAGTAGTTTTACCAGCGTCATGTGCAAGAGCAAAATAACATCTCTACTTGCATTTGATAAATCTACTAATAGTAAAACCCAGGACACTATTCCAGTTGCCTTGAACTGATGGTTATTCAAAATAATTCCTAAGCTCTTTTACATATCATTGCCTCTAAATACGTGAGATATAGACTACAAAATTTTCACATATGATGCCTAACCTAAGTATCTAAGTGAATTTTAATGGCTTGTGACCATTTAACTAAGAAAAAAATATCTATTCTAGCTCTGCAATTAAAAAGTATTCCTACTGTTGAAGAAAAAAATGTATTCCAATAAACATATAAAAAGAGCTCTTTATGACCAGCAAATTCCGGAAAAAAAAAAAACCAACCCAAACTACCATCAAGATAGCTTTGCCTAAAGATGAATTATTCCTCACTCTTACAGGGATGCACTGGGAGGGACCCAGGATGACAAAACACCTTTTCTTGCATGCCCATGACAAACAGAGCAGGCTATGCCCTCTGAGGAACACCAGCACCACTCTGTCTCTGCAGTCCCAACTTACCACAGTGCACCAGAAACTAAGGGAGTAGCTCCACAGAGCTGGAACATGCTGGGTTTCAAACTCTTAAGCTCAAAAAAAGCTGCATTACCACTAAAATAAGAAAGGCCAAGCTGTTTTGTGTGTCATTCCCAACACTCTACCCACATTTATGCTGGGATAGGTACTTATACGGCATATGCTACGAAAAGCGAACTGATTGAGGTTTAAACTGGTCTTTTAATTTTTTTGCCAAGGTAATTTTAAATCACATCATTACATCAGTCCAAGAAACTGCACAGCCACCTATTCATTTTAAAACTATCCGATATTCAGTTTATTTTTGTAACTACAAAGCTCCTTAATCCATTGAGACAAGGCTTCCATCTCTAATCAGCTGCAGCAAGTGGACAAAGTACACATATTGAATGCTAGAAAGCTACTTTTGTGTGTGCAAATCTAGGGAAATCACTCCATTGACTGGTATCAGTCTTTTCAGAGATCAGAGAATTCCGCCATATAGATTTAAAATAGCAGCATACAAACAGATTTTTTCCCCTTATATAAAAGTGGAGGGGCGAAAAAAGGAAAAACTGTAACTTTTCTACTTGCCAGAGTTCACACATCAGGAAGTACAACAATGTCCATCACATCACGGTTCTGTCACTGCCAGAATGAACTCCAGCACAGTGACAATAATGGCCAGCCTAGCGAATATGCAAACTCTCAACAAAGGCCTCTACAATATTTGCAATGTAAATAACAGCCAAATGTTCTTCCTCCCTTACTCCCTCTGTGAAAACAGATGGTTCATTCAACTTTATTTTAGGAATGCTATTTTCAGTCAACCACAGCTGGATTCACTATTCAAAGTAGCATGTCTGGCTCACATTTCTATGCTCTAATATAATTACCCTTTTATATCATGGAGTTACACAATATTCATTTAACTTTGCATTGAGAAAATCTATGGGTGTATTTAGGATATAAATTATAAGATCAGGAGAAGAATCTCTGGCAACAGAATCATTCCATTGAAAACAATTCAGTGTGTGTGTAGTAAACATAATAGCATCTGACATTTGAATGATGGTGGAAGAAAATCACGGAGACTGACATTAAAGAAATGAAGACTGCATGACTACTGATGAATAACCTTAATATTTTTCCTCCTACTCTGCATATGGTTAAAATACACACAGCTCAGTACCACTATATTCTTCCCACTTTCTTTTCAGTCAAGGACACTAAAATCATTGCAAAGGACTTAAGTAAGTATTAAAGTCATTGCTGAGTGAAGTACAGAAGTATTAAAATGTATATTATCAAGGATTCCATATAAATTTACACCCTGGAACAGTAACTAACTTGACAGCTTTGTCTTGAGCGACTGTACTTATCATATGTGATTCTGTAAAATATGGCTCCAAAACCAGAAGTTTCTCCAGTTTACTTACATGGCCCTGTTAGACTATACCTTGGAATAACGATAGAGATAAGGACATGCTCTGGTAAGAGAAAAATGTTGCCAATGCAAATTACCTGCAGAAATCAAACCTTCTTACTGGCTAAAAAAAATGAACCCTTTCAGTGATACTTCTCTTCACAATGAGCTAAATGCAGACAGTTGACTGCAAATTACAGCATCAAAATATCTATTTCAGTAACTACACAATGCAGTGAAGACAAGGGCTTAAAATTCAAAAGATTAAATTGTTGGGTTACAGATTCGTCAGCCCCCCTTGTAACATCTAACAGATGACCAGGCACATTTATTAAAACAGCCAGCTGTGACCCACTGTCAGGTAAAATTCTTAGCTGAACACCTATCCCTAAAACACCTGGCCTTAATAAGGAATCCTTACAAGAAGTCTACCATTCTGTGTTTCCCCAGAATATCTTTGCTTACAAGAGAACAGCAATGTTTCTCTAGGTCCCTTTTCCTTGTGATCCCAACAGCATAGAGGAAATCTGATTAAATCAGTGGAGCCTTTCCCAGTAAATCTGCTATGGACATGGACAATGGCCCCAAGAGGCCCCCTAAAGGATATAATGCAGATTCAACAAGCTGTCTTGTGTTAACAAGACCATCAAACAAAATTAAGTCCATTCTAGTTATAACAATTATCTTGAAAACAAGTAAGTTAAAACTAACTATATTTACCATGATGAATAATGCCGTTCTCTAGTAAAGCTTGGCCAAGATGAACACCTTCTTCAGATTTGTGTATCTCTCCAATTTCCAACAGCCAGGACACAAATTCACTGAAAAGCAGACACAGAAAACACACTTTACATCTCATACCACCAGATCTACTTCATGTCCCTCTCCATCACCAGTGTTTCTTACTAGTCTCGTAAATGATTCTTTAGTCCGATGATCCTCAGAATGTCATACCACCTATAAAAAACTCACTCTTTACAGCTTTTCTATTATTTTGACACAACCACATGTGTTTTCCCATGAGATGTCTTTTCTACTCATAAGATTTCCTTGCATGAAGTTAACCTAGCACACGGTAAAGATTTTCCATGTTTTCTGGGATATCCTCAGCTAGTATAGCTGCATGTGATCAGGCAGACCACTATAAGGCAATCCCAGCCATTCCTACCGCCCCTGCCCAGGGCAGATATGCCATGATGGCAGAACATAACCACAGTGTGACAGAACAGTGGGCTTTTTACTTCAGAGGTGTGTCAAATATATTGACATCCAGAGCATGTACACCAGGTATATATTCATGTGCAGAAAATGCCTGGCTTCTACCAAAGCAAAGCGGATGCAGTTCAGAGACACTGGAACTATAGCACACAAGATGTGCAAGTGACAAATCAAGAGAAAACGAGGTAGTGCAACCTTCACATTCATGGGTTTTAACTGTTGACTCTGGGACCAGCAGAAGCATTCTTCAAAACAGTTCACTCCAAAGATAGCACTGAAAAGAAGCCATTTGATGGGAGATTTAAATGGCTCCTCACCGTGGGTATGTTCTTCACCTGCATCCAACAACTTCACTGAGGAAACATGATTCCACCATAACTTAATAATTAATCTTAATTCTTATTTCACTTCAACTGTGTCACTTCTGACACTGCATAAGAATCTCCCAAGTTTTATTTCCCCCTTTGAACACAGTGGTATCTTCTCAACTTTTTTTGTTCAAAACACTCCATTTTATAAAAATGCTTTTCACACTTTACTTGTGGCCATAAGTTTTCATACTTATCTTATGGCCAAATGAAGTGACAACCCTTCTGTCTCTCAAATGATTTTTTTTTTTCATATACACATTTTTAGGGCATCTATTTCTCTTTCAGTCTTTTCAAGCCATAGAGATAATAAGGCATTACGAAGATCTTCCTGATAATTTAAACATGTAAACCTTATTTAGTATTTCTGTTCCTGACCTTCAAGCAAGAGGAGGACAGGAGCTATTTTAAGAGACAAAGATTACTCAGGTGGAATAAATAAATTTTTACACTCCAAACTAGTCATTACAGAGGCAAAATGCATTCAACAAGTTGAGAATTATTTCTTGAGAGAAAATAATTCACTTGATGCATTTCCATATTTTCATCATGCCCTTCCTTTGCAGCCTTGTCTCATTAATAGGGCTACTTTGCAAAATGACTACACATTCATAAATTTCAGGCAGACCATTTCACATTCTGGCTAAATTCTGTGAGGCGAATAGGCCTAACAGACATTACAAATGAAGTGTGGTTTTACAGAATCCCAAAGAAGATTTAAAATGTGGATTTAGATGGTAAGAATTCATGCTATCAAATGCATATAATACCTTCCAAGAAAGCATTTGGGGAAAGTGGTTAATTTCCTCTTCCTGTCTTTGATGAGATTCCCTTGTTTGCACATCATTTTGTACAATCTTTCTCCTTGTTCAGAGATCATCACCCAAGTGTCTTGTTCCATCCCCAATTTTAAACCTGCCAAAAATGCATTAACATTTTATGAAGTGATATTGCATTATATTTCAGTATCTTTCCTGAAACAGAGAAGCAATACTGATATTTTATATACAAAAAAAGTAAAAGAACTGTTTTTCGTTATTTTCTCATGATCAAGTTAAACCATGAACATCTGACCTTCATAAAGCAGAACCAAAAGATATTTTTCTCACAGGGAAGTTAAATTGCTACTCTATTGACATCACCGTTCATTTTGTAGCAATAACAGACCTCAGTATATGAGCATTTGCAAGGGAGTAGTCACATCTTCACAAGTTTTAAATAAAGAGCCTTGGGTTTGCTCTTACCATGAGATAATAAAAAGATCTTCACTTAAAGGAATATTTTTCAAATTTCCAGTTAGTAGTCCTAACAAGTTATCAGGTATGCACATGCTAGTTTCACATAGAAAATTCACCCCTTTTTCACAACAGCATTCAGGCTTGGCAGGGGAACTAGAAGATCTTTACAACCCCCTCTAACCAAAGTCATGCTATGGTATTCCATCTGAGTAAGGGTCTGGTGCTTCTTTAGTTCTGAAAATACAGCCTGAAGAAACGTGTCTGTCATGAGAAGAAGCTAAGAGCAGTACTGGGCATTAAGTACTGAAAAAGGATTGTCTCTCATTATCCATGAATCAGATAGCAGTGATGTCACACAAACAAATAAAACTTGGATTACCCCAGGGAAAAGAAAACTTAACTAATATACTACTTCTGGAGCTTATAGGATGTTGATGGTGTTATTTGTATTGACTTTTCAAATAAGGTCATCACAGTATGATCAGTCTTAAAGATGACCACCTCTGAAATAGATTTCTAACTTACTGAATGTCTCAGGTTCACAGAAAAGCTGGGAAATTGACAGAAAATTTCTGCAAGAAGTTTCCAATACATCTTGACTTCCCCCAGCAAGCAAATACAATCTACAAAGCAGTTCTAGTTTATAATTTTATTACAAAAGCTGAAAACTCTGCTAAATCACTTAATTCGGGGCATTGTCTCATTTTTGTTCAGCTTTTGCTACATGGAGTCCAAGTGAAAGTACAAGTTTAGTTTCTGTCAGTCCATTGAACCTCTGAGCCTTCCAACTCATTTGGTTTTTGACAAATGTGTGCTGCAATCTGAATCTATGTGTGCCTCATTTCCTCCTCGTTTCATTGCTGTCTCCTTGGTGGCAAACCCACTGAGAGCATCAGGACCTGAAAGCTTTCACAAATCATAGGATGCTGAAATCCTAAGACGTGCATTGGCTTTGGGATGGCCACCTCAGACCTCCAGCTGGGCAAAGTTTAGCTCCAACTAACTTCTACTACCAGCTGCTCAGTTGATTAGTGTGAAACAGTAAGAACTCATCAACATAAAACAATACTACTTACTCTTTTTCTTACCTAAAGCATCAAAAACTTAAGGGAGACATGAAACTTAAGAGAGAAGTAAGATTTACTGAAAACGTTTTAGTGCGTTTCACACAAGGTCCTATACAGAAGCAGACAAACCTGGAGTTTTTTGAATTTGGCACCATGTCTACCACATTGCTTTTTCATTCTTTAAACATTTTTCATATTTTAAAAGTGTTGAGTGTTTAGACCTCTAAAGCATCTTTTTAGCTTTTCTGCTATAAATTCCTGATGACACTATTGATTAGCCAGTACTGAGACACCCTACCTACTTGAAACTCTGGTGCTACAACAGATTCTGGAACATCCAGTATTTAACTTTAAAAGACCAAAGAAAACATTGTTATTGTCCATTTACAACAGAGGCACAAACCAACAGTTACTGCAACAGGCAATGGAAAATCTAAAAAAAATCAGGAAAAGAATCACAGACCTGAATACAAGGTCATATTTTCTTTTAATATCAAGCCTCCACATAACATTACTAATTAGGATATTTGAGCTTGCAAATGAAATTAACTCCAGAAAATGATGATGCATCATCTTTCCCTGCTTCTGCTTTGTGCTGGGTTCACCTTGAATGCATGAAGTAATTCGTGGTCACATTTGAGATCAGGATTATATTGCATCCAAGTATTTTTCCACCTTAATTCAGTTACTCTGAAAGGTAGTGGCTTTCCAAAGGTGATTGGAAATGGTGATTACTTTCTTGGGTAGGAGACAATACATCCAAGATGGAGTTATGAATGTGTTGTGTACTACTTCAGTTTGGATCATCTGCATTAAGATCCAACACAAAAAGCCTGCTCATTTCAGTGATTCAAATGGCCAGTCACAAAGGAAATCAGTGCATACAAATCCCACAAGGCACTTAGGATAGACCCTCAGATACCACAAACCATGATAATACACAGGTCTCAATGAATTTTTGACAATTTATACTGGTTGAAGACAAGCCGTAAAATCACAGATTAAATAATCTCCCCATTTCCCAAACAGCATTTTCTGCCAGCATATATGATTCGAGACATTATGCCCTTCCCAGTACAAGTCTGATTCATTATTACCAGACTGATATTCATAAATCTTCAGCTGAACCTGACACCACAAGTTTGCCTACCAGCTGGTTTTGTGTTATATCTCAACATAAAAATACAGTATGGCTTTCTGGCAGAGCAACACAAGGAAGTTTATTGACCTACCTTTTCTTCTCTCTCGCTCTTTCAAAATAGCTTCCAGCCATTCTTGCTTCTCTTCAGGGGTTTTTGCCATGCATACAAACCATTTATTCTTTGCTGTGTTGTGGATCTTCCAGCCATTAATAACAGTGTGGCCACTGCTGTGGTAGTCAGCTGGGAATAGATAAAATTGCTTAAAAGAGCACAAACTCTTAAAAAAAGCAACAGCAATAATTGCCACAATTACTAAAAACTTATCACCACACATAAAAGCCCAGAAAATACAGAAGAATAAAAATTAATTTAAAGTTATCTGTGCCACTGTGAACTATAACTTAATAAACACTAGTTTTAATTTTAGTAAATAGCATCCTTTGTAAAGTGTAACATTTGCCTAGCGTATGAAGAAAGTATAAAGTCGACACTAAAACAGGCAGAGTTCTATTAAAAGAAAAGATAACAGTACTTGGAGTACTTTTGTGTTAAACTGTAATAAAGAATTCCTTAAACATGCAGCATTGTGCTTTTGCCCCTTAAATTGCTCAGAGTTGCTGTGCTGATTGACTGATTTACTACTAAGTGTAAAAAGAACTAAGTATACGGGGGGGGGGGTGATACGGGGATACAATTTCAATTTTGCAAATAATTAAAGCACAGATATTTGGTGTATCTTTACTGGTTACTTGAATAAGCAAATATCTACCCTTACTAGTTAAAACAAACTGAAATATAATAAAGATATTTCTGATCTAAAACCAAATGCATAATTCCTGAAATGTTACTAATAGCCCTATGTTCAATGGGCACATTACGAGAGGTAAGGGTTGCTGATGTTCATAGATAACTAGAAGTCCTGACACTTAACATGTAAAAATATCTACGCTATAGAAATCAAACTATTTACTACTTATTACCCTATATTTACTCCTATAGCAATTGATTTTACCATGCTAGTCCATAAATCTCATTCAGAAATTCCAAAACTAACCCCCTAACTACTCTTCACTAGGACTACATGACTTTCCTGGGGGATAATTTGTGAGGCATAAATGCCTTATGAAATAATTTTTTTTCATAAAACACAGACTAAAAATTAGAGCTAGCAACTACAATACAAAACATTAAGAAAAATCAAAGGTCAATATTTTCTCACCACAAACTTTCATTAAGTGGCAAAAAAGCCCTAAGGTCAACCCTGAACTAGTGCAATAACTATGCAGCTTTTTGTTTAGTAAATGCTTTTTCAGCTCTATTTTTTATTATGAGATGAGATATTCTGAAACTGAAACCCTTGCCGAAATGCTTGCTAAGATTTATCATAAATCTCAGCAGACATGCTAGTATCCTTTCAATAACTTTGCATTTTAATTAGATGGAAAGCAGCCAAGCTTTGTGTACTGGGCTGGGAAATGTCAAGAACTTCTAGAAAATCATGAGACTGATGGCTAATTTCTAAACCAACTAAACTTTCTAGTACTCAAAGCACGTAAAAAATGCAAGCAAGTCCATGACGGGGAAAAAATGAAGTTATTTTTCCAACATCATGTTTATGCCACTTACCTATTCATCACATTTTTATTTGCATAGCCTATGCATAGTATCCTTTGTTTCTTTTAAAACATTGTTTCTTGAAAATTACCCATCATACTGTTCATGCACTCTCAGAAGATCAGACCCAGAAGTCAAGGACAAGAACTAAGTCTCAGAAAGAAACTCTCAACTGACAGACTGCAGATCCCTGGATATCAGAAGCAGAAGCACTACTGGAGGAAGTAAAGTTAAGGTTCCTTTGTTTATTTATTAAGTTAGAGGTGAATACATATAAAACTACAGGGTCAAAATTTTCCTGTGATCCTTGTTACTGTATGTCTATCATCACAAGACACGTTCCATACCGAAATGATTACTGGTGCACTGAACCATAACAGTTAAAATTGTGGCCAAAGAAATCAAAAATGAGGGCTCAGACTCACAAATGGATTTATATTCTCCCACTATGAACAAAAATTTGGTGTCAACTTAGTAGCTTAATTTAGGGAAAAAAAAAAAAAAAGGTGTGTCCAGACACTTGAACCTCTCAATGTAGAGATGACTTTTTAAATATGCAGTTTCCTTGGTATCTGAGGATTTGTAACTGCAGGGCCAGGAGTAACCTGGCTGTTTGACCACACTCATAGAATTCTGGGAAAAGCCCAGTCACCAAACTAGGTGCTGTGACTGCCTAATATATACAGAGGGCACTGAGCTCAGGTGGATGAAAATGTGTAGCAGATGTCCAGCTTTGCCAGAGTAACACACTGCTGTGATGCCCACTTTGACTTCAGCCTCTGTCTCTAACTGCAACACATCAGCTTTCTCCTTTGCTCTTCACACTCCACGTGAAGGGAGCAATCCCTACAATCCTCCAAGGCCCCCATGAGCAATTTATTCTCCCCATGTCCATAATCAAGAGCAGTTCCGCATTATACTGTCATCCTATATAAACTCCTACCTTCTTTGGACTGGCTATTGGGCAAAATCTGGTCAAGAGCTGCTGGCCAGCCAGGAGGTGTGCATGTCCTGACTGCCCAGCTGCTCTGCACATATGCACACTCTTCACATCAATGCAATCACAGCTGCCAATCAGGCTAAGCAAACAATTTGCAAACCTGACATAAAAGTTACAGAAGGAAGAAGAGCATGAGATTGTTGTTTGCTCCACACAAAGTCTGAACAAGCAGGATCAACAAATCATTAAACCTACAACTTCCCTAGGAAAGGTGATGAAAGATGACATCATTTTTTAATGAGACTTTTAACACATTAAAGCTTGTAATTTGAGCTGCAATATATTATTCAAAATTCAAGACTCATATCTTTGAGAGATGTATAATTTGTTGCAGCCATATACAAAAGAATTTTCTTCTTCCCCTAAAAATATAAACAGGAAGACTTCTGTATTGAAGCACTTTTAAGTTTCTTAGAGGTTATTAGGGACATCAATGCTCAGAAACACCAAAGAAATAATTGCTGCACAATATCAGCTGCCATTCTCCATGTATACTTTTTGATGCAGTTTCCAGCTACTTTTATCGTGTTCTGTTCTTTCTGTATCATGCCTCATTTCAAAACTAGAGAGGACAAAACTACTATACTAGAGGTAAACATAAATCTGGTATTTTCTAAGTCTCAAGTACTTTTTTCATAAACTAAGTACCGTTCCTTTAATGGCTGGTGAATGCCTTTAGAAATGTATTTTTGTCTCAAGAGTGAATTTTAGAAACTGGTACAGAAAAAAGAATAATATTACCATAAGACTGCCTTTCTAATACTTGCAAGTGGTTGTGTAGTCACATTATTTTAAGATCATAAATAGTCTGCCCTGATAAGTAATATGCATTCCACTTTAATCAGTGCAATCAAGAAAAAGCAGAGTGCTTCATGGGGCTGAAACAAAAAAAGAAAGCTTACACCAACTGTACTGCTCAGCCAAGGCCTAATTTCATCAAAGAAATTTTTCTTTTCAGAAAAAGCTTTGTTAATTTCTGTAGGCATGTCATTAGCATGATAATAAACCACACTGGGAATCTGTTTTGTTATTTCTATGCTTCTACTCACAAACAAGGAGGACTACATTCCTACATCTATCAGCAAACACCTTCAGTTGCCCCGTTCCCTGGAGCTCCATGGTTCCTTATATATAAAGTGAGCAGGAGATCCCAAAATCTGCAGTGAGAAGCTGTGGAAGTATCATCTAGACTCAATGATCTATAAAGAGATCCATTTGGAGTGCAGGACAAAGAGTCTTGCACAGATATGAAAATATAAGCACTCTGCACCCAGAGCTTCCACTCTAAATTAGGAATTACAGAAATTGATAGGTAATAGATGATTAAAGAGAATAAAATAATACAATACCAAAAAAAGCACATGCGAGGCTAATGTGAGTGACACTAGGACAACCATATTACTCCTCTTGGGAATGCAATGAGACAAAAAGGAAGCAGCAGAATAGTACTGGGTTACAGTTCAAACGTGGATGACTACAGGGGACGAGAACAAGACATCTGGGTGTAACAAATGAGAACAGTAAAGAAAGCAGAACAGACAAAGGTTAAAGAAGGACATCATGATCTGAGTGAAAGAAAAAAATATCTGTGTGAGGAGAGGGAATACAGAAGTCTCACAAGGAAGGAAAAAAGGAGGTAGAGTTAAATAGAAAAAAGGGGAGGGTGACAAGAAAAAGGCAGAAAGATGTCACAGGCCAGGGAATTTAACACAGAAATGTCTATATTTCAAAGAGAACCACAAAAAGGAGGGATGAAATAGCAATAATTACAAGAAGAAATTAATTTTATGATATTGGATAAACTAAAATGGAAAAAGCAGAAAATGTGGTGCTAAGGAAAAAAAGCAGGTAAGAAGAATCATAGGACAATTTGGGTTGGAAGCACTCTTAGCAATAACCTGCAATGAGCAGGGACATGTCCAGCTAGATCAGGCTGCTCAGAGCTCCATCCAACCTGACCTAGAATGCTTCCAGGGACTGAGCATCCACCAACTCTAATAAAGTTAGAAATCAGACTAACCAAATTATTAATGATGTCACAGAAATGTGGAAAGGAGTATAGATTTTGGAAATAATGTGTATATAATAGTGACAAGGTCTGATATGGCTCAGGAGAGCGAAGGGGAAGGAAGCATGAACCCTCCAGGACTGGGTGCGAGGCTATAGGAAATGGGGACAGTAGCAAAATTTCCTGTGGCTAAAGGAAATTAGACAACTGGTGTCTGGAACATAGAGGAAGGTTATTTGTGCTTAGCCACATTATAATTGAAGATTCAATGAGGAAGAAAACAAACAGGCAGTAACGAAAATGAACAGTGTGAAAAAGACCAAGGACGGAATAGGTAGAACAAGTAAATGAAGAAAGGTAGGACAGACAGAGGATCAAAGGATTTTCTAAAGCCAACACTAAATGCATGACAATGTGTGGGGAGGAATCAGTTAAAGATGAGTAGTTACAGAATTCTTGGAATATTCATCAGGAAGAAGATGGTGGGTATAACTTTCTGGACACAGTAATGTTAACACAAGCAAATAGATGCTGTCTTAGAAAGGGACATGATGCAAATAAAACAACTGCCTTTTATTTCTAAAGCCTATTTAGGAAGATGAAAGAATATAAATGAAAGGAAGTCAAACAGTACAAAACTGAAATAATTAACTCTCTTTTTTGCATAAACAAAACACTGAGATTTTACACAAATAAAGCTAAACGTTGGGCAGGGATACAGGCTGGAAAAGGGGAATAGCAGGGTAAAGAATATTGAATAAAACATATTCAACTCAAAGAGGCTTGAAGAAATTCACTGCAGTGTACCCATAGATAGGTTGAAATCACTAACTAAATCAGTAGGTCTGGTGAAGGACATAACCCAAAACAGATGTCAAGGAGTTCTTACAAAAAATGTCTGGCAAGCAAAGACAATGAATCAAGTGTGACACCACAGAGCTCTACCTTATGTTCAGTATTTTTCACCATTTTTATCAATAGCTTAAATGGTTCAGTGGTACCATTGCTCATGGAACCAAGTCAAGAAGCATTGCAAGAGCTTTGGGGAACAAGATGTGAATTCTGAATGCTTAACAAATCATAGGAATGGTAAGATAAAACTCAGTACAGAAAAGAAAGTAATTACCAGTCCTACTCTCAGACATTAATACAGTATAAAATACAATGGGATAAACATGAGTACTGTACAAAACACTCTGCTCTGGTATTCTTGAACACAAAAGAAAAAGACTCAAACATAATGCCCTCAGAGGAGCCAAACAATCCTGAGATTAGTAGCAGACATCCCCCATTGCAGCACTACAGTAATTATTCTGGCACTAAAAAAGTTTCAGCTCCAGACACTTCAGTTATGAATTTCAAGCATGCATTAACATAATTTCTTTATAAAATTGAATGTGAATGATAAAAGATGGAACAAACTGATGATCAAAAAACAAAATTCAAAGGACAAAAATAAAATTATAAAGTAAGAAATAATAAAATAAAAACACAACAAATGAGAAAAGGTTGAAAGACTTTAAAATGTGAGATGGAGGAAAGAGACAACAGTCTTCCAATAAACTATTTTGTTGCAATAACAACAATAGTCAATTTGTTCTCCACGTCAATTCTAGTATCTAGTCTGTAAAACAAGAAGTGAGCAAACTATTTTGAACACAAGGAGCACAAGAATAGAAAAAAACCCCTCAGTTTTAAAAAAATATTGAATTCCTATGAAGCTTACTTAGAAGTAAAATAATTGTTATTAATGCTCAATTTTAGAACAAAATTACATTGAGAATTTTTTGGAATACATAATAAACAACAAACCTAACACTATTTTAAAATATCAGGAGAACCAATATATAACTCACAGAAATTCTCTCCAGACTTACATATTTGCAATGCCACTGCAAGTTTCACATACCATTTTTTTTTCGCTTTACATTAAAAAAGCCCAAAATATTTCAATTGCAAGAAAAAGTAGTTATTGTTAAGCTCAAAGGTTAAACTCAAGATTCTAAAACAAAAATTGCCATGTCTAGTAATACTTTGGCTTTTCACTTTACTAATATAGGACAGGAAATTTTCAAGTAATCTTACGGCTTTTATCCCTGAAGGTATTTTTAAAAAACCTTCCTTATGTTACAGTTTTAGCATTTATAGTGTTTCATCCCAACAGAGGTAGGTTTTCCACTTGCTGCTATAAATATACCATGTACCTAGGGATAAGTTCTTTAAGAGTGCTGGAATGCTGTAAAGCGAAGTTAAATATGTAATTTCAGTTGAGCAATAAATGTCACCTTATTTTATTACTCTGTTCATGTAAGCATAAAATAGTAGTCTATGGCTGCCCAGCTAATAATGGATGAAAGCAAAGATGTGTCACAGAAGCAGAATTTTGATATTAATAGATAGTGCTTTTAAAGTAGCATCTTCCTCTTTCTTTCTAAATATAAGGAGCATCCTCCATTCTCAAAGAAATTATGAAGCTGCACTTAATTTCAGCACCTCAAAAGACAGCTCTGTGAAAGAGCCACACAAATCTACTCACCTGTTCCATCATCTACATTCTCTACTTCCATAACTTCTGTGTTTATCCTGCCCCGGAAAAGGTAACGATGGCCATCTGTAGATGCTTTGCTGTTCTTCAATCTCCTGAAAAAAGAAAGAGCAGACAAGTACACATCATCCACTCCCTTCTTCTGTATTTCTACACTGCTACACTGTACATGCAGCATTTAGAGACCACGGTGAGGATCGAAATACCTTTATACCTGTGCAACTGAACCGTGGAAACCGCTGCTGAATGGGACACTGCTGATGGAAATGCAAAGATGCTATGGCTGGTAAGAGTAAAATGCAAATTCCTGCCTGAGTACGAGTTCATTGGGAAAGATTCACTCTATAAAAGCTCTGTTCCAACAGTTTGGTACCCATATGGTGTTGTCTGCCATCAAAGACAAAGAAGAGCCTTTCCTCCTAACCGATATGGTCCCCCTGTGCTGGTCTGGAAATTCAGCATGGGGGTAGTGTGACTGAAAAAAATTAAATGAGAACAACTTTGGATACTAATCTTGACCTTTGAACATTAGCATCATAAATGGGATTTATGTAGGGAAGAATGAAGACAACATTTTTCCTTCCTAACATAAGGGTTAACCAAGAATTGTAATTAATGATTGCTGAAGTTTTTGTGGCAGTTTCACTGCAACACATTCCAAAGCACTTTGCATTGCTGTAACTGTTCCCAGTGAAGCCAATACCTTTGGAGAACCCCAGTTCTGGACAGCTTTTCACACCTCAGAGATTATTGTTGATCCATTTTTGCCTATGATGATAATTAGTACTGTATATCAAACAAAGGTCAGTTCCTAAGAATTAAGGATCTCCTGAATTTTGACCTTCATTCACTCCAAAGAGGTACTAATTTTCAGAAAAGCACCTGCTTCTCAATCATTACTTCATTACTGTCTTATGAGTAACCCTGCTACACTATACATTTATTATTCAAAAATTGAGTAATGCATTAAAAATACAAAGAAAGTAAAACCAGCATAAAGCATATCGTTTCAGAATTATGTGTTTTTTCTTTCCAAAGTGAGTAAATCCAATGGCTCTACTGAGTTTTAAAACTGTAAACCCAAATATGGCATTCCATATTTACACAACTCTGGCACAAAAAGGTGGTTAAAAATAACATAAAATATACCATAAAGACAAGGCAATTTTTGCAAAATTACTAAAATACAATTTCTCTCTTTACCTACTTGCCAATCAATACTTAAAGGACCTTGCTGGAAACAATCAATTAATTTCCCATCTTAAACTTTGAAATTATATTCTAAATTGAGTTACTCCTACATCTGCAGAGATGCCACCATGGTACCAGCCAAGGACATGAATGTTTAAAACAAAAGAAACCACAGACATCCTTTCATGCATTTTAAGATTTTCATCCAACAGTGGATTTTAGTGAGAATACAGCTACAAAAATATGCAACCTAGTGGAAGACAACTGAAAAGATACCATGTAACCAGCAACTTACTTGTAATTGCTGGGCAATAAACTACAACAAACATCAGAAATTTTTAAAACAAGACGTATCTTGTATCCAGAAACCTATCAAATATCTACCCAGTAATATGTATTTAGTGGCTACTTCAACTTCTGGATTAAAGAGACAAAGTTGAGCATCAAGAGGGATACATATTCATAGGAGAACCCTTATTTCTCACAACATTATCTACAGAAGCTTTTTGCCAAACTAAGGAATTGCTCTTTGGAATGCAGCAAGCAGCAGCTTTCTGGCTGTTTTCTCTGATTACAAATATTAGGCATGAGACTCGAATCTGTAGAGACTTATTTTATTGCACAAGCTACAATTCTGATCTGTTTGAACTAAAAATTCACACTGTTTACACTTCCTAGAAGAGAGTGAGGCCATCACATACCTGCTGTGGAAGGCTGACAAAACAGATTCTTTTCCCCCATATTTCACCACTAGGATTCTCCATCCATACAATTTTTTCAGTTGCTTGAATTAAATACATTTCTCTTTCGTTGATAAGTTTCTTTTTTAAAATGCTAGCTTTTATGCTGTGTTTCTTATGGAACAGCATACTCATGATTACCTCTACTGTGAGAAAAACACATTACTCTTGAAAGTAATAGCTCACCTGTGCTTTTTTTTGCAGTAGACCAGAAGATTATCAAAAAGGAAAAAAATCCTCTCTTGGATATTTCCTGCTGAAATTTTCAGTAGTAGTCCACTTCGCAGCATTTCTGTACACGTGTCTGTGATGTTGGACCCCTAAAATTGAGTAGGAAGAGATTACTTTTAAGTGAGAACTGAAGTACTTTGCATCAACTAAGGAGAAGTCTTACACAAACTCACAAGTAGAAGGATTCTCTGGAAAGACTGAAAAAATAAGTCATGGTAATTTATTGCATTTTAATTATGTATTGATCTGTAATGATGCTTAACACCAGCTTTGTGAATAGATACAATTTAATCACAAAAAGTTTCCAAATTATATTACTTTTGTGCAAAGACCTCTCTTGAAAATTGGGCCAACTTTATCTGATAACTCCTACCCTCAGCAACTTTATTCAGAAATGTCTGAAAATGGGGCTTTACAAGACATAATCTATGCCATGATGAAATTAGAAGTTAATGCAGCCTGGGACTTGAACATCACTCAGGGTAGATACTTCTACGCTAGATTAAGCAAAGCGCAAAAACAAAAATTAAAAAACAGCATTGGGCAAAGCTAAGAACAGCTAGAACTGTCTAGTATACTTTCTCCTAACCTACTCCAAAGACATCAGAATTTTGGTAAGGTTTAGATATTAGGGATGAAACTTCCCATGCCTCATTTTTGCTTCAAGAGAGATCATTCGTGTGAAAAGGAGGCAGGCATTTTCATAGAAGTTAATGAAAGAGAAGCAACTTTACCAAAGGAAAATATTTTCAAAAAACCAAAATTATATGAAAAATTCATGGCACTTCTTGTAAAGAGAAATTTACCTCTCAGGGAAGCCTGCCTTGAATTCTGAGGTGCATTTTGCTAGTCTGAAAAATCACGGTCCTGTGGGACAGAGCTGCTGTTGATGTGCATGTCCATCCAGACATACAATCCTATTGATAATTATATTATCTATTGTGTTGGCTGCATCAAGCATACACCCAGGGCTTGAAGAGTTTCCTGACTTGAGGGAGTCAAAGTCAGCTTGGAAAAACATGCAAAAGCCAGGACTCTCCTATCATCTACACATGTTCTGAATGGTTTAGGCATGTGATAGCTGCAGTTACTTCCTCTTCTTGATCTAACCACAGTAGTCCAAAGAAAAATGGATTCATTTGAGAGCCAAGAAGGGATCATGCATTCTGTTCTCACAGTTCTTCATCCTACTGTCCATCCTCTGTATGTCACAGCTGCGAATATTGAGCAATAGCTCAGACTGTCCTGAGGAGAATGCAGTCTGTTTACAGAGAGGAGATTGCACAACCATCACACTGGAACACAGTCCAGGTCTCTAAGTAAAGCCAGTTCAGGATCAGTATTAACTAACCACCCCTGCATCCATTCAGGATCAAGTGGTCAAACAAGCCAAAGATTAATGTCACCTATAGTCACCACAGTATATTTCCCTTCCTAAGACAACATCAGTACCAGCATGCTAATTTTTCAGTTTTATTCAAAATCACACACTGAAACATTTTAAAAACACAATCAGTGATATAAATTAGCCATAAATTATGCTGCATGTAATGCTTGTTGACCATAATTACAGAAAAACAGGTCACTTTTTTCCATTCCATTTCATTGCTTTTGTGTATTAAAGAGTAAACAATATCTTCTTCTGTGTTTCAAATTTGCTGAAACAGTACTTACTAACAATTTGCATTTTAAAAGGTTGGATACTTTCTAAAGGGTCTTGGGGTTTTTTTACACAAAACTTCAACTTTGCAGAAAAATAGCTTTTTGTAAGGATGCCAAAAATATCAGCTTAAGGCTTCAGAATCGTATGAGAAGTTTCAGTTTTCTAAAAAAGGATGGGATTCTTTTCAAAGAAAGGATTCTATAAAAAAATTTGTCTTTTCTTATTGAAGAATTTCATTTTCAGTATAGAAAATCACAACCTTTTCCCAGCAGTCCTAACAAGATCGGCTACTGTACCAGCATCATGCCACAAAATAGCACATTTAATCCATATTTTAAGTATTCAGGCTACCTGACTGATTTACAACCGCCTCATTCATGATTCAAGTACAGTGTGACAGTATGGCAGTGACAGTTATCTGTCTCACATTACTAGCCTTTGCTAATGTTATCCTCCTAATTTTCTCCCCTTTCCAAAATATACTGCAGGATGATGAAAACAAGGTTCTAGAGATACTTTTTTCCTCTCTGAGACAGTTCATCCAAAGACTGAACAGTGTTAGTGTCACTTCTCAGATACCTTCTGACAATATCACAACCCATGCTGGTGTGATTGCAGGTTAGTGAATTTTGTTAGAGCTCTTTCATTTGCTGAAGTCCAAGGGAATAAGAAAACAGGATCAGAAGTCACATCTTGTTGTCCTACGTAACACTGCTAGTGCAGAAAAATCCTCTGTCTCTCCCCAGCCTATGTAATACTTAGGATTTGCCTGTTCCTAGACTTTGAGAAGGCATGGAGTTGAAATGGAGAAAAATGGAAGGGCATATTACATGAAAGCACCGCTGTTTCTACATCTGGGGTGAGCACTGCTCTCCAGCACATCCCTTAAAAATGAAAAACATGCCAGAGGAAGGATGAAGCAGAGAGCACACACAAGCACTGCCATATCTACCATGCAATTCAAAGGGCTGACAACCATAACAAGTTTTCATGAAGGATGGAGCTACACCTTAAACCCTCCCATGGGTTCTCAGGAGGAACACCAGGCTACAGTGGATATTCAGCCCAGTAGGACAATTCACTTATCCAGCTCCAAGCTGCCCCTCTCATGGGGGAAGGGTCAAGGTTAGAGTAACATGAGGGGGTCACTCTCTTCCCAGAAGCAGGTGAGTCTTCCTGCTGAAAAGAAAACCGAAACTACACTACCTAAGATATTTTTGGAACAAGTATTACCAAAACCTTCTGACACAAACATGTTTCCATTAAGCACTGGCACTGAAACTACCACAGGAATTTCCAATATGAGCAACTTGAACTTGAAAAGCTATTTGCTATTTCGAAGTTTTCACAGACATTTAAACTCAATGCTTGTAAGAGGAGATGATAGAGTTGCCCAACCCAAATGTAAAATCACTACTACCATGCTATTCATGCTTCTGTATATTTAAAGTTCCTGCAAGTAGAAACCATGGGCTATTTTCAGTGAGACCAGCATTTTTGTGATCCGTCCGTCTGAAAACGCCGTATATTATAGAAACAAACTTATTTTTAATCATCTTCCAACAAATTGTACAAATGATTCAGTTGGGGGGAAAACGACTTGCAAAGCAGGCTTATACTGTGAATCTAGACTAGTTTTGCCTCCATCTGTCCTACTGGGTCACTAGAGACTGTACTGCAATTCTCTTCAGTGGGTAGCACCCCGAAACTAACACTCTGTGCCTTTTGAGGATAGTTGGTATGGAAATTAAAAGCCCATAAAATCTTGGAGCCTGCAGGCTCTTTAGGCATAACTGGCTTCTGATAATCTCTGGCTGTCAGTCAGACACCTATGATTCTAACTAAGGAAACAGCTCAGGTGAGAGGTCTGAAATGTGGGCTACCATGACCATATCGAAAAATAAAAACACTGGAAGGAGAGAGACTATAATATGCAAGAAATTCAAAACAAAACCTCCCTCATCCTCTTTTCATTAAATATCCCTCTTTGACATTAAAAAAATACTTTTATGACCTTCAGACAAAAAGCAGCATCAGCTGGTATTTTTGGTTAGAAAAAAAGGTACTTATCTATATATTCTGGGCAAATTTCTATAAAGTACAGAGGTTTGACTACACTGAGTCAGTGGCAAGCATGTTAATAGTGATAAAAGTCAGAAAATACAGAGTAATACTAACTTACCCTTCTGTACTTGCACATTGACATAGGGAACAAATAAAACCTGAAAGGGCTAGAAATTTCACGTTTAAGACCAAAATCTTGGGTAAGAAATTACTTGATGATTTTTTGGAAGGGAAAGGAACAGAATACTCCATGCTACTGTCACCAAGCTGGCCTATGACTCAGATTGGGTTGTTCAGCTTCCAGCTTACAACAAATGCAATAATTTTGTTATTTCTTCTCTCACTGAAACATCCACGCAAATTTTACTGAAAGACTCCTTCAGCTGTTGAGCCATTCTCCAACTGAGACAGCCACCTACACAAGTTCTGAATTCAGGCCAATAAATTCAACCACTTACAAAATTAAGTGAGAAAGTCATTATATTCAAAATCATCTTTCTGGAAACAGATGTTCCATTTTTTCCATGAATCTGTATTTTTATCATAATAAACACAAGCTTCATTTTATGACACTTAAGTATAGGCATTCAAGTAATGCTTTGATCAGATTCTAAAAATAGTCTTTATTTTTTTCCCTTTCCTTCTAGTTGGGGCCAAGCAATGTGCTAAGCATTTCCTTCTGGAAGGAAATCTCCAACAAGTTTGCCTCTTTATTTTCAGCATTGCAGAAAACCAGATGTTTATTTAATTAAATCCATTCTCAAACACTGCATTCAGGAACTTTTTTTGTTGTAGTTGTTGTTGGGAATCCTTCAAAATACTGTTAGCTCAAACACATGCTCTGGAATTCCTACCATTTCAAGAACTAACCTTATACTATGTCTGAAAAAGATGCACATGTTAAAATCAAGGCAATTTTGCCAGATTGTGCACCCTGTGGTTGCCATATGATATCAAACCCGATCAGCTAAAATACAATAAACATCACATAATTCTACTGGAAACATTCTATTTTAAGACAAGAGAGCTCTTTCAGAGTTCAAGCACAGGTGAAATCCTAAAATGAAATCTAGGAAGAGGGGAGGTAAAAAAAAAAACAAAAACCAAAACAAAACAAAAAAACAACCCACCAAGGTTGGTAGGAAACTACTTTGTTACAGAGTAGAGAATACATTCTGAGCAGAGGGAGAATAAGCCTGCTTCAAATGCCTATGTCCATATTGTCACCATTCCTTCTTCATTGTTACCTTTGCTGATTAACACATTTCCAAAAGCAACCATATTGCCTACAGGATGTTTCACCAAGAATTCAGAAGAAACTTAATTCAGGAAAGTGGATTCCCTGTTCAAGGATAGAGGTTTGAGAACAATAAGTTCTTAACCAACTTATATGACTAATAATGCATTGTGTTAATAATACTGTAACTTTATACTTGAGTGTGTTCATTAAGAAGGATTTGACAAATATCTATGACTCAGACATTGGAAGCAAGCAGAAGAATTTTAATCACTGTAGTGCAGTAGAAAATTTAATTGAAAAGTTACAAATAATAGAAGGAATAAAGTAGTGACAGGCAGTAAGAATTATTTAGCAAATTGCCTTGCCATAAAGTATTCAGCACTTAACGTGCTATTGCTTCTATCATAAGGTTATCACACAAACATTTCCAATGCATTAAATGTTCAGATACACTAACCTTTTCAAGTTACTTCTGATGTAAGCAATTTCCAGCTAATTATAGGAAGTAACACATTTTCACCTAGTCTAAAGAAGCAGCTGTTAAGTGATGTCAACTAGACCTCTTCTCAAAATTCAAACATTTAGAATTTTAGTTTATATTAGTATTTTCTTTTTCAAAATCCTACGAACAGTACAATGGCTTTTTTTTAGTATTTTATTTCAGATAGAGGGTTACAAAACAGTGCAGAAAGTTTTGCCTGAATATGGACCAGCAATTACATCACTTTTCTAAATTTATCACTTTGCTAAAATTCCTTCACATGATGCACAGTGAATTTTAGTAGTATTTCATAGTGACCATCCTGTACCAAAACATTACAGTTCAGTGAGCTCCAGAATGAGATGATTTGCCAGAAATGGAAAAACAGTTCTTGAAAATGCTGCTACACAAGGAAAAGAATACCTGAAGTATACCCGAAACATTTCAAATCACACAATGCACTGAAGAAACATGAAGAATTTTGATTAAAGTAAAATTAGTCGCTTAATTCTCATTTAGAATGAACCAAATCTTCCTACCCTACTCAATTAACAGCAATCCAAAGGTTTGCAAAAGTCCACTGATCAGGAGATTTCACATGGACCATACAGGAAATAATTATGTGGTGTCATGGGTAGTATTTAGGAGGGGGTCTTTGTTCAGATCTATGCGCCTTTCAGAGAGTGACTTGTTCTGCTGAATCCTGATGGATGACAGGAGAAAGCTAAATCCACCACTGCAGAACCAGAGCGCATCCTTAGGCACAGCAAAGTTGAGAAAACAGCAGGTACAGTAAAATCAGGAGGTGCAGGGAGGGAACAGAGCTGTGTAGAAACTATTTCTTATTTCTGCTTTTTTTACCTATTTCTACAAATTTCTACTTAAAAGTTGTCTATTCTAATTGTTATTTGTCAGACTTCATGGGGAACTCTCTCAGTTAAAGTTCAGACAGGTCTGTTTTGAGACTTTCTTTGCTTCAGTGTCCCATCAGTGTCCTATCCTCATCCCTAACCCTTTCTTTCCTCAGCACTATGCAAAGGAAATTTCCCACTATATAGACTGAGATCTTTCAGTACCAGACTCACATGCAACAAACACATTTTTCTTGCTACATCTCCCAGTCTGCAAGCCTTCCACAAAGCTTAAAGAGATAAAACCTCTTCCTCCAGCTCTTAGGCAGCTTTCTCAGAAAGAGAAGTAGCATATTCGAGCAAAGTATTCAAAAAAGCGAAGGACTATTTCCATGTTGATATCTGCCTCTTAAAAAAAACTTGTGTCTTTTTGGTTTTTAGAGTCAGTTTCGAGTATGGTTACACTCTTTGCTCTGTATTTCTTTCATTGAAACTTCACTTGTGCTTGCTTTCCACCCCAGTGCAGTCAGCTCAGACATGTCAATACAAAACGCCCAAGGCAATTTAAAGATAAACTCTTATCTGTTCCTGTCTTTCCAGATGAACTATAGTGCTCAGAATAATTCAAAAGAAAGATTTTGGTGCTACAACTACTTGATCTTGTTGTTTTCTTGGGGAAAGGGTGGCTCTACTGGTTACCACTTAGAATTTTAACTCAGATCAGATCTATGGGTGCTTCACAAGACTTGGTTGGAGCACTAAAGTTCTTCCATTTGCAAACCATTAAAAAACCCCACAAATCTCACACAGGTTCCATTGAATGTGTTTAAAATAGTTTAGCTCACCCAATATTAACAGACTACCAAGAAGCTGACAAAAAATTACAGATTCAATGCTTAACCAATAATAAACAATAAGCAAAAATTTTCAACCAGACAAAGTGCTGCTAAACCAGCATAGACAGCAGAAAAAAAAATCTGTATTTAAATTAGGATTTATAGATGTATCTGTGTGCACAGATACATGTTAATACAAATACTAAACAACTATCTTTCCCTGAAGTCTGCTATTTCACACACCATTGCTCAGTCATGGACAACTTAATTTACAGAGTAGATCTCAAAAGCTGTGATTTCACAGAACGGTGGACTTGACAGAACCTCCGGATCACAAAACCAGCGCAACATATACTTGATGAAAATATGCAACACATACTCCCTCCTCAATACAGAAAGCAACAAATCTTATGACAGTAATAACAGTACCTCCCATCCTTCAACATGAGACTGCCATTCTTCCAAAAATTCTAATTTTTCCATTTGTCTCTTGGCCTCATTTATGTTGGAACAGACAGCTTTCATGGCCTGGAGAGCTTCCATTAGGGCCGCATAGTCACTGTGCTTCCTTGGAGTCCGCTTCAGTAATTCCTATTTAGACAGGAAAAGAGGGAAAAAAGGGGAAAAAGAAAAAAAAAAAGGAAAAAAAGAAACCAGTCTTTGACAGTCTTTGATCTCTAAAGGTCCATTACATGAGACTTAAATCAAACCACCATACAAAAAGAAAGTAAAGAAAGTAGCCAGTCTTCTCTTTTACTAAGTGGACAAGTAGTAACCCTTCTAAGGTTGTGTCCTAGTAGGACACTAAAACTCAAGAGTAACTAATTGCTAACAATAAATAACCATCATGATTTAGGAAGAAGTTTGCATCTCGGCTACTTTCTCCCCCAACAATGTTTCATCATGTTGAGCTTTGGTGTGTGGGTTTGTTCGTTGGTTTTTTATACTCTGCAGGACACAACTGTTCAAGAGCAAAGATAACAATTCTGCTTAAAAAAACAGTAGTTCACCCATGTCAAAATTAACACCTGCCTTTTCTGCAACTCAGGGCAGAAAACACATCCCTTTAGCTCCACACTATTGTTTAACCTCATGCAATGCAGCAAAGCACTGAACAATAGCTTAGGTGACTCACTGATTTCAGAGGGTGCAGGCAGCCATGCTATAAACAAAAGTGGAGTCACCAGCATTTATTTGACATTTCCCATCTCAAACTACCAACTTTCCATTTACAGCTGGGCTGACTGAGAACACCCTTCAGAAAAGCCCTAACCCTGCTGCCACCACACCCTGTATTTAAATCTTCTTAATATATTTGTTTCATTACTCTAGACTAATTCATTAGTCATTTTCCCCTGTTTTATCTGTATGCCTTTCAAAAATAGAATAGAAAAATAATTTCAAAATAGACCAAGGGAACTGTAAAGCCACAGCTATCTGGGATGACTCACATCTCACTGTAATGATTATATCTTTAATTTGTTTTAAAAACTTTGATTCTAACCTGTTTCTTTTTATATTTTTTGTGTCATACGCCTTACAACTGGCAATCTTGCAGATCAAAGCTCACACATGCATTATGAAAAATACTGTCCAATAATCATTTTTCAGGTAGCTTTTCGAGTAGAATCTGCTCTGGTTTTCCCCTCAGAGTTTGGAACAATAAGCAATACAAAATCTTAATTTGTTAAGCAACCATTTTCTTAAAATACTTACTTTCTTGTAATTTATTTCCTAATAAGTAAATTACAAATTCAGAGGTTTTAATATCTAATGTTTATCACCACATTAACATTTTTCATTTATTTAAGCCGTCACAATATGATTAGAATAAACATATAATTGTACATAAAACCATTTACAGCATCTTACTGTTACTCCACAGTTTTTCTTGTGAAAAAAATCCATTAAGTTTTTCCTTTTTGATTTGTTGATGGTAAATCAGCATCATCAACAAACTCTGCTATCCCAAGCATTTTAAGCAAGGGAATAATTAAACCCAGCTGAAATTAGACTCATTAAACTCTCCCAAATGGCTCACTTCTGTCCAACAATGGAAAGGCAACCTTACAACTACATGGAAAACAGAACTAATCATCTCGATCCAGCCAAGCTCCACAGTTCTTTTAATACTGATGTCAGAAGACTTCCCACAAGCTTTAATGAGAGCAAGGCTGGGTCCAATATCTTAATAAAGAGATAATTCACTGTGCAGAAAGATTGTTCCTGGAGTTCAGAAACATGCTTAGCAACCAGTTTTATGTAGGAAGTATAAAGTCCTCAACAAAAATCTTGTAAGTACCTTCAAAAGGAGGGGATACTTGCATATTCTCTGTATTGGTGTCACTAGATATCCCTCCAGGGGTACATCTGTGTTCTTGCGTCCTCCAAGGAGCATGCAGTTCTGGGGTGGGAACAGGTTCACAGATTATTGAAAAATCCCAAGAAAATTGTCAGAAGTAAAGACATGGGCATAGATACACAGCAGTGTTCGGCTAAAGTATACATAAACTGTGCTAATATGTACGTGGAGGGAAGTTTGTAAGACTATCAAAAGTACAGGCTTGAACTCATGCACAGGCTATCACACATGACAAGTAAGTACCTTCTTCATCCAGTCTGATGAAGAGAAGGACTCTTTCCTAAAGTTTGAAACTAAAAGACAGTAAATAAAATGCTCAGAATATGCTTCCAGACTTGAACAAACAAAAATATTTCTGGGTGACCACTATAGCTGTCGTTTCTAAAAAGTGTTTGCAGTATTAAGTAGTATCAAAGGTGGTTTGAATGTTTGAGCATGGCCATCCTAATACACACCTAAAAAAACCCTCATTTTTTTCATGCTACTATATTTAAATTTGATGTGCAATGAATAAAATATCCCAAAGGCAAAGGCAAAAAGCTATTAAAAAGTTTCAACACAACATCTGATTATGGAAGCAGAGAGTAAATTAAACATTGGGTGGAATTACCCAATAAAAGCAGCTGAGATAAAGAAAAGAATCAGAGCTTTTGGGGATAAGAAAACATGCAAAGGGCATCACAGCAAATATTTGGAATTGCAGCGATTGAAGCGTAAGTACATAAAGACCTAAAGTAATAATGACAATTATTTTATAGAGAGATCAGAAGAATTGTGATGCAATGGTATGAGATAATCTCAGCTTCAAATAACAAGTTGTCTAAACTGAGGACACTAAACAAAAGCAGTTTAAGGCAGCCAGATGAGATGTCGACACAGGCCACAGATCTGGATGCAGACACATTGTAGATGGAACAGAGGCTGCACAACTGGGTGGCCACCCAACACATGTATCCTACAACCAGTTCTGCTCCACACCCACCCTTAAGTCTCTGCTTTGTACACATGCTTAACCAGCTTCTGTCTTATCCTAAAGCATGCTGTATCCTAAAGGATCCCACTTAACCTACCAACACAAAAGCTTTACTGATAAAGACCAAGATAACGGCAACACAGACTACAGTTATTATAACAACTGCCCCTATACTCAAAGGCTCAAAAGTTCTGGTTTCAGCTCCCAGTTATTTATAGATAACCACAACTCTAATGACCTGAACCCTTTGGTGTGCCTAGAAGGCTTTGACTGTGCTTTCAAATCATACAGTCAGATGTCTTGTTCTCTCAGTTAGACAGCTACCACTTAATCCTACAGACACACCCCAAATCTATGAGGAACCCAAACCAGAAGAGAAAGCCCTCTGCATGTGCTCCAGAGCATGTAACACTGACATATCATGAACAGTCACAATGGCATGCTCAGCTTCCTTTGTCACAAAACAAGCCCTTTGCAATATTTCTAAAGAGTATTTTGCTTTTTGCCTCTGTAGTCAGCCACTACACCCTTTCTTCTTGATCCTCCCAATGCAAGAACAATGTGTATGAAGCTCCTTAATCTGGGACAAGGTAAAGGATTCTGTGTCAACCACTGAGGAAAAATAGGACAACTTTGAAGCAGTTTTTAACTGTGAATAACCATTTCTGTCTAAGAGATTCTCAGCAAAAAGGCAGATGGTGCCTCATGTCACACAGTATCTCCCACAACAAGGAAATTCCCAAACTGCTCATTAACTTGGCTGTAAGTAAGTGCAGCTGGGGAGTCAGATCTGGTATCTTTCAAAGCATCAGTGAGCTGCAATAGGACTTCACCAAGAACTCTGCCAACAGCCATAGTGAAACCCTACTGCATGCTAAAAATAATTAATAAAATTAAATAAGACTTATGATACTGTCAGCACTGACAGAATCTTTTTTTATCAAACACATCTGTGATGCTTTGCTGATAGGGTCATTTGCTCTCCTGTCCCAAAACACAATGATCAAATTTGATCATTCCAAAATTTGATAGCATATCCATGGACACATCCTCAGGTATTCAAGTTCCAATATAGGAGGCTACACATTTCAAAGCTGACCTTTTTACCACAGGACACCAAGAAAACACAAAAATCATTCCACACAGAATCCTTCTTTTAACAGTCAAAGTCAACTATTAGCAAACTCACTATTGCATGGAAATTGGTTTTGCTGTTGAAAAACCATGAAGACTATCACACTTAACATTTTCAAACCCCTCTTTACTTGTCTTAAAAAGTGAAAGACTACTTCTGGAGCTGTTTCTTTCAACTTTAGATTAAGTCAGTGCCTAAGATTAGAATGGCTACTCACACGATCCATAACAAAAGATTTTTCTGTCTGCAACAGCACTGGCTACAGTACCAGAATGTGGACCTCCCCTTCAAAAGTTCTGCTGAGTTCTTCAGCAGAAAGTAATTCCTTCCCCTATCCCTCCTCATGTATTTTATCCTATTCTTTGTCCTTTCTGGAGATTCACACACTTGTCTCCTTGCCAGCATGTTCAAGGCACACTGCCTAAAGCTGTATTATTCACAGATCCAAGTGCAGCAGTGAAAATACGATTTAACCACCCCCTTCCTCTGGAAACACCAACCCCAGATAAAACTGTCTGCTAAACACTTGCAGGTGCACTTGTAGTTGTTACATGGTGGAAGTGACAGTGCTAACAATTCACTGGCCCATCAAAAATATGAAGTTAGAACACCAGTTCAAAGTTTATTTACCAGAAGAAATGTCCGCACTGTTCTTATTTTGTTCAGGTCAAGAAGAACTTTCTGTGCCTTCTCGTGGTTACTACAGTATTCATCATAGATACGGAATTTCTCTTTCTGCAGAAACAAAGAGAGACATTGTTTTTCACTTGTCATTTTGATTCTTTTTTAATTAATAAAATATGGAATGAACACTTTGCAAAGCTGCACAGCTAACATAGCTTTCATTCAGCTTCATTCAAGTCAGCTCTTCTTCATACATTTATTATTTGAGGTCTAGCCTCAAATTATGAACAGTCTGGGAGCACCACTTGGGAATTTCAATCACAGATTCATAGAAAACAAAGTTGAAAGGGACATCAAGGACCATCTGGTCCAATCTTTCTTGGCAAAATCATGGTCTAGACAAGATGGCCCAGAACCCTGTTCAGTGGAATCTTAAATGTGTCCAATGTTGATGAATCCACCACTTCCCTGGGGAGATTATTCCAGTGGCCGATAGTTCTCACTGTGAACATTTTTTCTCTGGTGTCCAACTGGAATTTCCCCAGGAGAAACTTAGACCAATTACCCCTCATATTATCCATGTGATTCTGTAAAATGGAAGTCTCTATCTTTCTAGCCACGCTTTAAATACTGGAACACAGAGATAAAGTCTCATTTAAGCCTTCTTTTCTCAACTCTGAACCAACCCAGTTCTCTCAGGTAGCCATATTGAACACTTCCCATGGTCATCTTTGTGGCTCTTCTCTTAACCCTGTCCAGACTGTCCACATCTCTTTCATATAGCAGGGACCACAACTGAACACAGAATTCCAGCTGTGGCCTAACAAGCACTGAGTAGACAATGATAATGATTTCTTTATCTCTGCTGGTGATGCCCTTGCTGGTGCAACCCAGCATGTTCTTGGCTTTATTTTTTGGTCAAAGCAGCACACTCTTCAGTCATATTGAGATGGTGGTCCCTTTCGACAGAGCTGAACCCCAGCTGGATAGATCCCAGCCTTTGCTCCACTCCTGGATTATGTTTTCCCAGATGCAAGACCTCACATTTGTCTTTGATGAATTTCATAAGGTTTTGCTGAAATATTTCAGAGCTTGAACTACCACAAACACACAGGATAAAATCATATATGAAGAAAACACAAAATGAGTGGCTAATTTGTTGACATTATTACCCCATTTGTCTGCTACACTTGTTTTCAAATATGTTCCATTTTTCTGCAGAGTTAAAAACTGATGTTACTCAACTTTCATAAAGTGTTTCCACTGACCATTAACAGATTTCTCCTGCCACAATGAATAATGAAAGACTTAACAAACAAATGGGACTCCAACTAGAGATAACAATGAAACCTAGACTTTTTGTTAGGTCTACAACTGAAAGTAAACTAATTTGTCCTCATTTTGCAGAACTCTGTAACAGTAACATCCTTGTTTTGCTCCAACAGGAAAAAAAAAATACTCCTAGAAACTAATTACTACAGGATATACAAACACACTTGTGGAGGTAGTGCAGTTGTTAGAAATAAAATACCTTCACAGTACAGAACCATGGAGGTATTTTATGCAGTATATACATTTCTTTACTAAATATTCATACTTTTGCATAGCACTAAGGGCGAACTAAAAGACAATACTACTCTTGCTGTTGCATGCAACCTTGTACCTCTGTCTAACACATTGGCACAGCTTCACCCAAGTTGCAGGGCTCAGTTTGGCTGCCTGAGCTAATTTGGTGAATATAAAAATCACGAAAAAACAAAAGTTTGTAATTTAATATGTTTTTTCTTCCCTCTTTTCCCATCCCTTTTTTATTTAGGCTTCATGACTATGTAAACTTATCATCATAACAGTAATTAATAAATACAAAAAAAAAAAAAGAAAGACATGAAAAAAAGGCTGAAATAAAAGGTAGCATACATAATTCAAAAAGCAGGTTCCAACTTCATGCTGTGCATTAGGTTCTGGCTGCAAACAATCTTCCACAAGGGACAGGAAGTTTTTGTGAACTGCAAGAATATCTTCAATATTTGAAAACAACATCTGCAAAAGAATAAAACATACATAAGTGAAACATCAGATACAAAACAGAAGAAAAATGCAATTAGGAGACTAACCTTAACTGTTTCTTCTGTGACATTTTTATCCACTTTGGCTGCAGCACATTGGATCATTCGGTGAAGAAAAGCCTGCATGAAACAAGACAAATAAGGAAAAAGTTATTTCAGGAAGACGTGAACAACTCCTGGCATGTTATGCTTTAATTTGTTTCCCAAACTGGATATAGAGCCACATCAGAATATTATTCAGAATCTAAAACAAGCATTTTATTTATAAATCATTTAGTAGTCCTCTTATTCTAACATGATAGAAAAACCTATTTACATAGTGTTAAAAAGAGTAAAATATTATTGAAGGTGAGAAACTGAACATTCTCTGAAGTGCCACTTCCACCCTGCACTCATATTACAATCAAGCAAGAGGAAAATGTATTAATTTTCAAAATCTCACTCTATTACTTTAAAAATTGAGTACAAGACAAGCCAAAATAAGCTGCTACTTTCCAAATTAAACTAATCAGGAGATCCTATTATGTCATGTAACTTTTACCACAGCAATCAAAAGTCAGATTTCAGACTTATTAATGATCAAACTTATTATAAAGGAAATTGGCTTAAACAACAGTCAGCTGCACCTGGTTTTGCTTAATGAAAACTCTTCCTTCTTCCCTCCTCAAGAACCCAATCCCCAAGGATCAAATAAGAAGTTAGTAATGCCACCAATGAAATACCAAAATTGTAAGTTTTCTTTTATTTTACATTCAAGTCCTGGACACAAAAAGGTGATGAGTATAGTATGTAATTCCTAAAGGAAAAAAATATCTCGAGTACAAAGAATAGCATTATTTTTTATGAATTTGTTTCATTACAAAGGTATTGGTATGGTCTAAAAAATGTCTACACACTGTAGACTAAAATCTTACATTGATAATTCTTCCCACAGACATGCATATTCTTCAGTCATTAAAAACTGGCACCACAAGTGCACAAATGTCATGTCTTTCACAACCATCCAGTTCCGACTCACTGTGCACTGCACACTGTACATGAACTCATCTGAATTCTGGCTTGGTGCAAATTCCATAAAAGAGGCCATAAATAACCCCTGTGTGGAAAGACAGCAGTCACAGCAACTCTTTTTGCCCTCTGTTGGGACTTAAATATTCTCATTCCCAAGCAGCGTTCCTTTCTCTGCTGAAGAGGACTATGTAACTGGAATTACACATTTTTATTACTGAAGAGTCAAATCTAGTTATCCAGGACATAAACTGAATTAAGTTTGGAATACTGCCAGCAGGCTGATGTTTCCTATCATTCTACAACAATGTAGATTTTCTACTTCATTAAACCTGTCTTTTTCCTGACTATTTGTGCTTTCTTTTTAATGTTTTACTGGTGCTAAAAAAGTGCCATTAACTCATTTCCAGCAGTTAACTGATGGTGGACGACAGCCCTCTACACTTTTGCTCACTACGAATACCCCCAGGGGTTATGGCAAATTTGCTGGGTGCATTATCTGTACAACCAATCCCACAAAGAGTGAAAGCCTGTATGACTCAGTTAAATTTTGGAAGTTTTCACTAAACCATGAAACACTATTAAATATGCTTTAGAATCAAAGAGGAAGAAAGAATTCTAAGAACAACCTCTGAAACTGACATCTATTTTTACTATCTGTAATTTCTCTCTGTTCACATTATTTCCTCATAGACCAAACATACTGCTCATCTCCACTTACGTTATCTCAAAAGACCTTCATAACTGTGAAGGAAAGTGAACATTAAGTCGGCTGATGGTGAAACTAAGAAAGAACTGAGAGCTGAGGCATTAGTTATTCCCAAGTGATTCAAGACACTAGATGAGAGTCATGAGGTCAAGAAGAGAATATATCAGCTGCAATAAACAGTTGTCCAAGCAGCACTGTCCCAGATATCACATCTGCAGAGGTTATCAGAAAATAAATCCAGGAAAATCCAAACTTTTGCAGAACCCAGACACAAATCACTGATTAAGGTAGGGAGGCCTGGGACAACTTCAGTCCCTTCCTATAACTCCTTGTAAGGCCTTGTAATATTTCACTGCACTCATTCTGCAGGGGTAGTGTAGTCATGAGGCCAGGTTTTTCCCTAAGATTTGCCACCTGATCACAGTAGCACAGGATCACAGAACGGCCTATGGATTGGAAGGGACCTTGAAAACCATGTAGTCCCAATCCCCCTGCCATGGACAGGGACACCTTCCACTAGACCTGGTTGCTCAGTGCTCCATTGTTCTCCCTATCAATGCAGATTTGCTTCCTGAAAAAAATCATAATGCTGTGTCTCAAAAATCAATGCATGTGACCATTTGATTTTTTCAAGCACTTACATAAAGTTCTACAAATTACACATATTGCAAAATAATTGGAATAATTTCATATTTTCTAGAAGAGTAGTGTTAAGAGAATTCAGGGGAGTGCAGCTGGGATGGATGTGTCTACCTCCAAGGCCAATCCCTGGAGGACATCACCCGTTGTAGAGTGAATAATGCAAAGCATTGATGAAACCCAGATTTCCAGGACATAAATCTCCTTATCAGCTCTCTTCTTGGAGCACAGAGACACCATAGACCCCACACACATAACACCTCCTCTGCACTAGTACTTTGCTAGGGAGAATGGACAGCCATCATCAGGCAGGAGGACGGAGAAGTAATTGCTTTTGTTACAGTGTAAAATAACCTCAATCCAGCACTGTAACTATGAAAAGTCTAATGTCTCTGAACCTATATAAACATACAGGTTTCAGAGAGAGCTGACTACTCAAAAAAAGAATTATTTAAGCATCAACCAAGGATAAACATGAGCATTTCTGCAAAAATTAGTAGACAGAAAAAGCAGGTAATTTGCAGACACAATTGTAAGGAGGACCCCAGCAGAGAAATTACAGACTTTAAAAGGAAAATATATAAGGATGGTCAGAAACTACTCAGGAGCTGTCAGCTCTTCAGTTAATGGGAAAAAAATTATATAAGCTTTTGAAAACATACTGCATAAACTCTAATTAACCATAGAAAAAACACCTGTAAAAAACATAAAAGTAGAATGGACATCTCAGCCAATTTACAATTCACTAAAGGAATTGATACATTGACACAACAAAAAATTAAAAAACCAAACCAAAAATTCAGGAACTCCTCTGAGTTCTGAGCACTCTTAGCACTGAGTTCCTTCTAAAACTTTTACCATTAACTCCAAGTACAAGATTCCAAGTCCACACTTGTTACTGAGCACCACATTATATGAAGGAGCAAAGCAATTACAAATTGCAAGGAAACAATAGAATAGATCCTGCTCCTGGATTGACCAAACAGCTGTAGGAATCAATTGTCATATATGATTCCCATGTTTACAAAAAAGAAAAAAAAAACCCAACAAAAAATCACGAAAGTGAAAAAATCAGTTCAAACTTAATACAGTTTCATCAAATATACATGTCAATATATCATGACTCATCCGTGTTTACTGGAATATACATTACATCTTGCTGAGGTTACTTCAATATTCATCTACATTAGTGTAGAAATTTCATAGCACTACATCAAACACAGAGAATAACAAATACCTCTGTGCACTCCAGGATCCCACAGCAAAGTTGCCTAGATAGGGATCTGCAACTTTCTCAAAGCTTTTCAAGCAGATTCCAGAGTTCCCCTTATCTTCCTTTCAGTTCCCAGCTTTCTCAAAGACATATGGTAAAAGCAGAATGTAATTCTCTAGATGTTCCCCTTGTGCCACCAGCATTCTATCCACCCTGCTATAGTATAGGGATTCAACCCTGCAGCACAGCAAACAGCCATTCCTGGCACTCTCTGCCAGCCCAAATATTGATGATTCCTCTTTTATGAGATCTTGATGCAACATTTCAGAGCAGCAACTTGGCTGCATACCATAAAGGGCAGTCTAAATTTCAAAGACCAGATGAAGAGCAAATATAAAGGAGGATGTTTGTTACTCACATTAAAAAAAAACAACACCCAGTTTCGTTTGTCAGTTTTTAGAACTGTTTATGGAAAACTCTGTCACTCTAGGAATATTCTTGAGTCACTCAGAATGCCACAACTCCTGCCTCCACAAAGCTTGCCACTCAAATTACAAACCTAAACTTTCTAAAGCATCCTTCTGGAAACTTCATTAACACAAAATGGCATATGCAAGATCTGTGCATATCCGCTTTGGGGAAGAAATGCCCCAAAATGCTGATAAGATTCTAGACATGGAGAGTCACATAATAAGAAATTTTATGATCTTTACAAGTCTGACAAACTTGCAGACCAAAACATGGGATTCCAACTAAGTCCTTTAGGGGAGCAACTATATGGGAAATATATAAGACAGCAGTTTAGTACTAAAGTTCCCTGACTCCATTCAGGTCCTATTGGGAACATAAAAATGCCTCTATTTTTCACTGTGACTCAGGGTTTCTGTACCATTGTGGTACAGAGAAGAGTAATTCACCTCAACCTTTGAGAAATGTGGTAAAGAATCATTTGGAGATGATTCCATGCTAACAATAGCAATGAAGCTAATTACGCACTATATTCATATTACCTGCAAACTGTTACATACTTTCTGCATTATTCCCTGTTCTAATTTTTTTACCCTTTGTCTGACATTGCAGTAACAAAACACAGGAAGCAACGGACATGAAAATTAAACCTTAAAACGCTGAAAATCCAAATTCAAAGAAATGTAAAGGAATTAGTTCATCATGAAAAATAAACGCTAATGCTTTTTGCCTGTCTGCTGATCAGCTGCCATTCTGTGAAGCAGCATTTTTTTACAGAGAAAACACACTGGGTTCCTGTTATGGGGATTTTGACTTCTGATCTTATCAAAATAAGAGTTGCATTGTTTGTTGGGGTTTTTTTACTTGATGGTTGCTCTGTGTGTTGTTGAAAAAAAAAACCAAAACAAAAAGCTAGCACTGCTACAGATAGCACAAGGAGCTGCCAACAGCACAAATGACTTCTCCGACATCTGGAATGAAATCAGGGAAAACAAAGAAGTCTGCCTGCAGAAGACTCCCAGGGCACAAAGAGTTTTCTCCATCTTTACAGATAAAAAGGTCCAGAAATTATATCAGAGCTCCTGGACAACAAAATATATGTAACTGTCTTTCTGAAAGTAATAATCGTACTTAGGATTAAACCTATAAATAAATATTGGGGTTTATCTGAAAAAAAAAATTAAATAGGTACTTATTTTTCCCCTCAGAATACTATTAACAGTGCTTCTACCCTTAAATCTACACTGTCATAAACAAAACCAAGGTGGACTGCAAAAAACCACATGTATTTTTAATAAAGTTATAATTTTCTGCACATTTTCACCTTAGGAAAAACAGTTCAATTGAAGAGCCCAACCTATCATAAAACCTTCTGAATAAAGCCATCTAGCTGTTATGAACATTAAAATTGAATACAATTTTATTTTGCACAGTGTCAAAGACAAAATCCTATAAAGGGACCCACTATAAGGAAATATTTATATTTTTATACAACCTTTCCGTGTATATGATAATAGCCTCATCTTCACAAATTTAGAAACACAAATATGAAATACTTGTAGTTTCTGTGTTTGCTACTTACATTCTTAGTGTAACTATAGGCACCTGCATGGTGGAAAATATTTTTGGTCTTTTCACAATATTCCAAATGATCCTAGAGAGAATATGAAGATCTATACTTGGGAAGAAAACTGCTCCTTATCATAGCTGACTAGCCTGTTTTGGCTAATTCAGCTCACAGGCATCGAGGTAGTATTTAGCATAGCAGTCTTGCACACTATAATTAATGCACATCAGATTCCAAGTCCCAGAAGAACACCAAGCCAGTTTTGTTGAAGCACTGTTGTTTGATTTTGCCACAAGGAGGAAAAACACAAAAATCAATAGAGAAAACTCCAGCAGCAGTAGCAGCTGTGGCAAACACTGTGTTCTTACCCTCCTCTTCCCATTAACCTGTGCCAGCAGCAGTGGCAGTAGCTGCTCAGGCTGGCTTCTGCTACTGAACAAAAGACTCTTCTTCTCTCTCCAGTGATTCACCAGCTGAGGCACCACCTGTTTCTCCCATCTTGCCTGCAGGACTGGATGAATCACAACCAGCAGTGAGAGCATCAGCCAAGGTCAGACACATTCTTTCTCCCTGCTGTACCTAGAGCTACTTTCAAAGCTGGCTTCATATTCTGACGCCTGTAAGTATAGAGGGAATATGGACAACATCTGCAATCTTTTCTGTTCTGGAGATAATTTCTTTTCACAACCTACCAAACAATCCACTTCTCCATTCATCTGATCCTAAGGGGCATCAGTGTGTCTAAAAAGCATCCCTGACTTCTTTCCTTAAAGTAAACATGAATTCATAAGTACATACACACATACAAAAATTACTGCTTTGAAAAAATATGTGTCTTCGTAATCTTCTCATATATGATTAATGCGATGACACATTTTGGAATAATCTTAACCCATTCCCCATCATGTATAATTTATTATTTTTCTCTATCATAACAGAAAATTTCTAAGAGTAGAACAAAAAAAACCTTTCCTCATCCTCTTCTATACCTCACTCACCTTTTCTGTGTTTTGTGGTCACTGACAATATTTTTCAACTTTTTACTGGACATCGTGTTCTTTCTTTCATGCATTGTGAGATTTTTAAGCCAGTTCCCTCCTTTGATGAGGAAGTGCCCCCTAAACTGATGTTCCCCACCTCTAAAATCACCTGAGCTTTCACTTTTGATCCCTTCCTTCCTTTCAGTACCATTGCAGATGAAAGTAAGAGATTTATAGTTAAAGCCCAGTTCCACACAGCCAGGCAGGATGTCCGATGTCTCCACCCTCTTCCTTGCACTGAAGCCATTCTCAAAAAGATTTAGTGCAACATTTTCCTGGCCCAGTTCAGAAGACATCTATTCCTTTTCTTCACAGATGTCAAGAATCCTGTCAGCCATACAGTATCCTTATTTTGGGAAGCTGTTCTTCTGAGGAGTAGCTGTGCTCTTGGTGGTCCACAGAAGTTTGGTTGATGAGTAACAATGGAGTTACTCGCATGCTCACAGTTGAGATCTTTCCAAATCTCGCCAAACCAGAGGCTGGATATCCGGCTGGCTCACACATGCTGCTGTGATCTGATGCCACACACAGAAAACTTCTAGAAGATCATCTAGATTTTTGCTTAATATAACAATTAATTATAATTAATAATCAATTAATATAAGGTATGTTTTAATTATAATTAAAATATAGCTCTACCGGAGCTTAAGTAAAAGGCCATATACTGGCTTAAGTGACCTCTACCTGCAAAATAAGCAGAAGGCAGTTTGTCTAATATTTTATGTAGCATATTGCTGCTTGCTGCTGACCAAGCCTTTATCCCATTAAAAATACAAACAGGTTAGATTCTAGTCTCAGCCTCACCAAGGGAGGTTCTAGAAGGCAAAAAAGGAGATTGGCCTGACGACCCCTGTGAATTTCTGAACAGTCTGGGATTGCAACAAACTGACCAAACAAAAGGCATCCAGATCAAGAAACAAAATGCTTTCAGCATGCCAAGATTCCTCTTAATTACATTTTGAAGATGTTTTGAAGAAAAATATCCTCTGTATTAAAAAACATTCATAAAAAACATGTATGTGGAGTTCCCTGTGGCAAGCATCATGTGGTCCTGTTGATGTATGTCATGCAGTGAATAATGTGCTGCTAATCACATAACTGACCTCGTATCACTCAAGTTGAAATGGAAAAGAAATTGCATCTACCATTACAGCTTACCTCTTGCAAAAGTCAGCTGTTTCCTGAATTTATAGAACACTAGGTTCTTGTTAGGAAACGTCAGGGAATTCAGCTGTGTCCACTACTAGCAAACTAAAACAAGAATCTAGGAAACCTCAGAACAAGTGTACATCTGGAAGTAACAGTATGTTCCCATTATATTGCACTCATAATTAGAAAAGAATTCATATGTTTAAAACCTTTATACTTCGTACCAGAGTTTCTGCTCCTTTTATGCAAGCATATCTTATTCTGTTCAATTGGGAAAAAAAAAATTAATTGTTTTTCAATTTCTACTCACAAAATTAGGATTTTCCTAAAGTTTGTTTTGTTTTGTTTTTGTTTTGGTTTGGGGTGAGTTTTTGTTTTGTTTTTTTAAGTAGGACAACAATAACTAGGAAGAATTTAACATTTCCAGAATATTTTTGAGACAACTCTTTAATTCTACACATCAAATTTTATCTCTTCTAGCAAATCATTAATTTCAGAAAGCGTAAAAGATGAGAAATTCATGAGAGGTCAAGATGAGAAACACATTCATCACCAATCCCCACTCCAAATTTTATTTTTTTTTGTTTTCTGATTCAATTTGAGAAATAATAGCCAGAAATCTAAAAAAATATTGCAAGAAAGTCCTCTGTTCATCTTCTATATCTTTCTAAAGTTCATTAGTATGTTTGAAGAAAAGTCTGAGTCTCTTCTGACTCAAAAATACACACCAGAATAAAAAGAGTCATAAGATTTATCATTCATTTTGAGGAGGAAATCTGAAATAACACCTCCACTTTCAGAATTTAAATTTAAGTATTAATTCCTATTGTATCTGAATAAGGGAGGAAAGTTGACTCAGCACCAATAAAAACAAATTATTTGGTCCTTCATGATTAATGCAGCTTATGAAAAAAAAAAGAAACAAACTTTTTTTACCTATAAACTGAGAAAACTTGAAAATACTGACAGGCAATCATAATGGAAGCCCACCAAGCCCTTTTTACATGCTCAGTTTTCAACACAACACGTTTTTTTCTAATATTGGAATGCATAATCCTTAATTAGGAATTTATTTAATGTTTAATATGGCTAGATGCTAATTAGGAATTAGAATACTTGAGAATCTACAATTTTCATTTTCAGAGTTGTATAAATAAAATGTACTCTCAAACACTACTCAGTGCAAATTCTGGCTGCTATTTGCACTTGCACACTCATGCCAAGTAAAACACAAAGGAAGGAAGAATATGAAACAGCAGTTTTCTCACCCAGTTTCAATTCTTTGCAAAGCCTGGAGGGAAGCTGTAGTGAGTATAGAACTTCTGTAAAGTGCTTGCTCCTGATCACAGAAAAAAAGCTGAAACATCCCGTTTAAGTTCTTTCCCAATCAGTAGTAATCAGAACGCTTCCCTACATAAGAAAACTTATGTCTTGGATAATTCCCACTGCTTGCCATTTAAACAGGTCCACTTTTAGATAGACTCGTATGCAATGGTGCCTCAGTTCATGCAACCATCTTTTAATGACACTGCATATCTGCATTTAATAACACTGCAGTATTTAATGGTTTTCAATTTGAACCGTAACTTTTATTTACTATACAAATAATATATAAAGGAGAAAACTACTGGTTTCTGAAAATTAGATGCCAATGTTAGTTGTCTTAACTTCATTCCAAAAAGAACACAATCATATAAAAGTTTAAATTATTTTACACATAGCTTCATACAAACAAAAGATTGTTATACATCCCTATTCCCTACCCTGAGCTGGTCTCATGAATTTCCACCTGCCTATAAGGTTTTGAGCTGATTTCCATGAAAAAACAATAATTAATAATATTATTTTAGACCATATTTAATTCAGGGGATGCTTCAACTGTGCAAATTCAAAGAATAGTTCATCTTTCACTTCTTTATTGGTTTGATGACTATTAAACGGAGAAGATGATAAAAAAATTAGCTCTCTTTTCTTTATGCTATACATTAAGGAAATACCTACTCATCTGCATCTGTACATCCGCTGCACATTAATTATGCCACAGGATATGTACATGCTAGTCACCATTTACATCCATCAAAGAGGTTCCATATCTTGAAGGATACAATGATCACCAAGTTCATGATTATAGAAAACCAAACAGAGCACCCTGACATACAGAATAGAGCTGTAGGTGTAAAGCCATTTGAATTTATCCACAACAGGTGGACTGCCTTACTGTGAAAGAAATTCCTAATTTCAAGAAATATGGACCAGGATTCTACACACATGCTAAGGAAAAATAACCCCTCACTTATTCACAGGCTATCCTTCTCTCACTGTTCCTTTCTTTTCTCCTTCTGTTATTCAAGCACAGGCTCTTTTTTCTTTTTCTTCTTTTTTTTTTTTTTTTTTTTTTTT
>VZDJ01007755.1:3473789-3568542 GCA_008694505.1 Cyanoderma ruficeps
AAAAAAAAAAAAAAAAAAAAAGGAAGAAAGACCTGGAGAAAGCAGCCAGAACAATAAGGATGTGCTGATGCAAACAGGAACTCAACCTCTTTTTTTCCATGTTAGAAGAACACGAACACTCTTCTCAAAGAGGCATTAGGTTAGAGACCTCAAAAGCAAGAGGCTGGTAACTAACACCCCTGGCTGAAACAATGTCAAAGACACACTAAAGCACACCCCATGTTTGTGATGCACTGTGAGGGAATTAATTAGTATTTCTATGCCCTTTCATGCATTAGTTGATTATGCTTGCAGTTTGAAAACAATGTAGTGTTCCAGATTAAATTTTAAAGATTATCCACGTTATATCTTAAAAGTAAAATAGCAAGCCATGGGAAAAAAACCACAAAACAATCCTTAAAATATTTAAGGCTTACAAGCCATGCTTTTAGAAGCATGGGCCAAGCCCCAGAGGGCTAAATCTTAGATGGTCAGCTTCCACGATTTTTTTTGCAACATTCAGTAACTTTTTCTACATATTGTAGCTGTAGAAGCAAGAAGTGAAAAGGGGGTGCTGCAACACATTTGAGAAAAAGGCACAACTATGTACGTGAAATCAACTGGCTTTCTTTGCAAAGAAGAGTTCTGCAAAGACACAATTAAAAGGCTAAATTTTCCATGAAGGAGAATCAAAACTGACAAGACTAAAGCCAGGAAATCATCAAATCCACTTATGTGGACTTACGTTCATCTGGAATACTTATTAAGGCCCATATTCCCATAACAGACCCACGTAAAGGTAAATATTCTCTGGTATGAAGCCCTTGGTGTCTAATAATTCCAGACTGTGCAGAACACAGGCACAGATCTGCAGCAAAATAAACTGGAAACATCACATGTATTCACGTTCTCTACAGAATTTCAATATGGTCTGATGAAACCACACAGACAGGGCCTTGACAATGTAACAGATTGTTAAACTTCAGTGCAATGGCTACGTGGGACATTTCTGAAAGTAGTGATCTTATAAACTAATATTTTTTTTTAAAAGCCAAAACATAACAAACAAACAAAAAAATCTTAGTGCATGGCCAGTGGCTGTACAAGAAGCATTTCCTGATGTTCTTACAGGAAATAGGGCACATTGCTGTCTCGGCTGCCTTCCGCCTCAAGTGCAGAACACATTGATTTTGTCATGCCTTAAAAAAACCCAAGCAAAGTAAGTATTTAAATTAAACAAAACAAAAAAAAAACCTCCCAAAACACACAGCCCTCCTGAAAAAAAACCTCAGCTACTCATGATTTTCCCCTTCTGCATAAAAGATGAAAAAGCAAAAAGCAACAGTTAGTCACATGTCTCTTAGTATGTAAATGGAAGAAAATCATAATGTCCACAACGCGAGAATTCACTTGGGGCTAGAAATTTGACTGCACTCTTACTATCCTAGATGAATAATTTTTAGCAAACTTTTTTAAACCCATGCACAATTGAATTTCTATTGGTGTCCAAGTTTTCCAGAAGCATACAACTTGGAAAACTTCTTTTTACACTTATGTTTCAGTGTGCCTGCATTACGTGCAGGAAAAAGCCCATTTTGGAAATTGTTTAACTCTTGCAACAGGATTAAGTTAATTGTATGTGTTTTCTTTTATAAAATTTGCAGCAAGTCTGAACTGCAGAACTTGCCAGTCTGCATCTTACCAACTGTAATTTTTTTTCTTTTAAATTGCATGAAATGCACAAAAGATAAAGTATTGAACATTTCTCATGGATACTTCTGTGAGGTTTTGAAGTGAGTTTTATATTAAGCTTTTTGCTTTAGAAATTAAGAGATCATTAAGCAAGGTTTTGAGATATGGAAACTCTTATGTCATTAACTTGGAAATATCATTGGTTTCTATTTTTTCTTTAATAACTACTAAATTAAAAATTAAGAATTTACAATAAAAAACAGGTCAGAGTCATGAACCTTTATCGTAGTACCAATTAACTGCTTCCACAGAACTGTGAGAGCACTGTCTGAAATAGTGGGCCATTCCTAAATTTACACAATCCTATAGACACCAGACCACTGTGGGTTATATTTAGAATATGGATATAGCAGAAAGAGATGCTCTGTAAATCTAAAACAAAATAACCGTGCTAATAATTTTCTCCCAGTTACAACACAGGCTCATAGAATCAGAAAGTTTGGAAAAGAACTCCCAGGTCATTGAGTCCAACCTTTGACCAAACACCACCATGTCAATTAATCTCACCACTAACTGCCACATCCAGTTGTTTCTTGAACACTTACAGGAATGGTGACTACACCATTTACCTGGGCAACCCATTTCAGTGCTTAACCACCCCTTTAGTGAAGAAATTCTTCCTGAAAAAGCATAGTTGATCTGACAAAATATGTAATTTCCTTCCTTTTTTCTTCATGCATTCCTAGTCTCAAGAATTCAGGATCAGTTCACTCTCTTCAATACAATTTTTTGGTGATAACTGTGAGATGCCATTTTGAGACTACTGCTGAATTTTACTGCTATTCTAAGAACAATTCACTCAAAGTCCCCAGGAAAAATATAATTTATTGCAATACCAAATTAAATTGTGATGTGAAAGTTTTCTTCAAGACAGTTAAAAATCCAAAGCAAAACAGAATACATCTATTGATCCTACAAACAACACCCCAGGTAAGAACACACAGCAAAGAGCTGCCTTTGCAATGGAAAGATTCACTATTTGCCTTCTCCACACAGTAGAGGAATTCAATGACCTGAGAAAAAATTCAGTTTAGGTTTGAAATCACCACTCACAGCAGCTCTGTGATCACATCCAGGGAGCCAGGTGTCAGTTCAGACACATGATTTATATAAAAATCAGGGGAACTCTATAGTGGATTATCATTGCTTGTATTTTCTTTTTTATTCCACTTTTAAAACATCAGTATGAATGAATTGAGATTTCTTCAAAAGTAACAACTTGCTTTCTATGACCTTCTTAACTAGTAAAGAGCTGTACTTCTAAGAGCAATGTCAAATGATGACTACAATCCTCATCTGCCCTATAAAGGGCCAGTATTTGAGAATTCTGCCAATCTGCTTCACAGATTTCTGACCTGCATACACCAATCCTGTCAAGAGATGATCCCTTATCACAGATGATCTCTCAAGTCTGAAGCTAAATGTGTATTTTTCCCAGACCAGGACAGCCAGTGCCTATCTTTCACTTTTTATACCATTTATTCACATATTCTCAAGTACAAATAATTCCTACTTTCTTCTGATAATAATATGATGTCTTGCTAGATGGTATTATCTCACAAAGACTCCTTTGCAGGAAAACTCACAGGCTGACACAGGAAGATAGTGCTGCCAAGAGATACATATATACTTTTTTTTTTTTTTTTGTGAAGGGGGTTATGTATGGCAAATGAAGGAGTTGAAGGTATATTACAATTGCTTGATATAAGATCAGTAAGAGAAGTTGCCATTACTTTCTTTATAAAAAAATCATTGTTATGCTCCCTTGCAAGCTAAAGAAGCCATTATAAGTTATTACTACCTCAGAACCAAAAGAATTTGTCACAGATTTGTTCAAAGAGTACTTTTATCAGCATCTATTATGTAAATACCTTATATCCCAAGGTCACCATCATCTGCAATACCTACAGTTAATTGTTACTAAGTAAGCACATACAAACCAGATATTTCAGAGTTGGAAATGTATTGCACAGATTCTCAGCAAACCTTCAGCAAAAATATTCTCTAAGCAATCCACTCAATTTAATGAACTATGTGGAGGAATTTACCCACTGAGCAGTAGATTTAAGAGTGCTTTTAGTCAAAAAGACTAAGAGAAATTACAGAAAGATTGGGAGAGGAAATACATACTTACAAATGCTAATAATCTGCCTACAGAGCAAATTTCAAAGACATTAAGTTTAAGCATAAATTTGGACTGCCATCATTTACTGCAGCATGAACTGTATCCCAGCCCGCCAAGGTTTGGTGCTTGCAAAGAGCGTGATGGTCGGGAACAGACAACATTCCTCATTACCTGTAGAGCACAGGAATTCTATGCTGGAGACATTTGTCAACAGCTTTCTTTGGATGAGACACATACACCTGAAAGTCTGTCTGTTAGCAATGCCTTACACATATGGCATAGGTCTTATCTCTAATTCACATTGAATTTTAAAGGCATAGTCTTCAGACTTTCTGGACCATCTCAAAAACCTGAAGCTTAATTCAAAAGCAATGAACTAAGTGTGGGGAATTAAAGTATTCCTTTAATGAAATTGTGTCATCATCAAGAATAACCAATATATTCTCCCTCTCAAATTCTTGGGTGGTACATTGAAAAAAAGTTCAAGAAGTTGAAAAATTTCAAAAATACAAAACTAGAAAATTTTGTTCCTCAACCTATAGATGCAAAACCAGGTAATCAATGTAGCACTACAAGGGGTTACAACTTTTTGAAGCACCAAGTGGAAAAAAGAGTTGCATCAGATTTTGTCTTTTACTTTATATTTATAACCATCAAATCATACAGTAATGAAACAAAGAAAGTAAATAATTTTTCAAGTGCCATGAAGCAATGGAAAAAAAGATCCCCAAATAATTCTGGGACACAGAGTCTAATTTTTTGAAAATGCAAAACAGGGGTGAAATTCTGTAACTGCCATTGGATTTTGTGGGAATAAAAAATTCAGGTAATTTTATTATCACGCTGAGCTTTGTCAATTCCAAAAATCTCTGATGTTCAATTCAAGACTCATGGCACAGGAGGTGCAACATATTGCATTTCAAATCTATTAACATGTTTGAGACGGCTTTAGAAGATCACATCTGGGGAAAAAAAACCTAACAAAAAAACCCTCCCGAACTTTAAGGGAGAGCGTGGAGAACCACTACAGCCCAAATTGTATCAGAAATGAAAAAGCCAGAGCATAATTATTTTTAATTAGGTTCCACTAACAATGAGAACACTTCTCACCACTTGAAAAACCACCAAAAAAAAAAAAATACTCTAATCATCATCATTCAGGGCACTGTCGTAAGCACTGCTTTGTTTTCACATACTTTTTGGGGTCCTTTTTCCTAAGTATCTTTTCTATTGGTTGCAAATAATTTAAATACCACCTCTCAATTGTGCTTTAGTACAGTTCAGTATATTCAAGGACTAAACAAAACAGCAACACAAATATTTTAATTATGAAGGCTTGTTTCCATTTTTAGGCATCATAAGAAACTGCAGACAGCTTAGTGCAACAGAGGGGAAGAAGAATGTCCTCAGACAGCAATAATAAACAAACACCCTTTTATTCTGGTCAGACCTAGTAACGAGTGGGCAAGACAGTACTTAGTGATCTAAATTCATCAGATGAGCTAAGACCTTTTCTTCTAATTCACCATCATCTTTAATTCCTTGAAATACTTAAATTTTTCTCATGCACTGAACCCATAACTGTATCACCCCTTGAATGTTTCCAACTGCAGTTTGGCAGAAGTTTTGGGATTCTTTACCTACCAGCCAGTGAGATGTCAGGCTCAGAAGACAAAAAATGAATCTGTTGTGGCTTTAATTTCATTTTACAAAATGACTGAGACCTAAATTAACCCAACATCTGACTGTATACATCACAGTGATCATTCAAAACAAGCCAAGCCACAAGACTAGAGAAGAGCAGCATTTCAAATGTGACAATTACTCAGGCATCTAAGTAAAGTAGAGGAAAAATCTGCTCACTTTCCTACCTCTACAAAACCTATTCAAAAGCAGCAAGGCAATAAGAGTAGAGGAGATGGTTATATAAACACATATATAAAGAGCTAGTAAGCAAATTAATTTTCTAAGTCATACAGACTACTTTCATCTTTAGAGCATTAATAGCTAGTAAGTAGGAAGGCCTTTTGTAATATTTTAAACTACCCACAGAACTGTTTCCTTACTGAAAACAGTTGTCTTCCAATTAAGTTTTCAGTCATTAACATAATTTGGAGTGGGGGAAAACAGCCAGCCCACAAATTAAAAATTTCACAGTTCTAATTAGAGATGGACACAAAAATGTTACATGCGAAAACAGGTATGGATAGTTTTCAAGGTTAAGAAAACCTGGACAAAAAGCTGATTACAGTCACGCTGATCATTACAGCTTTATTCTAAACTCTCCATAGTTTTTTCTTTACAGAAACAACATCGACACAGCCCATACTTCAAACTGAAATCACATTAATTAGCTAGGCAGCAAAGTTTCAAAGCATACCAAATGCTTACTAGAGCCCACTCTGCTATTGTGTTTAACTTTGAAAACAAGTCATGATGAGGGAAATCTACATGATAAGCATACTTCAGCTACAGCGAAAAGGTTTTAGCCTGCCTAGAAATTGGCAACCACTGGCTGTGTTTTCTATACTTTATGTTATGTTTCTCTGCTCGCTGGAACGAATTGGCTGCTATGAATGAAAAGAAACTTTGCATCTAATCAGTGGCATGAATTTAGACTGAAAGCTGCTGTGCAGGACTTCTATGAAGAGTCTGGGCCCTCTGCCATCCTTGTGCCTGTGAATGAAGCGGCATGAGCCACATGCCCTACTCCTCCTCCCCCCCAGCTGGGGCCCTCGCCCTTCCCTTTGCTGGGGAGACTGGGGAACCAACCCTTCACTGGTGAAACGACCATGACCCAGAAAGGCATTCAGTGCCATCAATGCCCTGCTTGAGAGATCTCAGCTGCGCTTTCCGTCCTGCTGCTTTCACTCCTGGTTTCTAAATCAACTCATGAACCAATGGTGAGGGAGCGCCCCGTGTTCATTCCCTTGATAAATGGGCCCCTAAACTGATCTCTGACCTCCCTGCATACTTTTCCTAAGTTACTGCCGACCCCAGACACTCTGCAGCCCACTGTCCTTAAAGGTTTGATTTTGGTTTTGTGTCAGGACATACTGATCAAGAAGGAAAAACAAACCCACGACTTTATTACCGTACAATTACTCTAGCAGCAAAATCCCTATTCTTCTATTCACTCATAAGGACTACCATATGCTTTTGATTGAAGTTCTACATCCAGGGAGTTTTCAGGACATACAAAACAATACAAAATCTATTTAGGTTAATAAAATTTCACATTTTCTTCCAAATTAGTAATATATGTCCTACTGAACAAAAAAAGTTCATAGCACACTCAATTTTAAATGTTAACTATTTCTGAATATGAAAAAAGAACCAGCTGCTATGAAGTAATTCATTTAATTAACTTCAGAGCTGAGTCAGACTTGGAATACATGCCATTAAAAATTTCAAAGAACAATCACGATGTCTGTTTCAGATGTGTATTTGTTTAGTTCTCTTCTACAGTCTTTAACCATGTTCAAATAATGCTTAGATTGACTTCAATAATGTACATCTCAAGTTTTAAATATGCATGTAAAACAGTAGAACTGAAAAATAATATATTTTTCTGTGGAATACTGTATTAATGGTTTTCTTCCATTTAAAATATTAATATACTAAGGTGCCTAGCACATAATTCAAGCTTATCACTTCAGTTTCCAGGAATTTCTCTATATGTAAATTTCCAAGTTTTTCCACTGCAGAACTGTTCTTTTTATATTTCTATCCAAAGAATTTATTCAGATATGTTTCCATTCAAACTACAAATATTATTAAACCCCTGGTCTTTTACATCTTTCATTAATGAACATTTCTCTTTTGCTAAATTACTTTAAAAGGATCCCATTTTACTCAATAAAATATACTGTAGTGCACGTCAAGTAACCTGCAGCTACATGACAACCTCAGCAGATCAATCCCAAACTGTGAAGGAAGCTTCTCACTTCCTTCAGGAAGGAGGAAGGTTACTGGTCTCTACTTCATACAAGGAACCTTCCCCAGGCAGGGAACTAGTAGGACCCCAGAAGCAGCTCCCCTCGTCACCTCTCTCCACCCAACACAAATGGCTTCTCTATCTCACAGTCAAAGATGCATTAGGCGGCAAAACTACAGTGTGAAGTGCTTTGCCAAAAGCTGAGAGAGAGGATACACTGGAAAAGCAAAGGACTTCTAGTGTGATCACTCCCATTCCACGTCACATGACAAATCTTCAGTAAAACATATTCCCTTGCTGTTGCAAAAAAAAATGGGGGTGGTCAGAGACAACCATGGCAGGAAGCAGAATAAGCATTAGCATCTTGGTTAACTGAAAGAACAGGGACTGGCCATGTTTTCCCTGATCTCATAACACTGCTGCACAAATTATGTCTTTATCTACAACACTGAGTAGATACTCTACAGTGAAAAAAAGCTGTACACAGGACAACGAAATCACCCAGGAGGATTAACAGCGTTAGCAGAAGTTGAACAGATACCAGTCCCTGGCACTGCAATGAAGACTAAACCTTCCCTCCTCTTCTCTGTCCAACAGAACTGCCTTAACATGAGCAGTGAAGTACAACTCCAGTAATTGTGTTTAAGCTGAAAAACATGCATTCTGACATGTAAATTGATACTCACCTCTGTATAAGTCATTAGCCTTTACATTCAAAGCACAATTCCCTACTGCTTCAGAAGACCAGCTGGTAATAGAAATAGATTAAGTAAACCTTGGGAGTTTACCAGAGCAAGGAATTTCACTTTCCTAGTGTTTCATGACTATTTCTGAATAAGCAGGAACAAACAAGAAGACCTAGAAACTCAGAATTTCAGTGCAAAGTTTTTATCCAGAGCGCACTCAAGTGTTTTTATCTATTGTTTTCTACTTACAATTCATTGGCTTTTTTTGCCTGTTCTCGCTTGCTCGCCATTTCCACTGCTATCATCCACTCCCAGCTCGTAATTCTGTTGATTTATGCTATTATACCCTTTTTGCCCTGATCCTGCATTTATGAACATATTCATCATGTGGAAAAAGAGTAAAATTCTTTCCCAATCCAACTTTAAGGTTTGGTACTGAAAGGGTGCAGGTTATCAGAGATGCAACTGCTTGGAAAATTGTACTCAAGGCAGTGGCTCTGGACTGGAACAGGCTGGGAGGCTGTAGAAAGGTGGCAGATGAAGAATGAAATCAGTGCAGCGGTGTGCAGGGTGCCAAGAACACTGAGTGCAAACAGATTCTGTGGGCAGTGATGGTGGAGGCTTCTAATTAGCCTCCACTGAGCGCTTCCGAGCTTTTCACTCGGTTGAGCTGACTGGATTCACACACAAGAGCAAAAGCCTATTCTCTGCCATTAGGAAAATAACCCCACTGCATCCTCAACTCTGCCCCTCCCTCATGTTTAATGAAATTATACGAAATATGAAGGTGTCAGTTTCCTGATTGAACACACAGAAGACTCTGCTCTTGCATCGTATCTGTTTATTAAAAGCAAATGTACTGTGCTTTACAGACTTGGCCATAAAACAGTAAAGATAAGTATTTCATTTGTGCTAAGTGTTTAAATACATGCAGAACGATGTTACCACTCAGCGTGCTGTACAAAATCAGCATTACCATATTTTCTCAATATTATAAAATTATTAAAATACAGAACTTTAAAAATCACTTTTGGCCTTAAAAACTTTAACTACACCACCAGAAAAAATGAGTGGGATTTTTATAAATTAAATTAATAAACCACTATGTAGGTAGCCCTCACTAACAGAGAGCACATGCACATCTCTGAAAGGCACCAGTCTATATTAAAAATACTGTTAACACCTGAAGCACTATGTTTTCTCCTATCACTTTGTCGTGTTTTCCCTGCAATATCTTAAAATTAAACAAACCTCTTCTTCATCTGTTTCAAAAAACAACTATCTCCTCCAGGACCTCAAAGCCTGCTCCTCTTTTCCCGCCACCAGTGCTGCTGGCTACTTTTTCATACCAGTGATCCCGCTGCTCAACCGAATGGTGGAGCAGCCTCTCCATATCATGTTTTCTTGCACTATTGCTATTTCTTGCACTATTTCTAACATAGATTGTACAAGGCCAATGGTAGAAAGAACTAGCTAGAGGTTCAGACATGTCACTAGGAGACAATTAAATTAACCCCTCATGCTATCTTCCCTAACCATATGCAGGAGAACCATAGAAAGCCTAAAGCATCCACAGGTACACACTCCAACTTTGTTACCCATAATTTTTAAAATGTTTGGGCCAAGAAAACAAAATTCCAGACACTCAAGTCTTCTATTTTGCAATCTGTTATTGGCAGGACAGGCAGTTTTTGTAGCACTCCTTAGTCTGTCTCTGCTCCCTCCCATCTTTGATTCAGCAACAACTCCAGATGCCGGTTGTCAGATTACCCACCCCACAGCAAGTGGCACCTCTGCCAGGAACAGTATGGATTGAGTTCCAGTTCATCCAAATAATGGGAGTCTGAATGCACCATAAACAACAGGCAAATCTCAGAATGACTCTGGCGTTTCTAGGACGCTTTTCCATTATGTGTTATCCAGCACTATTATCAGAATACACAATCTACAATACACATTAAGAGTCTTCTTAGCTAATGTAAATTTGGACGTTCAAAGTAAATATTTATTTAAACTAAGACAAAGCACTTCCATTATGACACTAGAGTTCCAGGATAATGTTAACTTCTTTTTGCTTTTTTGAGCATGTACAGTAGCTCCAGTAAAAGCCCTTACAAACATTAAGTACACTTCTGGAAACAAGTATTTTATTCATGGTCACTTAATTCAGTTTCTGGTTACCAAAGACAGGTGACAAAAGCTGTCATCTTTTATTCATACTAGAGGCAGGCAGAAAAGACTGAAAGTAAAAAAACCTGAATATGAATAAAGGAATTCTTCACAGCATAAACAACAGTTTTCAATGGAAATCTAAAGCCGAAAATCTATAGATAAATCTGATGGAAATCTTCTGAAGTTAACAGGAAATCAGGAAAGAAGGCCAGGAGGCCTGCATGGATGAACAAGTAGCCCCTGGGCAAACTTAAACACAAACAGGTAGCTTAAAAAGGGTGGAAGCAGGGAAAGGTACCCCAGAAGAATACAGAAAAAATTGTCTAAACAGCCAGGGAGATGGTTAGGAAAGTTAAGGTAGTGACACAAGTAAATCTGGCCAAGGACACCAAGGGTACATCAGCAACAGAAGACCAGGGAAAATGCGGGTCCACTTAGGAAGGATAGTGGTAACCTGGTTACCAGGACATGGAGAAGTCTGAGGCTCTCAATGCCATTTTTTACCCTTCTCTTCACCAGCAAGTATCCCAGCCACACCACCCAGGCAGCAAAAACTGAAAGCAGAAACTGGGAGAGTGAAGAACTACTCACTGTAGGAGACTGGGTTTGAGAAGATCTAACAAACTTCTCTTTGGAACAGGTTGCCCAGAGAGGTTGTGGACTCCACCTGTTGAAGGCAGACTAAATAAGGCTGTGAGCAACCTGATCTAGTGGAATGTTCCCTGCCCATGGCAGGGGAGCTGGACATAGATGATTTTTAAGATTCCTTCCAATCCAAACCATTCTATAAAATTACTAATAAAGAACCAAGGGACAAATCCATTAGTCAGCTTTTAGGAAGGGTATTTAATTCAGTAACTGAGCAAAAAAGCAAGGACAAAAAGCCTGTTCCCTAAGTTTGTCTTCATCCATTAACTATCTAGATAAACAACTCCTGACATAGGTACCTCTAGTAAATGCCTCAGGTTAGGACTGACCTCAATCACATATGCTTATATATATATATAGCACAGCCATAATTATTTTATTATTCATATTTAGCACAGCTTTATTTGCCTCTAAAACAAACCTGAAAAAAAAACAGGTATTAGAATGGCATCAGCAGCCTGTTTCCTACCTCATCCTAAGATCTAAGGAAAGTTTGTTTTCCCAAAATTTCCAGTTAAGTGGAGATACATAAGCATGAGCATACAAATTTAGAAGTCTGTTGCTTAAAAGTTTGCTTGCTGAAAATTTGGAACAATCTAAATGTGTTTTCATTCTTCAGTTATCAAAGTACTTATCCCTGAAGACATTCTCTCTCATTAAGGGAAAAACCAGACATAGACTTTTTAATTAAAAAAAAATCAAAGCCTCCGTTGGGCAGGAGCAGCAATATCTAATTCCCCAAGGCCAGGTGGCAAAGTCCTGAGTAGCAGTTATTTAAAGAGCAATAAAAAAAGTATAAGATTATCAAGTCAACATACATGCAGAGGCTGAGACAAAGTGTCTTGCCTAAGTCCTATCCCAATGTGAATAGGCAGGGCTAGCAGAGTGCTGGCAGCTGAACTGTTTTCACTCTGCACCAGAAGCACTGGAGATCTGAGGAGAATCTGAAATTTAACAAGCAGTCTGCTTCCTCAGGTCTTTGTCTTAGCCTGGGCACAGAATCAGGCTACCTCATAATTTATGTTAACCATATTCACATCTTAGGTCTGGTCTTGATTCATCATGGTTTTAAAATCCACATCATATTTGGTGCACACATGTAAATCAGAATTAAAGATACATCTAGCCCTCTGTTCCTAGTGTATCTGTATATGACAATCTGCTTATATAGAAACTTAATTATAAAGTAATATAATAAGTCTTTTGCATAGAAAGGCAATATTTGAGATATTTGATAGCACCTGACGTAGCCACTTTTCCTAAATGTGAAAATTCATGAAGACAATAGTCCCCTAAAATATTGGGGTTTACTGTAGCAGAAGAAGCTTTCTAAGGACCAAAAATATTATTTTAAGATGTTTCATTTTCTCTTAAAACTTAGAAGTGGAATTTGGTTGCATGTGGAAAAATTGCAGTTCACATACCTTTTTCATTAATCAGAAAAAACCACCCTCAAATCTTTCACTTTTCCATCTGTAGTGCACAGTAAAGCTACAGCTGCCCTATTGACAATGAATGTAGCACCTATCTCAAGTCCAGTTATCTATCAGTAACCATCCACCATCTCCTGCAAGACAAAACCAAGAAAATAAATTTGCAGAAATGGAAGAATAAAGGGTCAGAAACTGGAATTGCTGTGATATACTGGTAAATTCCTTTTGGAATTCTGTGGCATAACTGTAGTAAATGCTTTATTTGTTACCACTAGTCAGAATATGAGAAGCATTAACTCTTATTAAAACTTAATTAAAAGGGCTTAATTTTATTTTTTTATTAAAAAATACAACATTAAAAGTTTTAGAAATAAATAGGAAAGTCAGAGCTCTGTTTATCCCAGAGCTGTTTGGTGTCTGGAAAACAACAGGAAAAGGACTGGAATAGCCATTACAGCCTTTACTGCCATGGTGCATTAAGAACGACAACAGCATACAAAGAACAAACATTTTAGACACAAAATAACATTTTGCCAAAGCCCTGTTTTACATCTAACAGTTCTTGCAGTCAAAAGCCAAATTGCACTTGGCAAGTAAATATGGGGAATTTTTCATTACAAAGATATGCAATATGCAAATGGATAATGGTTGTCATGGTGGTCATATTTTAAATATTTCATTTTTTCATACTGTAGTAAGAATCTCTCATTTGTTCCAGACACCAAGCTTTTTTATTAGCAAAATCTACAAGTGCAAAAATTGTTACTTTCTGCGCTGGATTCTGCTGTAATAGAGATGAAAACTAATTAATCCAGTGTATTTCCAGTACACATTTCTCACAGGATGCCCAAATAAACTTCAGTTGGTCCTTCATTTTTCATGATACAGCAACTGCCAGCATCACTGGCTCACACATACCATATAGTAATCTACATAAAATCCATTTAAATGTCAGGACAACTGAGTATTTCATGTAATACTGCACTGATAACCATTTTAAAGTGGCATTTGTATACCAAAAGGTTTGAGAGGAAAAAGAGAAGCTTTGTTAACCAATTCACCTGAAAATTTTGACTCAGATGCAAAAAAGTATGTTAGGGAACCAAAATTATTTCTCGGTGAAGAAGTACCCTGCAAATTAACTTGGAAAACCTATATTTTATTGGATTGTATGTGCTGAAAAGTGCATTACAAAAGTAAGGAACTTAATGAGACTGAGTTGCAAATAGTCAACGTAATTACTTAAAAATGGATAGTATAACAGATGATAAACTACTGTAACTATAAAACACAATTTACTATTTTAAAAAACATTTTTTAACTTGAAAGAAGTTTCTTCACTGAATGAAGGTCTACTGAATGAAATTATGAAGTAATTTACAGCCCCTGTTCAACTTCTATCTTCATGTATTCCAATTAAAATAATCTTCAATCATGGCTGACGGTCATGTCCCACAATTCATGGGAATGTTCTATAACACAAGTATGTGAAATTTAAAGACGAGCATTCTCTTTTGAAGTTACAAGTTGAATATTGACTAAAAAGATTTTCATAGTATTTTTTGGGGGGGGGCAGTCAGAGTCTTTGTCTTTCCTTACTTATGGAAAACCACAGGTTATATTGTAGCAGTATCAGCATAATCTATCCTCAGCTTCACATGAAAATTTCATCAGAGCTTTTGCTGAGATGCTGATTTACCAGCCTTGCCCAATTTTGCCCTGGCACAGTAGACTAAAATCAAAGTATGATTCCTTTTTGCAGTTCAAATCCTTACTATTATGAAAAGCTTCCACGTCTACTATATTTGTACCCTCCTCTGCTTTCCTCTTGAGGATATCAGTCAGGCCCAAGCTTTATTTCATCATCCGTCTAAAACTATTCTAAACACAGCATAATATATCTGAGTGCTTATAAAGAAGCAACTTTATAACTTTCCTGGCTGTCAATTTCCTATTTCTAAGTGCAAATACTGAGATGTAATTGAGACAGATAGAATGGACAGTAAATTGCCTCAGACATTTAAGGGTGAAGCACTGCTTGTCAAGAGAGATCACAGCACCTTCATACAGTAATGACAGTCAGTTCTCTGTGCACGCACAGTGGGACTGAGGATCTTCCTTGGCCAGGGTTGAAGACCACTTCATTATCTGCAGAAAACAGGAAATTTTCCTTCCCATTGTTGCTGTCTGGTCTGACTATTGTAACAGTTCAGTATAACTAAACATGGGAAAAAGTCCCTTTATTTCCTGTGAGGACAACCTCATAGCACATGGGAAGAAATTAACACACTCATACAGAATATAACTGCCAACTTCCAGGCATTATTCTTAATAAACAGGATCTCATGCAGTGTCAAAGAGATAAATGAACCCTTAAGTAAAAGAAAAGTTATTGCTATCAGCTCTTCACTCTTCTGCCCCTGCCCACATAAAGAATTCTTCCAGGTATATTACAAGATATTCAAATGTGGTCTACAGCCAATTAATTTTGTAATTTCCATTCATTTATTCCCATATTATTATTAATGGTGTTTACATGTTGTTCTGTGTAACTGAATTACAGAACCAACATCTTAATAGAAAATTAACCTTTCCACTTAGAGAAAACAACAGATACAATCCTTCTACTTAATATGTCTCTGCTGTAACTCTAAGCCACAGAAATATCTCACCTCTGCTAAAAATATTTCCAACATTATGGAAGCAATCTACAACTTAGCACTTTTGAAATCGGTCACACCCTTCTGAAAACCTGGAGATCTTTTCTACTGATAAAAGAGATTAACTAAAGACAGCTCACATGCTGCTCTCTCCAATAAAAAATTCTCAATTGTCTCTTGATAGTTATTGAAATTTCATATTTTAACATAATTAGCACACAACAACCAAATTCAAAGGTAATGGTATTTTTACACCTTAAGCTGACCGTATTTGAAGATATCAGGGGAACACTGCACTTGTGCCGCTCCACACTCACAGCAAACATCCAATAACATAGTTAACTTCTGGGACCACGATCAGCATCTAATTTAACACTGCAAAAGCCAGTGATGCCTGTTCTATCAAAACATATACTACATACATGAGGAAATTTCATCACATCTCAAACTAGCCCTATCTCAAATCTAGCACATCTCAAACTTGCCATGTTTCAAAGGGGATTTTTGTATGAGTTTTCATTTTTAGAATTCATTTTAGTAAACCTTTCGTCTTCCTTTTCTACCTTCTAGTGTATTTTTCCTTAATATTTTCTCCATCTTATTTCCAGAGCACAGAAACATGGTCTCATAGCTCTTACTGTTTGCATTTATTCCTGGTTGGCTACTTAATCCTTCACTGAGAGCTCTTTCTAGATCTTTTCCCCATTCACACTGCAAAACAGAGTGACAAGAAAAAGCAAATGGCAGCTACAAGTCATACTTCAAGAACCTTACCCAATCTCTAAATGTAGCAATTTTGATATTTAAAGGTAAGTAAAGAGGTGGAAAAAGGTAAGGTAAGGTGCTAACTACACATCACAGAAGGATAAACAGAATTCTAACATCTTTCAGCCAAGAAAGATGTTATTACGACAAGTATGAGGTACTGACAAGAAAAGTCATCATTCGGTACCTCAGATATCTATTACACACATTTGGAGATGCTGGTTTTTGGCCTCTGAAAACTGTATGCAAAAGACTAAGACCGAAACTAGGCAGAAGATCAATAATACTGACACCAGAAGAATTCATCTCAAAGGAATTTGAAGGATGATTGAAAGCACGAAAGGGGTCTTATAAAGCAAACAATTAGATTTCCAACCAGAAAAAAAGTGAGGCAAGTACTTAGCAAGGTTTTAAGACAGGATATTTAAAATGCATAAAAGGAATTATTTTATGGGATACACATTCAGAAGTTACAGACGCCAAAAATACACAAATACAAAAACAAAGTAATCAAACTCAGAAATCACTTAGTTTGCAACCAGGTACTACACCTACACTCTTCAGGAGAGACAGCACCCAATCGTGAAGCACAAACTCCCTAAGTAATGCTACTACTTCCCATTATTAAAAAAACCCTACTCTGTGTTGTAGTTTAGTAATGGTATCCCCCAATTCAGGGCTCCCACTGAAACCACACACCACTGACTCACTCAGCCCCTGCTCCCCTCTCCCCTAGTGGAGGGCTGGAGAGGAGAATTTGAGGCACAAGAGGTGAAAATCACAGGTTCAGATAAGAATTTACTGGAAACAGCAATGAGATAAGAAAACTAACAGTAACAGCAGCATTACTAATTGCAGAGGGAACAAGAAAGAGGCAAACAACTCAAATGGAAACAACAATACCTGACCACTGCCTCCACCATGTCACACTGATCTGAAGGGACCCCCTTCCCCACTCCTGCCAATGACATGAGATGGTAGAATGATCTCCAAGGCCCAGCCATGCCCCCTCCTGTCTACTGCAGAAATCAACCCTATCCTGGCCAGAATCAGGGCAGTGGGGTAGACCTTTCTTAAATCTGTCACAGCAATTCACAGATTCCTTCCAGCACATCTCATTTTAGGTCTTTATCATATTCCGCAATTTCTTTTTTAAGCAGTATTTTATCATACCTTACATGAACAAAAACCAGCAGACACTAGAAGATAGGAAGCAGCTCTCATTATAAATGTAGGGTGCCCATTTTTACAAAGGCATTCTATGAATCGGGACTTATTTATTGCCTTCCTGCTTCCTATGGCTTCTGCAAAATAGCTCTCCCTCCCAGACAACAAAAAGATAAATACAAACTATTCAGCCACAAACATTTTAGAAGTGACATAACGCTAATTCTACAGGTGTGTGTCACTTTTTCTTTCCTCTACCTTGTCATATTGTGGTATCTTTTTAATGGAAGTGGTGTTTATACACTGCAGAGCTCTGAATGCTGCCACATCTGTTCAAGTCTCAAATGCCTCTGTGACTCTTAGAGCAAAGACCACACTCACACTACAGAATCAGAGGATGGTGTCTCAAAGCATGCCATCCCATGCTATCTCTTCTAGGAATCCAGATACCTTACTCAAGGAATTTAAGGATACAGTGTAACTTAGCACATACTAAGCAATAAAATGAAGTGGTTTTCCAGCCTTGTTGCACAGATTCATAGCAACCCAGACATCAATCATTCTGTCACAACATATTTGATTTAGGCATAAAGAGACTGGGATTGTTATGTCAACACGTAGGAACACATTCATCCCTCACTTTAGGAATTACTCCTTTTAAACAGCCTTAGAAAACAAACAATTTATTTCACAGGTCAAATTATTAAACACTTTTTTGAGGTAAATTCATGATCATATTAATTGATACTGGTCACTTGTTCTAGTTATTATAATAGGCAAAAAATTTATTTAGAAACTAAACATGCCAATAGATATAAGGTATTTAAAATTCAGGAACAAGTATCAGCACCCACAGACGAGTTTCATTTTGAAGTGAGAATTCATATAGAACTTCCCTAGGAGGGTCGAGAATTAGTTTAATTCTTCTGCCTCACTCATCAAGATATTATCAATTTATCAAGGGGCCTGTATCACACAGATTACACTGAAATAAAGAAAGCCACCTTACTACAATGTATTACTGTTTTTTTCCAGTACTCACTTCAATTCTATCTGTTTCTCCTACACATTCCCTTCATGTTCTCCAGCCTTGAACTTGAAAGCTCATCAGGGATGCCAGATGACTTGGCAGCCAGACTGCCAAATCCACAAAGGACAATCTGAAGATCTCATGAGACCTAAAATAAATGTCAACCCCTAATTTCTCAGCTCCGTCCCTACAACAGAATAAATTCAACTGTGAGTAGCCTATGACACAACCCCAGGAGCAATCAAGCTTGCACAAAATGAAGCTGGCTTTGAAGAGTTATCCTTGCAGCTTCTCAGACATTTTAAGTAGACAACCATTCTTTTAGCATCAATTATATATGAAGGGAAAGAGTTGCTTTGCTGTCAGAGTAGTGAACTGGGAATCATGACATCAGATTATATTTCTGGTTCTGGCACAAACTTCCACAGGGACCAAAAACCAAGATCTAAGTTTCCCATTTTTAGAACTACACAGGTTTGATTTATTAATGAAAGCAATGCACTGACATGTCTCTTAATAGAAAAGAGTACAAAAGTGCCAGATTATCTGTTTCCTGAGCAAACATAATACAGTTGAAATTGTTAAAAAATCCCTAAAACTGTGTACCTGAGTTTTCTCTTGAATTTTGAATAATTGTTTGCTGAACAGTACAGACCGGCCATTTGCACTGCAATTTCAGAGTATAAAGGAAACAAAGTAGAGATGCAACCCTGAAAATTCTGTTCTCCTGAAACTAGCTGAAACTTAAAGGCAGTCAGCCTTTTTTTCTGTCATAGCAATAAATTGCAAACTGATGAGTCATGGAGGTTGGAAAGGAGGTCATCTACCCAATTGCTTGAACACAGGAATGTCAACTAGAACAGGTAGTCCAGTCATCCCTAGATGACCTTTAAGCAAAATAAAAAACAGCGTCTGAGCAACTTATACCAATTTTTGACCAGTTTTATTGTAAGCAATATTTTTCCCTTTACATTGTGTTGGAATTCCCATTTTCCACAGCCTCTCCTTCTTCCACTGTGCACCTCTCAGAGGAATGTGGCTGCATGTTGCCCACATCTATCCATTGGGGAACTCCAGACAATAATAAAAATTCCACTGAGCTTTCTCAAGGCCAAAGAAACATTGCTCTCTCAGCCTCTTTGCAGCAGTATGCTCCTGGCCCCTCCTCATCTTGCTGGTAGGTCCCAGCACCAGACTTGTGTCAGTAGGTAAAATTATTTCTTCAAGTAGGGAGCCAAAATTTGACTCTCAGAGGTCCTACAGAGGTACAGCAGAGGGTAAAGAATTGCCTCCCTTGACCTCCTGGCAACACCCTTGCTAGAACCGTCCCAGGATGCTGATTCTCTTCTGCACTGCAAGGGTGCAATGCTGACTCATATTCCAGTTCTTGCCCACAAGTACTCCCAGAGTAACTTCTGTAAAGCTGCTTTCTAGCCCTCAGCCTATACAGGTGAACAGGGTTATTCCACCCCAGGCACAGGACTCTACCACTAAACCCTATCACCTAGCACCAGATTCAGACACCGCTTGAACACCTCCAGGAGTGGTGACTCCACTTTGTTATCTTCATTCTTGCATTCCTCCTGAGTAGCCAATCCATACCAGTCCACATGTTCACCAAAGGCAGTGATAATCCTGTTCAATCCCAAACAGAAAACCAAATCAGTAATCATGTAGTTGGGTCCTAAAGCATAAATAGCTAGACAAAGCTTCTGAAAAAGAATGTGCATGAATATGTGAGTACAAGTTCTTCAAGATGCTTGTATAAAAAGGTAGAGTCTTAAATAAAGTTTATTACCTTTCTCAAGCCTATACATTCATGGGTAATCCAATACCTTTCCAAACAGGGACATATACTTTACTTAGACATACATGGTTATAGCCTTCTACAGATAAGCAAATCATGCCAACCAGTATCTCAGGTCAACTACAGCCAGTCTGCATTTATTTTGGCCAAAAGACAGCTTCTTTTAGTTTCCAGTGTAAAGAATTTTTCAATTTCTCACGTGTTGTAATACTGTTACAATGACGTCAACTTCATCTAATTGACAAAGTTGCTCTTCATGCTAACCTTACCAAATAAACACAAACCAACCTTGGGACACCCACTTTTAAAGCTTGGTGTTCATAGAATGGTGACAAAAATTACTACTGAAGGGAATTGAAAACTACGTCTCCACAAACACCTGAAATCACTGCAAACAGCATATTATTCAATAGCATTAGGCTGCATGGAATAACTTAAACCTAGAGGTTTTGATGGATGGTGCCTTCCAAGTAGCCTCTTTTAAATTAGCAGCTCACGCTACAAATTTGTGAAATACACATGTCAGAAGAGTTCAGACTGAGCTATAAGGCAGAGCAAAGAACTAACTGGAACACTGCAAATATTATTTATAAATACAGATAAATCATGAAGTTGTACAACACTTCTAAGCACGTTATAGTCTTCAAAAGATTAGGTCTTAGTCTACAATAAGGCTTAAGAACAGAAAAGTTTCTTAAATGCTATGGAAGAAAGATTTCGCCTTTCAGTATTCTAAACTTTTCACTGAACAGCTCCATAAACCACCTCTTTTCCTAAAGAAGTTTTTCACAATGCAATCCAAGTGCATCTGAGAGCAATAAGAGGAAATACATTGAAAAGTATGAAACATTTGTCATTGTCTAGCATAAATCCCTCCAATTTCAAAGATAAGATGTGTACTTGAAAATTCTTCAGAAACAACTCTGCTTTTTGCCATTGTCCTACATTACATGAACTCTGCGCTCACCTAGTAAAGACACCCACACAAAATAAAAATCTTTCTTGCTAATCCACTCCATAAAGCATAGTGTTCAACCTTGAGGCAGGGGTTACAAAGAAATAAAGAGCTTTTAAGCAGTTACCCTTACTCTGATAGGGACCACAGGTAGTGCCACTAATATAGACAAGCAAAGTCAAATAAAAATAGAATGCCACACTCACATTTTTTGTTAACACTTAAGCAAGTTAAAAACAGCAGAAATTGGAAGTGAATGGAAAAGATATTGACTTTCTATGGTAATTGTGTTTGCACTTCCTTTTGACTTTTTATGATGAAGTAGCCATAGAATGTTGTTTTTCTTTTCCTGAAGAGAAAGGAAATCACATAACCTTATCAAAAAATGCAGCTAGCTGAAACCCTTCCCTTCCATTCATTTAAATCCCTTTTATAAAATATAAATGTAATTATGAAAAGCACTATGGAGTGAGTAATCATCACTGTAATTGAGATATACATATAACATATTCAGTGAGTAAGACTAGATGATTCTTATGGGACCATTCCAATTTAAGGTATTCTGTGCTATATATACACATGCACACAAAAAACAACACACACAGACACATTGTTTTTGTATCAAACCGCAACCATAAAAGATCATTTATAAATTGTTCTTTTTTGTGGAAAGCCCAACACCTAACTTTATTATATCACATAACCATTTGAGGAATTTTCATCCATGACATAAATCCTCTATTGCTAGTCAGGGTTAGTAACACTGAATTTGATTATAAAGGTTACCTGAAGTCTCAAATACTTGGATCACTTCTCCAAATAATTAGTCTGCTCAACAATCAGAGAAATATGTATTGAGTCAAGAGACAGGGAATGTTCAGCAGAGGAATACAGATCCCAAAGAGCCACACAGACACTGAAAAGGCTGAACAATAAACCTTATAAACAATACCTCTTTATACCAGTTGAAAAGCAAGAATTCAGCTTCCTTTAACAGTGCACATTGAAAGAAAACTAACCATTTGTCCACTTTAGTGCAAGCAGAAGATAGTACTGCAGGATGTAATAAAATCAAACTGATACTTGAGAGTTAACTGGCAGAAACATATATATTCACTGAGAGACTCTGTAAACCATACTATAGTCTACATAATAAACTAGCTTTGTTTTTTTTCCCCCAGCTGCTTCAAGATCTAACTAGCCACCCCAGCTGAGGCTGTGGGGAAGGCTTACAGGAGTGCCAACATCTGCTTCTATTCCCATCAACGTCAAATTTGTCAGAACACGAAACTGCGCCAGAGAAACAATCTCTTGCCATAGAAAATTAAACTCTACTTCCATGGATATCCCCTGAAGTACCAAGTGTAGCAGATCGATTACATGTCCAAATTCTATTCCAAAATAAAGTTTCTTTCCAAAAAAATACATACATACACTTTATATATGTATATACATATATGTATATATACATACATATATGTACATGCAACCTAAAATTCCTTATGGCCTGGTTCGCCTTTACTGGCCTGTCAATTAGTGTAAATCACAAACATGAGAAATAAGCCTTATATCAGGTAACAAGGTGACAAATTAAACTAGCCACTTTTTAGCAACTCTTTACTGTTAAAAATACTTTTTAATGTCTCATCAACTTCTACCCACAGTTTTACTGGTCTCTTTACTACTGCTGTGTTGAGGATTCAAGCAAGTACCCTGATTAGACAGTAAATGAAACCTCACATGAAAACAGTCAGCAAATTACCAAAAAAGCCCAACTATTTTTTAAAAGCTCTCATTAAAAATCATATATTCCCCAGCACAAAATCACAGACCAATGAGAATCTCAGAAAAGTTTATGCAGGTTTTCTCTAATTAGCTAGTCATAGAATAGACTTATTAATGTTGGAAAAGACCTCCAAGATCAACCAGGTACAACTAGTAACCCAGCACTGCCATGTTCACCACTAAACCATGTCCCTAGATGGCACATCTACATGTATTTTGAACACCTCCAAGGATGGAGATTCCACCACTTCCCTGAGCAGCCTATTCCAATGCCTGAACATCCATTCAGTGAATCAATTTTTCCTAATATCACACATAATTATCCTACACTTCCCCTAGCACAGCCTGAGGCCATTTCCTCTTGTCTTGGCACTTGTTAGCTGGGGAAGAAAGACGGGGTCTTACCTCACTACAGCTTCCTTTCAGGTACTAGTAAAAAGTGATAAAGTTTCCCTCAGTCTCCTCTTCTCCAGGCTAATTGTTCTTATATGGCAATATCAGAAATATTCCCTATGTTTACACAGATCACAGTAAATATAGACATTTGGTCATTTGCTGTAAAGAATGAAAGAGATAAGGTACACATTGATAATGTCACCATTTTTTTAAAGCATCTTTACCACAAGTACTCAAGGTAATTATTAATTATTCAGTCATAGAGTCAGATGACACAGGATTATTTTAGACTGCGCAAATATTCACCAACTGTTGCTTTCTGTCCCCTTCAGAAAGTGCATTTTGCTCAGAAAAAAAGATTTTCTGCTATTCTTGGAAGTAAAGTTTCTCTTTCATTAGAAAACAAGGATTTTGCCACAGGAAAACGGTATGATCACCAGCAAAAACATCCAGTAGCAGAAAAAGTCCAATTGTCAATTTAGCCAGTGAAGTATCAATTGCTCATAACAAAAACTTAATACTTTACCTTATTTTAAAAAATAAAAACCTCCATCAACAGATATAGTTTTAAAAGGCATTTTAGTGTCTTAAGCAAATTCTTCAATCACTTGTTACTTTTAAGAAATGCTAGAAGGAGCAAAAACTTTGGTATTGCAATGACACTCTAAATGTTACAATGAAGCATCTGAAGGAAAAGTATAAGCATTTATTCATAATTTCCTGTGCATGCCTCCTCCCTCCAACATTGCTGCCACTACTGGGCGACTTAAGTTTATCCACCTCACGTATGTTTACATACCTCACTGCAATTGGCCCAAAACTGTTATTGCTCTATATCATTGAAATCTCAACAGACTACACTACTACAGTTTATTACTGGAAGATTCAGGAGATACGAAAGAATAATATTAATATAACCAGACCTTTCCACTCCAGATTTGTTTTGTGATGAGTGCAGATGTAAAACAATATGCTGTATTTACACAGCAGAAAGCCAAAAAAGAAGAGGTGAATGAATTCACACAGGAACAACTACTCAGACACTGCTATCTAATAAAGTTACAAACACATCAAGTCTTCTGCTTTGCACCTTACAGTGTTACAGACTTTTGACAGAACATAAAACCAAGCTACTTCTCACTACACTGATGACAAGTGGAAGACAAGCAATCCCAGAGGAGTAGGGAGGGGAAAAAGACTTTAAATAACTATAACCAACCAGAAATCTGTTCTGAGCAATACTCTTTAATTCCAGTGTAAACAAAAGAACCTAAATAAATCTAGCATATAATAGGTATGTTTCCAGTGTAGGGAAACCAGCAAAGCATTTCCTGTGTTGACAGACACCAGCAAGTCACTTCCTCCTTATAACCTCTTCATCCTCTAGCCATGTACAGGGTTTTTTTCCTTTATCTAAGTGAATTCCCTGTTTCCTATTAACTACAGTCAAAACTTCAGGTACTCTGAGCAAACTTTTAGGGAGACTATAACTCGCTTCAGCTTCTCAGTCTTAAGGGAAATGTGGTTTCTACCACAATGAGCTCCACTGATGATGCTGAGATGACCTGGAAGCCTCACTGTTACCTTTGACTTGAACACAAACCCCTCACGCAATGATGGTTTTGATGGCTTACATAAAATCAATGTGATGGTCCCCATACTGGCCCTAGTCCAGTGGCCCTCATAAATCCACCACCACCATTGATCTCAACAGCAGTCCTAGCAGGCAGACCAAAGGAAGGCTCAGATGTTGTTTCCTCAAACAAAACTGAGGTATAATTAGAACACGTGACATTTCTCTGTGGAGGATTTACATCTCTGGACTGTCACTTGAACCCTGTCCACAACCATTAATGAATCTGAAAACCTGATGTAGAACCAAGTATTTAATGCCAACCATTCTCCCTTTCTCCACATGATTTATTTAGATCATGTTGATCCGAACTGCAAAAAGACTTATTACTGAATTTAATGTCTGGATAGAACTTGAAAAACATACAGATTCTGATCCTTGGGAGAATTTGAGCACTTCTTGAACTTAAATATCTTATGTCTAAAACCTTAGAATTCAAAATTAAAGATATTACAAATCCTTCAAATTTGCTGAAATCCAAGACTCTGGCATACACCAAATTTGTAGCTTAAGGTAAAATATGGAAGAACACTGCCTTAGAAGAGGGGTTTTCTTTAAATAGGTAAAACCTGATCATTACATGGAAGCAAGTAAATAATCGCACAGCCTCTTTTTCAAATATACATCCTAAACTTAAAAAAAAAAAAAATCCAACACATTGGACCATTTACCATTTTTCATGGTTCTGCTGAGGATAAACATATGGAGAAAATAAGCTACTCTGTAGATCTTGTTTCACTCCAATGTCTGTGCTTTTATTCTCCTTGTCACAGCCAACTTAAGAATTTCCTCTTTCATGGTAATAAGCAGAAAGTCCACAATTCTCAAGGCAGCAAAGCAGGAAGTTTGCAGTTGGAAGGATTTCCCCTCTTCAATGGGACAGGAGAAGAGAATGTATGATGAGGCTACTGTGAAAACTTTTGCAATCTGAAGCAGCTGATTTGGACATTTATCACATCAGAGCCCTAAAGAGATGCTACCAAGATCAGGCACAAATGAAACAGTGCCCGCATCTGTTCTGCAATAATTCATCACTTTGGCTTTTTGAGAGAGTGAGAACTCCTGCCTTTCTGATTAGGGTATTTATTACCTGGCACCAATAATCCTATCAACAGTGATAGGCAAATGTAGAAGGAAGCTCAGCAGAATGCGCTAGCTTCCCAGCTGACCCTATATCACAAGACAGGAGTGAACGCCACATGTGGCTTTAATGCCAAGCAGCTGCTGCACACCAGCACCCCCTCTGTCCTGCTCCCTCCCCCCTGCACCGCTGGCTTTCCAACACTATCGCAAGTAGTGGAACTGCGACGCCCTAAAACAGACACAAGCCCCCACACCCGTTACGTTTGGGGGACCAAAACACATCACCCCCATCCTCATCCACGCGCGGAGAAGCGCGACCATCAGTACCAAAGTGCGGCCGGGGAATGGGGGGGAGGGGGCAACGCACGACCCCTCTCCGGCTATCTCAAAACCTGTTACTCTCCCTCCCTTTTAAGCAAAAGCTCGGGGTAAAACCCTTTCCCGGCCGGGAGTCCCGCGGCTGCCCCGCTCCCGCCGCGCCGGGCGCCGCCTGCCCCGCGCAGCTGCGGAGCGGCCGCGGCCCCCGGCCCCGCCGCTCACCGACACCAGGAACTCCAGCGTGCCCACGTAGTCCCGCTCCGTCTTGAGCAGCTCGTTGAGGACGCACACGCGTAAGCGAAGCTGCTTCTCCAAGTCCTTCCCGCTTTCCCCCTTGCCTTCCCCCTTGCTTTCTTCTGTCATGGTGCGGCGAGGAGGATCGGTGCTCCCAGCCCGGCGCCTTCCCCTGAGCGCCCCGGCGCTGCGCTGCGGACAAGGACAACAAAAGACCCCGCCAAGTTACACAGCGGGGCCGGGCTCCGGCCGGTCCCCAGCCGCGCTGCGGCTGCAGCCCCCGCTCACCCTGCTCCCGCGGCGGCCCGAGGTCCAGAGGCGACCAGCCACCCCAGAGCGCGCTCCTTTCCCGTCAGGAAGGGGACACAGCCTGGAGGAAACGAGCGGTCACTGGTTCCCAGCTCGCCCTGCTAGCTGAGAGGTTGGAAAGCCTCCGCAGCAGCACAGACTTGGACATTAATCAAAAGCTTTGTATCCATGTGACTCCAACCCCTTCCCCCCCTTCGCTAAATCTCAGGAAAAAGGAAAGGAAACAACTTCAGGGAGGATTGCGTGCCAGCAGCTGCCTGTTTCACACACAAGCTGCGAGCTCCAGTTTGAGGCTAATTGGAGACCTCCAACAAGAGAGTAAAAGAATTATAAAAATGTCCCAGCAAGCTGGCTGGCCAGGGAATCGGCAGTTGTTTTTGTTTTGATTTTATCATCAGCAAAGAGCCATTTCAACTTCCCCTTCCGCACCTTCCCACGAGATGTATATTACAACGTGTATTATAAATACGAGCTGTGATATTCTCCCGAACAAACATACACAGCTAAGCATGTGCTGAGCAGGTACAGAGAAGTTCTTTGAAGATAATGAGGGGGGTTACGTTGGCTGGTTTGTTTGTTTAATGAAAAAGTGCTATAAACTGTCCTCTTTATACAGTTTTCCTATATGCCTATCAGATTTGCATGATACATTAAAAGGATAAAATATAATTCAGTAGGTTTTTCAAACAGCTACCAAAAAAATACAGCTACTTTAGATGAGGGGAACTGATTTCTTGAAGACTGAAATGTATCAAGAGACTACCATGTGAATTTGAAGACCACAAATGAAAGCTGAAGTTTTCTCTGGCTAGCTCTTCAGTTTGTGACTGGAAAGAAAATACAGGTCTTCAAACTTACATATTCCATATCAACTCTCTTTCTAAACCTGCAACACCCTAAAAGGACAGAATAAAATGAAAACCTGAGAGTAAAACTCTTCTACAGCTGCAGAACTAGTTGAGGCAGTGAGAGAAGTCCTTTAGTGGGAGAAAATAAGCAAAGGCATTTAAGTTCTGATAACTAGGCATCATCAAGCTGTCTGCCTCAGACATTTTTTGTGAAACAGAGGATACACTTACCACAAGAGCAGAGAAAAAAAAAAAAAGTCTATTTCTTTGAATGTGACCTACTTCCTTGCATCCTCTCTTTCCCAAACACAAACAGCTCCTGTGCACAAAGCCAAGGCAAGGGGCAGCAGTTGCTGAGACAAATTCTGCCATATGTAACCTGCTCAGCCACTTATGCATGAGCAGATAAACCTGGAACTTGCCTGCTGACCTCAGCATAGCTCCTTTCTCAACATGGCACTAGTCTATTTCAAAAACAGACACTGATTTTCATGGAAATCAAAACTTCACGTTTTTGAGTACCTCATGGCCCTGCTAAATTTGGTTCAAATGGACTGATGGATTGAAAAGCCAAACACAGCTCACTGAAGCCTCTTACTTTAGAAAACCTGTTTAAAATAGGCAATATGTCTGATGATTAGCTCAAAACCTTTTCACCCTCTTGGTGAGCTTCATCAGTGAGACACTGCCCCAAAGTCTTGAGGTTCTGTGGCTTCTGCCCTGATCCTATGGAGGAGATGAACTGTTTCACAATTGCTTGCATTTGCATCAACAAGGCTACTACTGATCACCCACTGAACCCCATAATGTTGTTCTCAAGTGATAACCAGAAAAAGAGATCCAAAGCCACTGGAGTAGATCATGCTATTGTTTCACACTCCTAAAAGCATATGGGTGCCCTTCTTCAGGGGCATCCTACCCTCAGTCATAACCTAACACCTCAAACTTGTTAAATTTCCTGTCTAAAAGCACCCTTCTCTTTTAAGAAAGCAGAAATAAGGGTCCACTACTTTTTTTTTTTTTCAGACATTCCCCTGTGCTCTCACCTTCAGTCATGTGCCGTTGGTTGTCCCATGCACACCCACAGAACAAGGTGACAGCTAAAAGAGGTAGAAGCAGCAGCTTAGTATTTCTTTCCCATCATCTACAGAAGTAAAAATCAAGATTCCCTTCCCTTTTCGTGTTTGTATCTCACTGCCAGAAGACCTCAGAGCCAAAGTGATTCTTGTCCTAGTTTACAATCCTGCTGCCCTCACACAATGCTCCTTCATTGAAGCAGGCAGCTCCATCTATCTGGGCCAGCAAAAGCATTAGGGACAACACACAAGAGATTTTTATGACTCATCTAAAGCCACTGAACCCAGCAAAACCCACAGCAGATGTGCAATGATAGGAAAAGTCATTTTAAGTACCAGAGACACAATCTATGGAAAACATACGTGCCTACAGGCTCAGCCAATTTTCCTGACAACCTGCTTGAAGTAATAAAGACATGGGGCAATTTACTCTTTTCCCCTAGTTTCAGGAAAAAGCTAAATTGTTCCAATTGTAGTTTTCATTACACCAAAACTGAGTAAAAAATTACAAAGTAGAAAAAAAGGTAGAGTATAGAGACAAAGGATAAAAAAGCCTGAACAAGGCATTTTAAACAACTGAACAGACAATTGATTTTACATTGTGATGTACCAGGAAACTTGACTAGTAGATAACTTGTTTCTGTATTTTAGACATGTAGTGCTGTGTAAAACAGTGTATTAGTTATACTAGCATGTGAGAGGCAGCAATCCTTGCTCCCTAGGTGGAAAGACACTGATTTGGAGAAACCGGAAAAATCACACCATTCCCATGCAATGTTATAACTCTGGAATCCAAGAAGAACGATTTTGGTCCAAGGGTATTTGAGGCCCAAGTTGGATTTCTACTTAGAATCCTGTTGAAAAAAATATGGCAACACATATGACCTATACGCATAGCTGAGGATGGATGTGCCCTCGTGAGATGTAGCCCAATCCCTCTGCAACAGAGTGCCCAGGGCAACAGGATAGGTTGTGCAGGCAGGTTTTGAGTAACTCCACAGATGGAACTCCACAGTCTCTATGGGAAACATGTGCCAGTGTTTGACCAGTATTCTACAGTTTAAAAAAAAGAAAAAAAGGCTTCATAAACCAAGAATTTCATGGGTTTTAATGTGTACCTATTGGTTCTCATCCAACCGGCTGGCACTACTGAGAAAAATCTGGTTCCCTCTTCATCATTCCCTCCTATCAAACATTTAGAAACTAGGATAAGATTGCCCATGAACCTTCTCCCTTCCAGGCTGAATAGTTCCATCTCTCCCAGCTTCTCCACATATGTGAGGTCCTCTATTTCCTTAGCCATCTTTGTGGTCCTATCTGATGATCTGTACCAAGATTCCTTATTAAATATTTTATGTATGACAGATAATAGCAATTAAACTTCAATGATCTGCCATGACCCTTATGGTCTCTACGGGAAAACTCCATGGATTTTTTTCTGCATTGCCACTGGATTATGGGTATCAATGCAAGACAGCTCCAGGATCACACAAGAATGAAGTCAAGTGTTCTGCAGGGCACATTATCTCATGTTATAGAACAGTAAAGGGTTCCTCAGTCCAGCTGGGAATTTAAAATTGTCTTTTTTCAGAGAGAGCTGAAACAATTTTTATATCAAAGAAAACAAAAACTCCATAAGAATTACTAAGGGGTCCATGGAAAAAATATGATAACAAACACTAAAAAAGTTCACCAGAATATAAATAGTTTCTTTACAAGTGGCTCTAGTACCACATTGTGCAATTAAAAGGTTAATATGTATGGGACTAGCTATAAAGTGTTATGAGGTAAGTGTTGGAGAGTAAATAAACTGCAAAGTTCACTTTTGACACATTACTGTCTGTTCATTCACAACAAAATTTACACCAAACCAAATTTGCAACCACGGGTTTTAAAGATAAGTCTTTACATGTACAGAATGTACCAAAATCATCAGTTCTATAGCCTTCCTTTATGGCATTTTGGAAGAAAGATTAAGGTGCATTAACCACAAAGAAATTTAAATGGTGCTAAGCATAGTAAGTTATAATCTTCACTGTAAAATAATCATCAACATCATGAGTGAGCTCTTATATGCAAAAGCTTTCTGCGGGTATTCTGAACACAAGCTGATTTCCTTCCCAAAACCAGACTTTTTACCCCAAGCTGCTACAACATTGCTCTCCCAAGTATGAATGCACAGGACTTCACCACAAAACTTTTCCAGGAGCCTCTTATGATGGTGTGTATTTATCCAAAAGGCTTTTAATAATTTTATTCCCACCAGCACAAGGGACATAGCAAACATCTGTAGCAAACAAAATTTTAACATTCGGCTTTACTTAGCATGGAAAGATCTACTGAAGCATGATCCAAACCTGATTTATCAAAAAATAGATCTAAAATGATACAGAGAGATTATAGTTCTTAATAAAAGGGGTAATTTGCATTTCACTTAAATGAATGTATTTGATTTTCCCTGTGGGGATAAATTTTACCTTTAAGAAATCCTTCAGCAAAAGCCACCCAAGTCCTAGAATGACAAGTGATCATTACAGATGGTTTTTCTTCAGGTTATCTAGCATGAGGCAGCATGCACACAAAATCCCAAGACAGGAACAGAATTAGTCCGAGTATCTTTTGACTTTAAATTGGTATTAAAAGACCATGTATTAACACAAGTGCACGGCAAGGTTTCCTCAAGAAACTAGTTAGTTCAGAAAGAAGTTGCCCTTACCTGAAACCCCCACTACAAAATAAAAACAGCCTCCACAAGGTTCAACCCCAATTTAGGTACCCCGGTGAAAGCTATTGAAACTAAACCCTCACCTTGTGTAATGTCTAAGCAGAAGAACAGAAAGAACAGCTGCAGACAATTACTTCACCTCGATTTGAGGACATCTGATTACAGCCTCTTCACATTAGCTATTTAGCAACCTTTTTAAAGCTGATAAAAAGTTGAAATAAAATTCATTATAAACACAAGCTGAAATAAGAATACTGTTTACACAAGTAATGTCAAAAAACCCATCTTTGTGAGAAGTACAAGGTGTTTAATGCTGCTCGCCATCTTTATATCACTATGTGAGAGAAGCCATAGCTGATCAATTAAAACGCCTTTCTTGATCTGCACATGGGATCTCTGCAAAGCAACCAAAGAGAGATTGAGCAACAGGGATTTATGTGGAAACAATGACATAAAAATAACTCAACCACTTCTTTGGCTTTTAGCTAACAGACAAACAAAGTATGATACAATGAAAAGTGTAATGAATTTCCATTCTGTTTATTTAGCGTAAAAATGAAAACAATCTTCTAATAAGAAGAAACTGATTAAGAGCTTTCAGGAATAAGGTTAGCTGATGTACAGAAAGTTCTCTAGAGAGTGTAGCATGTTTGTTTGCTTATATTTAATCACAGGGCAGTAACTCATCAATAAATTTTCAACAGTAGTTGGTGAACTGTTATATAAACACATTCAACTATTTTGAAGGACAGGAGGTGGAAAGAACATTAGATTCATCGGCTGGTACAAGCTGTAAGACAGATCTGTATCTGGCTTTTAGAGGCATCCATTATATTTTAGCAAGTACATTATGTCTAGACCCACTTAAAGGCTCTCTTTCAGCTTGAAATATCTTTGATACAAGAGGTATTTTTATCACATCTTAGTAAGGAACTTTTGTACCTCGGAGTGCAAAGACTAACTGTTGTTATTCAGAGGTTAATACATTAAATATTTTATTTAACAGAAATCATTGGTTTGATGTTCAAAAAGGTGGGGATTTTTTTCTCAAGTATTTTAATATTCTTACTCTTGCACAATGATTTAGGTATTCTTTTAAATTTTTTTAAGTGTAAAATTAATCAGTAATCTGTCTAGTCACTGCAAGTGCTTTGTAAGATACTGTCAATATCTGCTGAAAATCTTAAATTAATCTTAAACTAAACAAGGCTTCTAGTTGGGTTTAAAATTTTTGTATTTTGCTATAATTGCTGGATTGAGTGATACCGGACCCTCAAATATCAACTTAAAGCTCAAGACAAAAAAAAAAAATCTTACCTCAACTCATACTTTGTCAGAAATTATTTTTATGCTCCCAAATATGTGTTTGAGAGAGAGGGTGGGGAGCAGGCAAGGAAAGGTAACATAAAGCAGATGTCCAGAAGCAAGCTAGACATGGATGTAAGCACAACACAAGGCACACTGGCAATACTAGCACAAACCAAAAAGCATTTGATCAGTCTCAAGATTTCCATTTTCTTTTAAGTAACCAATACTTGCACCATCTCTCTGTCTCTGGCAAACCAAGAGTAAATGCAGATTGTTCAAGTTATGATGTGCTATAAGGTACGTGACAGCTAAGCTCCTCTTTTCCCCGAGTTCCTTTTGCCATGCAGCAACGTCCACAGATAATAAAAACCAGCTGAGATACTGAGTTCATTGGTTAAAGTTGAAAGTACAGAACAAACTACTATTATACTCCAGAGATTTAATGCTGATGATACCCAAAGCACATATTTTGCATCTCCAACCCTTCAGAGAGTACAAGACCAGAGCAGAAAATATTTTGAAACTATTCCAAACTAAGGGCTCTAGCAAGACCTATCAATCAAAAAAAAGACAACTTTAAGCTGAAAATTTAATTTGGATTTTATTATGGTTGATGCATTTTCATTATTAAAGAGCTGAAAGAATGATAACTACTACAGAGAAATCTGAATTTTTTCTTCCCTAGGTAGGATTGCTGCTGTCAGAAGATGAAACCTCTGCCAAAATGAAGGGTTTAAAAACTTAGAGCTTATCAGCAGAAAAGCAGAGTAAGACTGGACATGCCCAGAGATCAAGGCCAAGTACAGCAGAGTGTTCCAGTATTCATTTGCTAGATTTTTGTATGAAGAACTTAAACCTTCTGTTTTTAAAAGCAAAATTAAAAAAAAAATCTGAATGATAGGTTTACGACAATGGCAACTTATTATTTCATCGTGAGATAGTTCACAAACTACGCTATGTATATTTGGATGTTCTTTGTTTGTTTGTCCAAACAGGGAACAAGATGAGGCCCTGCAGCCAAGCCATGTGCTTCAACCACAAAACAGCACGATATAAGGTTAGATCATCAGCTGACATAAATCATCATAACTCCATTAGCTTCACTGACCATTAAAGACTCAGATGAAATATGGACCAACAGCATAACCCTACTTGAACTATCAGCCATCTATTTTAGCTGTGTATGAGAAAAAGACATTTTACTGTATGTTTTAATGCACTTTTCTTCCCTAGAAAGGTAGAAAAAGGAAAGAAAATATTAAAAAGAAAATTAAAAATCACTACCAACAACTATCTATGAACTAAACAAAAACAGAGATTTCTTCATAAATATACTTAGTTCATCAACCCCAAAATCATTGCACATTAATACTAAATGTTTGTAGACTACTTTTAATAAGACATGATAATTTGCTCTGAGTCGCTTTCTTATGAACCTTCCCTTTCACTTCTACCTATCATGATAGCATGTATTACTTTATTAATATATTCACATCATTTGTCCCCAGTGAACTATGAAATGTCAACCCTAGCACTAAAAATTTCTTTCAGGCAACACTGATTGAACAGGGATGAGGAACTTTTTTTTTTTTAAAGACAAACTTAGTCATTCAGCTCCTGCATCTTCCAGGATTTAGTTTCCATAACACAACCACTATGATACATCAATTTTAAAAATAACCTTATCTTTGTGGTATGATCCAAATGACTACCATTCAGACATATAAGCAACATGACTGGGACCTGGTACATGTTTATTATCTTACCCCTCCTATAATTGTTAAGGTTGGATTTAAAAAAGATACATTGCTATTTTTTATTACTAGTTAATTGCTATTTATAATGGAAGAAAGATAGTCAAAGCACAGTCCTTGCACTTCAGGTAGAAACTGTTCAAGACAACAACATTCCCCAATTTTGGGGCAAGTTGATTGCAGCCCTTTGAGACTACGAGAAAGTTCCTTTATTTCACAGGTACAACTACTAATGCAAGTGCTTCTAAAATACTTTGCCTCGGTAAATCTAGATTTGTAGGCTATGTCTCGTTTCCCTGCACTGTAGGACCAGATAATAACCAGTTCTGAATCCAGAAAAGTCAATCAGACAGGATTTGTCTAATCGGTGTGGGTTCATCTGTAGTTATAAAATACTTTTTCCTGATCCCTATAGTGGGGTCTGTAAGGAAAACAAGTATTATTAAAGTAACATATATCAAAAAAATCATATAGATTACAAGGACCTTTATCACTCCTAGATTAAACATCCTGCTCAAAGCAAGTATAATAAGAGAAAACTACACAGCTGAGTTTGTAGTGTCTACTACTCTGGGAAACCTATTCCAGTGTTTTACCACTCCTATGGGGTTTTTTCGCATGCACCATCAACATTTTCCACGTTCTTATTTATGTCTGTTGCCCATCATCCTTCCACTGTATAACTCTGAGAAGATTCTGGGTTAATCTCTCCATAATTTGTGGAGGGTTACAGAGAGCAGCACCACCCCTGCCTGATCTTTCTACAGGTTGAACAAACACATCTGGCTCTCTCAGCCACTTCTTGTACCCGATAAGCTTCCTCCTGGCTCCCTGCTGGACTCATTCCAACATGTCAATGTCTATCTGGTACTGAAAAGCCCAAAATTGGGTACTGTGCTCCAGCAGTAGCCTCTGAAGTGCCGGGCACAGGGGAACAATTACTTCCCTCAACCTGCTGGTTACACTGTTCTTATACTCAGCCTGGTATGACATCCATCACTGAGTAACTTCTCCTTATGAATGGAATGCACGACTTAACAACTATGCTGATTTTGAAACACTTTTGTTCTGCCAAGAAGCAATGCAACCTGAGAAGAAGCCAAGTAGTGTCTCAATATTTGTCTCTTCTTCGTTATTAGCTAAGTTAAGCATCACTCTAGGCCTAACAGAACTGTTTATGTTCAGCACCAGTAAAATGCTGCTCTAAGACAAAAGCTTGCTAGATGCAGGATATAAATGTGTCTGTCAGTGACAGCACACTCATTTATGAGTACTGAAAAATCAGTAATTTGAGTACAAGTTAGGTGTGGGTCAGCAATCATTTATGGCCATCTATAAAGGCCATGTAGCAATAAGTGCATTATGGCAGCTATGGGAATAGGTGATTAGGAATTTCCTGTGGAAGTAACATTTTTATTTTCCACAGTAAGAATTCCCACTCGGCTGCTATGACATTGTTTGGACTCTAGAGAGTTTCCTGCACAGGTGCTCCGTGATCACTGGAAGGAATTGCAGAAATGTTTGTGCAGCTAAAAAGCACACAAATATGTTCTGTCAACAATATGAAATCACAATTTAAAAGATGTTTCACTAAACATGATGAAGACACATGGCCAGAAAACAGTAACCTAATAACTGAATCTGGAGTTCACCACTAATTTGTTGTGCAAGCACCATTAAGCCATTTCACGACATGCACCTCTGGGTACTTTCCACCTATTAGCTCCATTTACACACTTGACTACCACTAACTTGTAAATCAAGAGAGGCTTTTTTTTTTCCTGGCAGCTTTTGTGTTTTCATGGGCCTTCATAACTCACACTTCCTTGCTCACATAACATCAAAAATACCTGGCAGCGTTTCCACAAAGTACCTCCTACTGAAAAGAGGCAAAATTTGCTGCTGTTGTAAACCAGAATTATCAGTAAAGGGCAGTGATCCTACACTGGCAGGATTTTCACCATAGGAGACTAAACAGTAACACCTATGCTAATCTGTGTAAATTGTAATATCTGATAGGCTTTCCCTTCTCAGACAACAGAATTTATTCTGTTACAGTAATAACATTGCCTCAATGATTATCTGTTCCATTGCTTTTCAAATTACTGCAATAAAAAGATTTTCTTTCTACATTACAAAGGAGGTAATACATAACACAGCTGTAAGACCTGCTGTCCCAGTGAGTTATCACAGATTTGCACACCACTTGATAGTGCAGTTTGGCTGCCCTGTGAGATTGTGATGTTACAGCCCTGGTACTTCATTCCATAAATAAATGCCGGGTGAAATAAATGAAATTGATGGAATAAATTCCATAAATAATGCCAGATGCAGGATTTGGACTTCCAGCAAGGACTGGTGAACTGAGGTTTATCAAGCCAATGAAAGGAATTATTGCAGTAAGATTTAGCGTACTAAGCCTTGGATGATCATATTGCCTGGATGAAGAAATTAAGCCACTTCTGAAGTCCAACTCCAAATCCCAAGGCCTGCATTCCTTTTGGTAGAAAAGATCCTTTTTATTGTGTCATTCTTTGATAAAACATGACACATTTCATAATACAGGGACTTGATCTGCTATCATTACTACATATATCTGGGTCAGTTTAGCCTAGACTGGGGCTCTGTAGTCTGGGGAAGAGGCGGCTCTGGGTAGGGAAAGGGTTGGATCTCATCCATGTACATACAATAGAAGCAAGGTGGTAAAGGTGCTACAGCAAAGGGCAGCAGGGCTTGTGAAAGGACTAGAGAATGTCTCTTATGAGGAACATCTGAGGGAGCTGGGTTTGTTTAGTCTAGAGAAGAGAAGGTTTAAGTTCATCACGCTCAACAACTCCCTGAGGTTTGGGTGAGGTAGGGGCTGGTCCCTTCTTCTGTCCCTGCAGTGAGAGGACCAGAGGAGTGGAGAGGACCACAGACTTGTGGAGTGGTAGGTGATGGCTATGCAGAGTCAAAGGACTATTATGAGCAGACTCCAGTGGGAGAATTAATTGCAATAATTATTTAATTGCTGATTTGGGTATTGAGAGGGCCTTCCTCTCTTCCCGTCTTGCTTGCTTGCTTGCTTGCTTGCTTGCTTGCTTCCTTCCTTCCTTCCTTCCTTCCTTCCTTCCTTCCTTCCTTACTCTCTCTTTCGCTCTCTCTTTCTCTCTTTTTCTCTCTCTCTCTTTCTCTCTTCCTTCCTTTCCTTTTTCCCCTTCCTTCCCTCCTTCCTTCTCTCCTTCTCAGTTTTATTCTTTCTTCTCAATACCCAAATCAGCAATTAAATATTTATTGCAATTAATTCTCCCACTGGAGTCCTTTGACTCTGCGCAGCCATCACCTACCACTCCACAAGTCTACCCTTGACATTTCTCCTCACATGCATGCACACTGCAGCTGCCCCCAGAGATTTAGGAGTCTCAGCACACTGTTTCTTACAGATCCTCCCTTCATCTGCATCCAAACTGCCCCAGTATCCCAACAGTAATGATTCCACCACAAATCTATAGTGTCTGCAGTGTCCCCAGTACCAAACACTATCCAAGTATCCCAATCTCTCTAGTCAGAAAACCTTTTCTGCATGTTCAGTCCTTACATCTGGAATTTAGTCTCAGATTGTTATTCTAGAGAGTAAAAGTCGCTTGCTTATATCTGTCTTGTTTCACCTCAGTCCTGCCATATTAGCTGGTGTGGTCTGTCCTGCATTTACCTCTGTAAAGCTGGAGCAGGGCTACTGCTACAGGTTATAGCTCTTTCACTGTTGTGATCCTCCCTGGTTTCTCAACCTCCCACAAAAGAAAGCAGAATCAATAAGACAAGATCTGCAAACCCCCAAATGCTAAATATACCTGCTCTGATTTTAACCTAGAATTTAGCCATGTAAACAGCTGCACTTAGGCAGGCCAAAACGTACAGGTTCTGCTCAGGCATTGGCACAGTACCTGAAAAACTAACAACAGGGCATCTGCTGTGTGATTACATAGTATGTCACCTAACTAAACATTTCCCCAGACTAAAGCAACCAGAGAAAGAAAATTTTCTGAAGCAACTTTACTATGAAAGAAATCATCAGCCTTTACAATAAAGTGCAATGTCTGGTGTTTTCCCCTGGAATTGAAGGTGCTTGAGAAGAGCTATATTGAGGATATAAAGAACATAAACATATATGAGCTATAACTTATTTCACACCAAAAAAAAAAATTATATATACAGCAGGGAATCAGTAATCCGATCTAAATCAATTAATGACTACATAGGAGTGACTGAAACAAGGAAATGTCTGAAACACAAAGTGCTGTCTAACTGCTCAAAAACATCTCAGTTGGTTCCTTCAGTAAGCTCAGGATACCTGAGGCAAGAAAAAATCCATCCCATTTTCTTTCTAGAATCTTCTGACAGGGATCAGATGCCTGGAAAGGGTCCTAGACAGCTGGCTCTGGGTTTTTCTGTCCAGACAGACACTCTGGACCCAAGGCCAACCAGAAGACCCTTCCCAGAGACCTCAGCCGTTCTGTCATTCTGTGGGATTGTCATTGCACAAACTCATAATGATGACCAACCCTACTTTGCCATTTCAGTCTTTAAAAACTGACAGACAGAAACCTCTGGTTAAAATATTAAAACACATCTTTTCTGTCACGGGTGAGTACAGACACATATATTTTCTCAGGTCCCTTTCCAGCCTTAGCAGCCATGCCCTGACTCCCCAGGAGTAGTGGATCAACCACATTTAAGACATATTTTCCAGTGGCATGGAGTGAGCTCCATGCTGCCCATTGGCACAGGACCCCACGTTATCCCCCAGGGCTCTCCTCACCCTGCTCCAGTTGTGCAACAGGAGGACAGGTCTCCAGCTTCCCCCAGCCCTGCCCTGCCTGGCTGTGGGCTCCCCAGAGTCAGGCCCCACCATGAACTGATGGCCCAGCCTGGCCTCTGCATGGTCCCATTGCCATGGCACTGACCAGCCCTGTCTGACCCTGCACATATCATTCATCCACCTGTCACCATATGTGCAAGTACTTTCCTAAATACATCAAGTATTAAGTTTATCCTTGAATGCGTAATTAGCATCACCAGAGTTAAAATTTAACCATTTATCTAAGTGTTTACAGTCATTGCCTTCAGGATGAAAACAATATATAATATTGTTTATATAAACAATATATGAGATATATATATGACAATACATGACATATATATATGACAATACGTGACATATATATATAACATATATAAACAATATATGACAATAAATAACCTGTGTGAGAATAACTGAAGAGTATTTATTAAAATTAAAAATTAGGGAGGTTTTAGGCATGAGTAAAATAAATTTTTGCAGCCATCTTAGGGTTCCAGAGATTTGACCATGAATTTTACCTGTGTAACTCACATTTACATATCCTGAGGAAGTAAAATTCAACTCCAACATTAAATTGTGTTGTGTAATTTAAAACTAAATAATTTGGTCTATACGGTAGCATTGTAAAAGTGTGGTCTATATTTTCACAGAGTTATTCTGAATATACTCATTTTAAATTTGATGGAGCTTTTTGTTTGGTTTGGATTTGGGTTCTGTGTAGAAGCAAATGTATTTTCTTTCACAGAATCACAGAACAGCTGAGGTGGAAGAGAACTCCAGAGGTCCACTCACACAGGGCCTCCTAAAGCTGGTTGCCCAAGACCATGTCCACATGGCATTTGAATATCTCCAAAGATGGTGATTCCACGCACCCCTTGGACAACCTGTGCCAATGTCCAGTCACTCTCACAGTAATTTTCCTGTGGTGAGTAGCAGAAGAGTTATCTCTCTAACTGGGTACAGTTCTGCTAGTATACATCCTTCTCTTTTATTTATTTACCCTGGTAATTTATCACCTAACTTGCAAACAGCACTTCTGATAGTGCAATTATTTTTATGTTTATTGAAAGATTTGAATATGACTCCTTTGTCTGAAAAAAAAAACCCTGGAAAAAAAAGGCGGAAGCTGAGGGCTTCTAATAGCACTAAAGAGTATCTTTGAAGCAGAAATTGTAATGATCACAGAACTAAAAATACATGAGAACTATCAAAAATGTTCATGAGGAACATTTGACTAAATTACAGAACAAGTTGAGTCATTTTGTAGGACACAACTGGAGGAACAAGAGATTATTGATATGCCACTGGAAAATATGTCTTAAATGTAGTCGATCCACTGCCAATCTTGTAGTATTGTTGTAGCAACTGTAATTAGGACATAATAACATTTAAGAGCATGTAAAGTATTAAAACAAGTGAAGTGGTGATGGTGCCCCTCTCTGGTCATTAGCTATGGATCAGATACTGTTCGATCACATTTTTATAGCTTCGAGACTAATTTACATGTGTAGGAAATTAACCCACAACATTTTAGATATCAATCATCACAGCTCTTCAGAGTGTATTTTAACGTCATTTGATTTCCCAGTAGAGAAACAGACACATGCAGTGTATTTATAGGTCTTCCAGTGCTGTCTAGTCTGGGAAATGAACCATCTATTTTAAAAATGTATTTGTTTTGGTTATATTTCCAAACTGATGACTAAAACATTTTAAATACCTAAATAACAATAAGCTTTTTTTTTTACATGTTTTTACATTTTCTCACCAAAAAAAGCAATCTCTGAGTTGTGCATGATGCAAATTGATAGCAGCAAGAGTTGAAGAGCAAATAAGGACAGACATGCAGATAAGAAATTAAAACAGCACAAATGTCATTAGCATATTCACCAGAGAATATTTTTTTATCTGTGATATTGAATTAAGCTTTTAAGTCCACACTCTTCCTTACATATAACACTCATGTTTTCAAAATAAATGCAAAATTAAATCTGAGCTCATATCCTTTCCTCTGATTTATTTTCTTTTTAAATAACTAGGCCATAGAGCCCTTATTAAGCATGAAAAGGCATGGGATTTTCAGATTCCATGGGGTATGCAGGATCAGGCTGGCAATGGAGCTAATTAATAAACCAATGTTTAAGCTATTGCTGAGCAGGGCTTGCACAGGGGCAAGACTTTCTCTGTTCCTCTCTCTGACCATGAGCAAGCAGGCTTGAGGCGGGCAAGATGCTGGGAGAGGACACAACCTGGCCAAAGGGACATTCCTTGTCATTCCATGACATGCTCAGCAACAGAACTGGATGGGAGTCACAGGAAAAAAAGTCAAGACAATATTTCTCATGTGAAAAGTCTAAAAAAATTGGGGATAGAGGGCTGGCAAGTATTCAATTTTCCATCACTAATAAGGGAAAAAATTGTATCGTTCTCCAGTACTTTTGATTACCCTACATCTTATAAGCATTTGATTAGTCAGGTTTGGGTTTTCCTGATTAAAATCTCAAATAAGAGAAAATAATAATATAAGTCTGATAAATGTATGCTTTCAAACAGTAATCTTTTGGTAGAGTAACACATCAAGAAAAAGAAAGTGAAAACTCCAAGGGAAACAAACCACTGAAAACTAGAAAAGCTAAACAACACATTGAAAAATTAAGTTTTAATTGTAGGTGCTCACTATATTTAATAAGTTTTAATCATGTACCATTAATTGTTTCAAAGGTAACAAGATAAGAGAAAGAACACACAGAGTATTTAATTTTTGTACACTTTTAATTTAATGTACTCGCTCTTTAAGATTGTTTACAAGAATAATAAAATCAACATTTCTTGGGAAAGGCTGGCATTCTACTGGCTGTTTGATCCCAAGATGGATTTTTTTCCCTTTGAAATATTTCCTTAGTATTCTGAAATGATCTCCTGGAAAATTATGAAACAATGCAGCTTTCTGTCTGGCCAAGTAGTCTTTTTCCCATGTGCTGGATTGTTAGCCATTAACAGTAAAAGGAGAATGCAGGGAAGACAAATGTATATCCAAAAGTCCTTTGATAGCCAAATTAAGGACCCTTACCAAATTAAGGACTCTTACCTTCACATCTGTACCTAAAGGAAACCTACAAGAGATCTGAAGAGGGTCTTTTTACAAGACAAGGGGGAATGGCCTTAAGCTAAAAGAGGCCAAGTTCAGATTAGATATTAGGAAGAAATTGTTGACTTTGAGGGTGGTGAGGCACTGGAACAGGTTTCCCAGAGAAGCTGTGGATGCCCCATCCCTGGAATTGTTTGAGGCTGGATGGGGCATTGAGCAACCTGGTGTAGTGGAAGGGTTGTGAGTGGGAACCACAGGATCCCAAAGGTCTCTTCCGACACAAGCCATTCTATGAGTCGATGAGGCAAGGATTCATTCATCCCAGAGCTGCCATTTACCTATTACACCAACAACATAATCAGAACTTATCCAATAGGTCATAAAACTCCAGACTGGGCACCCAGCAGCACTACCAGACTCAGCACCTCTATAGCCATTACACACGTCTGTACCATATGATACTGTGTCACATGAGGTCCTTACATAGATTGATGACTTCAGCGCTGCTCTGAATCCAACATCTCTTAGAACAAGTGAAAAGAGTTCAAATTTACACCACAAATCACAATACAACAGGCAGAGTTTGATTTGTGATGCAGCTTTAAAACACTACTCACTTTCAGACACAGCAACAGCAAACCCCTGATGCCCAGAAAGGCACACACACGTATCTGTAGTTGAAAAGACAGCTCTATTCAGGAAGCAAAACCATCTGTTCCCACATAACTGCTTGTAGGGATGATTTATGTTACAAATATAAAGGGAAGGGTCTCCCTTATGGAGAAAACAAAACTAAAGTAAACTTCTCTGTCCTATTTAGTACAAGGATCCTTAAGTAAAATTCATCATTTACATTATTCTGAACATAGAAGTGAATGGAGTTAATAGTTTGCTGCTGCAATAATTGTTTTATGGTTTTAGCTACAAGTGCTGCTGCTTTCAGCACAGAACAGGACGGCTGAAAGCCTCGGTGTGTCTAAATAAAAGAGATTTTTCACTTTTTCTAGTCATATCATTGAATCAAATCAAATATATTATCTCTCTCTTCGATCATTGCTTCATGGTAGCCTTGGTAGTCATGAATGCAACAGTTATTAAGAGTATGGCATCATGAGGCTTTGGTCTTAGCCCTTTCCTGTTCTTGCTCCCAACTGCACAAACATAGGATTGGTCTTGGCTTCTTCTGGTTATTTTTCTGTTCTTTTCTCTTGCTCAGTGTATGTCTTCCATATACAGAAACCACGATAAAAATAAAACTGTCACCTCAACACATTCACCCCAGATATTAATTTCTTTACTCACTTCAAATATGAATGACTTAGAAAAGTTGGTGTGGTTTTTTTGGAACATGTTCCATCCATTCTAGTTATACTGCCAATAATGATTAAGAAATTATTTCTATCAACAGTCTGTAGATTAAAGTACATGTCTCAAACAATACAATGTCCTATCGCTTCTATTTTTATCTGATTTTCATAAGGACTTCTTATATTAACTTATTTCTCCTTATTTAATGCCACTTACTTAATATCACTTGAACAGTTATTGAGGAAAAAGGAAAAGAAGTAAGTGTCATACATAATTTACAGTTTCTTTTGATTAATCATCTTCTGTTGGCAGAACTGTTCATATTTCATGTAAATAGCTTGGGAACATTCAGTCGTTCTACTGGACTAACACTATATAAAAGCTACTGCTCAGTTCTTCATACACAGATTAAAGTGAATTAAAACTGTGGTCTTGGAACATCAGGAAAATATTAAATTACCAAGACTTACTAATATAGAAACCTTCAAAGAAGTTATAGAAGTCAAATTCTCAGCTACAACCTACTGTTAACTTTTTGGTCCAAAAATCAAAGGAAAACTTGTTTTCTTTTTTTTTTTTTTTAATATAGTAATTTATTTTTTCACAATTTCAATTAATTGTGCCAAAGATTTTAGACAATTTTTTTCTTTCTAAAGGAGATTATTTCAAGAGATAAATTACAGAAGTGGTTCACAGGATTTATGCTGACCTCAAGCCCTGTGCAGTCCTCTCATGACTAAAAGGGCAAGCTGGAGCCAAACACTTCCCTGCTCATGATGTCTACAAGCTGTAACATTAATGCCTTCACATTTATCACCAGTTTGGGGGAAGAAAAGGGAAAAAATGAACCTAGCATTGTGGAGCAATATCATTCTATAATAAGAATTCCAAAGAGTTGTCAAAGAGTCCAATTATGCCTTTCTCAATAAATTTTTGGCACTCATTTTGGGAAGGTCAAGGATATCATTCAGAAAATCGAGGTAATGTACAGTCAGTCCCTCACCTGACACCTTGTTTTGCGCAGAGTTGCTGGTCTGATGTGATCTCAGTAAGAAAGCACTTGGACTCTGTAAAGTATCATTTAAAATTCTACTTACTAGAGATAAGACTATCATGAGAGAAAAATAAAGGTAATTTTGTGTCCTGTTTGCTGCTGGCAACCCTGAATGTTCAGCACTGAATTATTCCCTGATGCAGATGTAGCGCATCCTGCAGACATCATCCATGGAATTTTGGTAATTTGAGCCATCATAGGATTTTATTGCAAGAAAACAACTCCGTTCATCATTTCTACTATCAAACAGAAAGGATGGTCACATGAAAACTTCTTGCTGTGCCTTTAGATAAAGGCATAGCCATGCGGGTGGTGTAATCTCTGGTACGTGGTGGAAGTTGCCTGCAGGCTCTTTTTCACGGGGAGTGGGCTGAGCCTGTCCTGAAGCCAAGGGACAAAGGCAGCACAGCACCAGCCTGAAGGCAAAGCTGCACGTGCAGCCCAGCTCAGCCTGATTGTTTTATGGATCACTAATGATATAATATGGTCTTCTGGTCAGGATCACTATACACATCCTTCAGCCTGTTTCCCTAGAACTTATGCTGTATTTTTCACAGAGAAACACTGAAAGGCATTTACATTTCTCCCCAGAAGTTTTACATACTCATGCTGAAAGCTCCCACTCTCACAGCTGCTGTCCTACTGCAGGGAGAGCACAGGTCTCCTTATGAAGCTCATATCACATACAACTACCAAAAATTCTACTTCCACCATCCATTTGTTCCTGTACCATTAAATACCTCATGCAGAAATTAACAATAAGTTAATTTAATTGCACAAGCACACTGCTAATATTTCCCCACACACTTGTTCAGTTGCACTAAATGCTTACAGTTCCTGTGGCTTTTTGCTAATTTTTAGTATCTTCATTTGCTCCTTTCTCAAAGAGAACGTGCTCCTTATTTCTACCACTCAGTTCTACTTTTATTCACCTGCTCATCCCAGCTATGAAGAAACAGTGGCTTGTATGCATGCATATTTCACGTGCTCACAGCCCCCATCTGAACACCCATCCTTCTTCCCTTCTATGTGCAAGACAAAACAGAGTGAGGGAATATGTGTGAGTGTGAGTGTATGTATATATACCTGTCTGTGTGGGCTTTGGTGTTTAGTTACCCCAAATCACACACATATACTTGGCTGGGTCCTGGAGTGGAAGAGGATGCACGCAAGCTCACTGAGGCACAAATTCACATCCCTGCAGGTGGTGAAAGAAACAGTTATTTCTCCATCTGCAAGCTGCAACATGTAGGATCTTTATTACTGCTGCTCTCAGGACTGAGCAGAGCTCAAATTCAAGGATAAATTATACCTTCGGACAGCATAATCAAACTCTGAAAATAAAGCCAAAGCCCTACACCCAGGACTCCCTGTACCTGGTTCCTGGAGAGCATGAATTTGATATCCTCCCTCAACAAGTCACTGCTTTGTGTACTAACGTTCAAATTGTGGTGCACCAGAAGTAGACATAGAAAATAAACACTGCTCACCTCTGTGCAGGGCACATATGAACAACTGGGGGCACTGCAGCTTGCTCTACATGGGTCAAGCCATGCAGCTGTCATGCCTACGGTGGCATTCACAGGCAGGAGCCCAGCACACAGGTTAAACTGGCCACTGCACAAAGCAGACCAGGGTCAGTGCACACACTGATGTTGTTGAAAAGGCCAATGTTAGGAACCTCTGGTAGGCATCTATAGAAATGTTTCCATGCTTGTTCTAACTGAAGGTAAACTTCAAGCCTGACGTGTGACAAATGAAGTGTGACATCTTCTACCATGGGAAAGAAAAGTGACAGGATCACACAAAAATACTTACTACATCTGTGAAATGCTTAAACAACCTGTTGCCACTTTGGGATAAATCCTTAGTTTAATTAGTTCACTAGCTAAGTAATATTCAGAGCAACAAGTTTTATTAGGAGAGAAAAATTCCATGCAATTATTAGGCAGAATTAAAATAATTCAATCAGAAAGATATGCTGAATTTTTATGCTACATCAGGTGCATCCTTTTCATCACCATAGCATTGCACAGCCAGTGTACTATTGTCAGTACAGGTGATCTAATCACTAATTAATGAACTGCTGCAATCAGAAATATAGCACAGTAAGACTTTGGGTCTAAATGAGAAATTCAAATCAGATTTAAATAGTTCAGTTGTTCCAGCTACTGCAACAATCTCTGTAATCATGTTTTTTTAACAGGATGAGACAATCCATGTCAAAAATGCTGTTACCCAAGTACAAAACTGCATGTACTGTAGGCACTTATCAGTACTTGCCTAATTCTATCTTAAGTCTTGAAGCAGCTGTTGAGTTTGTTTTGATAATTTATTAGCACTAATTTTTACAGGTTATCATTCACTGCATTTATTTGAGGTTTATTTCATTATGGCCACAGCACCTTTAGTATCATGAGTATTTTCTAAATTCAGTTTACTTCAAATTTCAATAATTATATAGAACTTGTAGTTGTGAAAATAGGAAACATATAACAGATTTCAACATCAGAAGACAAAGTTCACCTACAATAACAGTAAATATAATAATTTTTTCGATTTAAGTCCAAATTTTTTTTTTTTAAATACCAAAACAGAATGATGCTGGGGACCAATCTCCTTAATTGGACGATTCGGGTGCTGGTTTTTTTGGAAAGCTGCAGTAAAATACGTCTGCATTACTCTTGCTGTGTACCGCCCTCTCGTGGATTCATCAGAGAAGAAATCGGACAAAAGGACTGTAAACAGACTAAGAGTATACAGACACCCAGGAGATTGTTTTCCCAAGCCCTGTAAAGCTTCTGTGCATTCCTGACTGTGGTCACAGAAGTGGGCCCACAGGAATTCACACCCAGAAATATACAAAAGCATTTACAGAACTGATCTTCAATCACGGAATAAATATATTAACAACACCTCGCATTCAAATTACAGCTCTTCATGTCTTCAAAAAAACTATTTATGGTTTTAACACAAAAATACCTTATGGATTGGAATTTGATAATTTTAGCTACAAAATTTTCTTTTTTTGTATCAAATATAATTGAAAAACACTTTAATTAATGAAAGCCTTAAGCTGCTTTAGAATCAAGCCAAGTATTTCAAAATCAAGCCAAAGCGTACAGCACTTTTAATAGGTATTTACAAGTAATGTAAATAGTTTAGAACTCATGAAAATTTATGATACACATATTTTCAGGTCAAGATTGGTAAAACACCCAGATTTTGACTACCAGAAGGAACATTTTATGCAAGCTGCAGAAAAGAGAGACATTTCAATACAGCTGGCACATGGAGCAAGACAGATCTGAAAGTATTCCCAAAAAAATCCTTTGAGCATCAACTTTGTTGTTTGCTCTGTGTGAAAATAGGAGTTTCTCTGCAATTCAGTCTGCTCCTGAACTTCACAAATTCCTGGATTTTTTTTTAGTCTTCAAAGATGGGTATATAATTTATCTCAGAATCTGGGATAGTCTGCTGCATTTTTTTTAAGAAAAACTGGATTTATTCAAAGACATGCCACAGGAAGGGTGCTTTGGCCTGTACAGTGTATAGCTAAAGGTCTGTGTCAATAACCTCATTCAGTCTAGTCCAAATAACCCACATTCCCTTCCAACTTCTTCCCCAATTAATTGATTTCAACTAATTTTGAGAGGAAAAAGATCAGAAGCTTTCCATTAGGGTGGTTTACTATAGCGTGATGAAACAAGCTCTGCCACTGATCAAGAGGCATAATATATCCATTGTTTCCACCATATTTTAAATTAAGACTTCAGAACATGATAAATTATTCTTTATTTCCTCTGTATGCAAAAAAGTGTGCATTTCAGAATGCTTTCACAAAAAGCAGATGGACATTTGACAGGATAATCAAATGCTGATAATCTTTTTAATCCGTGTTGTCAACTCTGTTATCACCCAAATCAAGGAGTCTTGGACCGTAACACTGACAGGAAATAAAAGTACTGGAGATGAACTCTTACCATGCATGACCACCTCCAGACTTAATGAGGAAAAACATGGTTCTGAATTCAATGCTGTAGTGAAGCTGAAGATTCAGCTCACAATCTGAATTCCTTGCTGGCATCTAGGGGCAGATCAAGGATATAGATTTCTCCATGCCAACAGCAGGGATAAGTCTCCACCACAGCTCTTCTGCTACCCAGATGAGTCTGTGCTCATTTCTTCTGACTCCTAGGAACCAGAATATGCAGTGCTTTTCCCTTGCTTCATTCAGAATTTAGCTTTTATGGCATCAGCCATTTTTAAATAAATGTTGGGGAACAGATGGATAGGATGACAAATTTTGCACGTCTATGCAATATAATTCCTTATGGAACAAGCTGCCAGATTTTAGTATTTCTAATTCTCAAGAATGTTTTTATGCCTTTTATCAGCATCAGAGACTGCAGCTCACTTTCTGAAGAAGCTAGAAGTAAATAGCTATAGATTTTAGAATGGATAGAAGAAGAATGTACTTCAGGGAATTTTAAATTCAATAGAAGGCTATTTGAGTGTTCAGTTCTTTTATCTAGGCACCTTTTCGAGCCAACTAGGAATGCTACAGAATGAGCACAGGAAAGTTTTCCCTCTCTATTCATCCAATCAAATTGAGTAGGTCAGCTTTAGAAAGGGAAGTGTTCTTCTATTTCCCTTTGAGACTCTTACTCGTGCATTGATGTGAGATTCTGGTTTGTGCCTGTTCTTTACTATTCTATTAATACAAGAGGACCCAGGCTCAAGAATACTGGTGGTTTTGTTTGATCTCTCTTGCAGTAGTAAAATCAGAGCAAAAGTAGGATTCAGGAGAAGAAAGGATGTATAAAGAACCTTAGAGACTTGTGGATTCCAGTGATTTCCAGGGCAATAGCAGAAAACAAGATTGGCCTTATTAAATTTTCTTTTTTGGTGCATTGCTTTGTTCCTATGGTAGATGGCACTAACAGTACTTATTATCAAGTCTTCCACTTTTCACCTAAAATGTTGAGTTTAATTATTTATAGTTTTACCAGTAGTTTGTCCTTGAATTTTGTTTCCAGGCTAAGTATCATGTCAGCTTGAAATCTGGCAATGAGGCACAGGAGAAGGAAAGCAACATATTTCAATAAAAATAATTCATCTGTGTAGCTGGAATTGGTTGAGACTTTGTTTGCCTATGTTAATAAAAAATGCAATCTTACTTTGCTGAAATTCTAACAATTTGTTTTTTGAAATAGGGACTTAAATTTCAGGTGGCCAAGGATGGGAAGGGCGGAGTGCCAACCAACCACTGTATCAAGAATGTGGCTTTTTCATCCTTTTGAAACTCTAAGCTCCTCCGAGATGAAAATACCACAGTGCAAAAATGACTTCATGAGTGCCAGTAAATCAGCACCTATAAATGATAATCTGAGAAGTGAAATGTATTCAAAGGGGATATTTCACAAAAGTGGTGGAATACTAATCAGAATAGCATGTGGTGTTCCAAGGAGTTTTGGGAAAAGCAGGCTGTGACAAAAATCTTGAGTGCTTTGTACAGATGAGACCTCCAGGCAATTTGGAAAGTGACAACCAAAATATGGAAAACAGTGACTGAGTTATTTTATATGAAGAGAAAAAGAAACTTAAAAGAGAAATGAGATCTACAGATTCATTGAGGCTCTGCATTGCTGATCCTCCGTTTCATGTAATAGGCAGTTCTGTTTGCTCTGCAATGCTAACTGGAAGGTTAGTTAGCAGCATTGTTAAATCAATATATCATACTGATGACTTTTGAAAGCCAGGTAAAACATCTAAGTCATCTGCTGACAGGTTCACAGAATCACAGGATGGTTGAGTTTAGAAGGACCTCAGGAGGGCATCATGTCTGACTTCCCTGCTCGAGCAGCATTACAAAGCGCCCAGGACCATGTCCAGGAAGCATTTGAATATGTCCAAGGATGAAGACCCACAACCTCCTGGGCAACCTCGGACACCATCACAGTGAAAAAGTGTTTCCTGGTGTTCAGAAGCAACTTCTTGTGTTTTAGTTTATGCCCATTCCCTCTGGGGACCGCTGACTTCTGGGTTCTGTCTTCATTGTACCCTCCCTTCAGTTATTTTAATACTTTGAACAGTTTTCCCCTGAGCCTTCTCTACTCCAAGATGACCAGTCCCAGCTCTCCTAGCCTGTATTCACAGGAGAGATGCTGCAGTCTCTCCATCCCCTTTGTGGCCCTTCACTGTACTGTCTCCAGTACATCCATGTCTCTCTCTATTTCTCTGGAGTCCAGAACTGGAACCAGGCCTCCCCAGTCCCAGGCCAACACCTCCATTGCCTCCTGGCCCAAGAGAGTCCCATGTCTCCCTGCCTGCTGCAACAGCTTAGCTGTGAAGCAGCCTTTGTCCCCGGATTTTCCCAGCCATGCTGCATGTTATTCATCCAAACTAATTCAGTAATGCTGGTCTGCACCCCACAAGCACTACTGCAAAAGATAGATGCCACAGATGTGTATCACAAAATTACAGAATGGTTGAGGTAGCTGAGTATAAGAGAGATAATACTTTAAGTTTCTTCCTAGTGTTGATAATTCATTTCTAAATCTTGGAATTTAGATTAAAATTAGGGGGACAGGAGAATGAGCAGAGAAACTGTAAAAAATTAGCTTTGTTGTTCAGCTTCAGTTGAAAAAGAGAAAAAATGTGATTACAAATATTTATGTTCTTTTAGCATTTTGAGCAGGGCACACAAGTAAAACCTAGGGTTTCCTAAGATAAGGAAATGCAAATTAAAAAACAGCATAATGCACATTTTACACATATTCTGTGGAGATTTAGATCCCATACAAGCAAAGATACCAGTGACGCAGCACATGATGTGAATTAAAAATAGGGCTTTGCCCAAAACAAATTGTTACAAAGATCACTGTGCTCCAATACATACCCCACGTTTGTACAGTAGTACACTCCAGGCACTTAGGTCTACAAGGTCAATGATTCGGCTACATTGCCAGAAGCCTCCCTTGTGACAAGTCACCTTGTCACATGGTCATGAACCAAGAGCACTGACACTCTGTCAGAAATCTGTCGGATTCTTTTTCCTCTCACTTCATCTTTAGTCAAGTTAGAGCTACACAAAGGTGTGTGAATGACAGCCCCGGCATGACTGTATTCTTTGGTAAAATCACAAAAGTGTTCAGCCTGAGCAGAACTGACACAAACCTCCCAACAATTTCTTATCAAGATCCATCAGCCCTGGCTTCCAGTGACCTCTTCCAGCAGTGAGCTTTATTTAAACCCATTTTAGACAGAAGTTTCCCTGCTGGAAAAGACTTGCAATGCTGGCAGCTCTGTCAAGGCCTTAGTTCAGGCCAGCTGAACCAAGATCACCACCACATTTCACATAGTTATCCAAGGAGCACATAGATGGCAATTGTTGGTCACTATCTATCCAACCTGGAATATGCTAACTGAGTTTTATGTCCATAATAGTGGTTATTTGCATATATATTAGCATCTTTTTAAAGACAGCTTGGGGATCTGTTCCTAGCAAGATGATCTTTAGGTGAATTATTTCATAATGTAATCAAAACTTTGCAAACTGCAGGAAGAAATCCAAATGGACTGCCTAAAATCTAAAATTATCCTGTGAAGACTCTGCTCTCCAACCTCCCTCACTTCTCAGTAGTGAAAGAAAGTCTTCCTTGGGCACAAAAACTTAAACCAACTTCAGTCACCCCACATTGCCCTCTAGAAAAGTCCCACAGGAAGCCCACGGTTATAAATTTTGTGAGCTTGAAGTTAACAGGATGTAAAAGACCCTTTATGAGGCACTATGTACAGTAAGAAAAATAACAAGAACCTGTGGGATATTTTTGTTTGTTTTTCACTTTATTTTTGACTGCTCAAAAATATTCCTCAGTCATGCATTTAATTCTCAATGAAGAACAATGTCAAATTGCTTGTAGCAGAGATTTGTAAGGAAAGTTGGGGTTTTTTTATTGGATGTACCTCAGGGAATGATACCTCTGTGACTTCCTCTGTAATTTTGTTAGTTTCCCAAGCCTGCCTGACAACAGCTTCCTTATCAGCCTGATAGCTCAACACACCTGCAGAGAAATATAACATGAAGAGCTGGAGAAAAGGATAACACCTATTTTGACGTGAATAACATATTAAAAAAATATATTAAACGTCAGATGTCTGGTTCTGGGCATATGAGGTATATAACTAGATAAATTTAAGTCTAATGTGGGGACAAAAAAGAAGAAAGGAAAAGAGGAAGGAAAACCACCACCTATCTGAATCCACTAATCCCACAGTCATACTGCAGAAGTCATTCCCAACTACCTTTGTTTTGTAGCACCTTACTGGTTTACACTGTTTGACTCTGCCACAGCCACAATGAACCTCCTAGTACACTGCAATAACTTAGTCATTACCATACTCAAGCAGTATAACAACATACTACAAATAGAATTAATATTCTTAAATTTATTCATGATAATAGCATGGAAATTCCCATATGTTTTGAGGAGGAAAATAATTCAGAAATTATCCATTTGATATCATGATGGTAAAGAAACTGTATAGTCTGTAAAAACTTTTTAAATAAAATGCTTAACTCTACTAAAGTGAAATGTGCTCATTAAACTACTCAGTGGCCATTTCATGATTGAGTGCATATATTATTTATAATGTTCTGGTTGTGCTAAATACCCAAGATACATCCCCAAACCTTACAGTATTTTTTTAATATTATGAAACTGTATTCTTCTACTGCAAGTGCCTATAGGTAAAGAAATTAAGCAGCTTATGGAACACAAAACAAATATATCGATTTTGAAACACGGGCACTTCTGATAGATAAGTGACAAAACTAGATGGAAATACTTACAGTAATCTGGTTAATTGTTGGATAAAATATAGCAGACTAGATCCTGATCTCACATATATTATGCATAGGAGCTGACCCATACAAGTCTAAATGGCATGCTAGCAAATCCTTGTGCTCCAAAGCATGCACACACATCCTAAGGCACCTTAAATGCTTCCCATGAAGGAACTTGATGGGATAGAGAACCAAAATAACTCTTATTGCAAAGTAAGCAGCATACATTTGTTTTAGTTCTCCGTGGAATATAAGAATTTTTAGATGTGGTCTGAGTGATTTTATAATATCAGAAGTATTTGCAAGAACACCTACATTTGTGGGATTGCCTTAAAATATTTCCATGATGTCTAGAATCTCTAATTCCATTGCAGTGTTCTCTACAGCCATACTAGAATGTAAAGCAAATGGAACACTTTTGATAAATTTTTCTCATTTGGGTTCCTACTTCTACTATTCAGGCAGTAAGTGGATTCCTAAGATCTCTTATACATCGATTGCTATTTTTTTTCTTCCTGACGAGCTTCCAGCATGTGATAATATCTGCCTGTTTGTTACCTTATTCTCTTTTTAAGATCCTTCAAACTGATAGAACAGCTTAGCAAACTAAACTGACTTTTCATCATGTTCAAAGCTGAAACCTGCTCCATCACTTTCCATCAAAGAAGATAAGATTACAAAGGAGTCAACACATTAGTGACCCCTGAAGAATCTCTATCATTTCTACTCTCTCTTCTATTATATTTCTCTACAAAACCCTTAACTTCAGTGCTAGTGCCATTTCTTCTGAAAAAAAAAGCAACCAATTATACAGACTAAAGTGACTCTGAGAAACACTATGCCATTTCAAAAGCATCTGGTAGGTCCTTTTCAAATATCACAGATATTTCTCAAGTTAGAATTTCAAGTCCACAATTCCTGTAGAAGTCTTACTCAAGTAACCCAAACAGCCTGCTTAGAGCCTGTTAAGTTACAATAAATGATATTTCCAACAAAAAGATAAACCAAAGACATAGGGATTAATGCAACCACTCTTTAGCAAAGCTTTTTAAGAAAATAAAAAAAAAATTCACATATATCAGTGAGATATAAAAGCAGCAATATGTTGCTCCCTCCTCAGCACATGATCCTAGAGGTTCCTACAGCAGCTGGCAATGTGGTCTCCAAAACAATTTTGATACTTTGTTTCTTTTGGTTTTGAGGATTTTCCTTCAAGTGTCACAGGACTTCTAAATACTCGAATAAAAAATGGTTGCCAGTGACAATTATTGCAGTTCCAGAAAACTTTTTACCAACTTACTTCTCTAAATGTGAATGTACCAAATAAATTGTGTGTATACATACAAAGAACTGAAACCAGTCTTCTTAAAACTAACCAGGGATTTATTTATACCCAGGCCAAATGAGGGGCTAAGTACTCTCATTTTAATTTAAGGGAACTAGATTTATCTGCATGTACTTGGAAATTAACCAAAGATTCAGTGGTCAAAAGCTCACTATGCCTTTTCCATGGAATCCAAGTGGCATATCCTCTTTCTGAATGCCAGACATTATTTACATAACTAATAGGGCACTGTGAATTTTAGTTCAAGTAAACAAATTGGGCAGAACGTGCAAAAGGTATCAGTCTACCTGCTGCTAGACTGAGGGAATGTACTAATGGAGAGCTCGTCCTACTTCCATTTTCAATGGACTCTGTGATTTTGAAGTTTAGTTTGAACACAAATGTTTATCCATTTTGCATCTCAGTTCAAAGAAAATCCATGTGACAACTGGAAAATAAAGAGCAGTTTAAAAAGTCTCGGGCCAGAAATATCACATGGCAGTGATCTTGGTTTTTCTACAGTGCTGCTCCTGGTCAGGCTTTAGACAGGCCTGAGATGAATGTGAAATACATTGTCCTACTGCAGTCTGGAAAAGACTCTGTAGCTTAGTCTAGACACAAACTTCTTCCAATTTCCTCATACTGAAGGGGAAGGAGTAATATGTGGGTGATCTTTGCCTGTTATATATTCCTTCCATCACAAGGGTTGAGAAGATTCGTGACTCTATTAATTCTCTAATTTCCTTCCCACAAAGCCTCCTTGACACAAAAGCACATTGACATGTGCCTACTCATCACAAGAGTCTTACAGACTGGCATAAGTGTTACAACCTAGTCTTAATATAGATATATATCTGTTTGTACTTATAAACCTGTAAAGTTCAAAGGGAAATAAATTTTAAGGGAAATAAATCATATGTTATTTTTCAAATATCTAGGATTAGAGGAGCTTGTCAGTGCAATAATACTGGGTCAATAGGAGTCTGTCAAAACTTCATGGGAGTTTGTCTCACCACTATGCCAGGTCACTTTGCCCCAGAATTAAAATACATTCTTCAATATTACTTCATGGTTTGACCTCAGACTCTCTGACCTGAAGTAAGAGTGAAACAGCGGCAACAAACTTGAAAGGACTGTCAATCCCAAGTTTAGTAAGTACACAAGGAAGGAGCATCCTGGACTATGTTAACAGGCATGTACTAGTAGATTGAGGGCAGTCATTACTCTCCTTGGCACTTGATATATGACATCTGGAATTCTGTGTCCAGTTTTAGGGCCCTGATACAGAAAATGCAATAATTAAACCAGTGCACATCCAGTGAAGGGCCAGCACAGTGCTGAAGGGCTGGAACACTCCTATGAGAAGAGACTGAGAAATCTGGACCTTCAGCCTTGAGAAGGACAGATTTGGAGGAGATTTAATAATCCCCTGCCAGTAACTATGAGGAGATTGCTGAAAAGACAGACAGGTAATAGAGCAGTGCATGGTGGAAACACAAGAAACAACAGATAGATGGACACAAGAGAATTTCACACATACAAATTAAATCTTTCTCACTATCTGGACAGTGACAGTGAAAGAGGTTGCCCAGAGAGGAAACACAGTATCTGTTCTTAAAGATTTTCAAGACGTGACTGAACAAAGCCGTGGTCTCACCTCATATATAATGCCTCTTCTGAGCAGAAGGTTAGGTTAGGAACCTCCCGAAATCCAACACTCTTAAGAGAAGGAGGATTAATCTAGTTGAGTATTCTCTGTGCGCGCTTATCAGGACATTAATGTTTTGCTGCTAAACTTCATGTCATTAATCAGTTTCTTTACTGAGGGACACAAACCTGTTATCACAGGTAAAACTGCAATGATCATACTATAAATTTTTAGTGCTGCATAGATGTATTACCAGTCATTTAAATCAACTCTTTCAGGTAACGAGCCACACTCCGGCTCAAATCTCTAACTGCCGGGGCTGGCAGTGGGAATAAAGGGTTTTGAAAATAAGATGGTAGCAAGACAGTGACTTTACATACAATTATAGTGGAGATAATTCGCTCCATGGATTACATTTTTCCCAACAGTTTTCTTAATATAATCTGTAAATCCTTATACAATTCATCAGTTTTCCATCTTACTTTACTGTTCCTAAAGTATTACTCGTACAAATGGTCCCAGGGACAAGGAATACCCATTACACTAGCAACTGTATCAACAAATGTTAAAATAAAAAAGTCTAGGGAAGGAAAAGAGTGGAAAACATCAACATTCCTATATTGCTGTCTCCACATTGTTTCCCATTACAATCTTATGCTGAATATCCTCCCACACACTCCCAGTTAATAACTTTCTTGCATAGATATTAATGGGTTTGGATGGAGCCTTAAATTGAACAACAAACCCCTTCTCTCCAAGAAAAGGGGTAAGACAGTTGAATTGCCATTTATCACTAAGACATTGGACACTAAGATGTGACATTTTGAAAGCAGGAAGTGCTAACCTTTGTTTGCTAAGATCAAAGGGTAGTTTGAGCAATTGTACCAGTGTTCTTGGGTACATTGACAAATCTTTTTTCCTAACCTCAGGTATTTTCACTGTTTTCATTTATAATGCCACGTAAGGTGGGGGTGCACACCTGAAAAAACATCTGTGTTTACAATATGTTTAAAGGAATTATATTAAATTGTATTTGTATTAATTAATGATAGCTTATTACACTATTATATTAAATGCTAATATAAAAAGAATCCAGGTAGTTGTTTAAGAAAAAAACGAAGTAAGAAATTGCTGTATTGAATGGAATGTAATCACCTGAGGGTGAGCCCTCTGGAGGCAATTGAAAAAGCCAGATAGGATAATAGAGAGAGGGACTTGAAAGGACTCTGCAAAGAATTCACTCACTGCAAAGAGTGAGGAAAAAGAGATGTAGTCATAGATTAGCAGAAGACCTGGGAACTAATGAACAATTAGAGCAAATGAATACACAGAGGGATGGGAAATTCTAACAGGATGCACTTCACACTAAAAGAAGCACCGGCCATGCTGAAGTGCCTGAGGAGTTTCCTGCCTGCCTCCCTTTCTTTCTGGTAAGCCACTCTTTCAGTGAGGGAGCCTGTCTGCTAGGAACTGATGTGGAAGCCTTCCAAAACCTTCACCCAGGCTGCTGCAACAACAGAATGTCTCAAGACACCACCAAGACAGTGAAGAAGCTAGCAAAGTACATTTTACTCAGCTCTGGTTAATATATTTTAGATTAACCCCCAAAATATACACAAAAATATGCTTTCTTTATTGACCATAGACGTTTTCCTTAAACAATGCTTTCTTTGCTCAGGCACAAACCTGCACCTTGTTTCAGTGCCAAACATATCTAAAGACTGAAGCATGGGTTTAGTGCATACTTTGGAGTCAATAAGTAGAGAAAAGATATTTTTTCATACATGCAAATATATGTGTATATAAATACACACGTATTTTTATCATACTAACATGCTAGACACTGACAAAAAAGGACTCGGGATATTTTATAGTTTTTGCACTGTACAATTTAAAGCTGCCAGGAGGCGCATCAGCTGTAGGAAGTGAAAATGCGTTATTTCTGACACTAGATGGCAGGAGATTGAAGTAAATAGTTTCTGTGAGTCAGAACAGCCTTCTTAATAAATCAGTTTAAAAAATAAATGCCTGACATTTTGTTTATCAGGTGAACAAAGCAAATTGAGAGATATCGAGAGAATTCTGAAATAAAGCAGAAGAGATTTTTAAGTTTTTAAAGCCAAAATGTTTCTCAGAGAATGACTGTTCAAAAACACACTTGTAAGCCCAGTATTTAAATGGAGTTCACAAAGGGTTAAAACAATGGTGGAACTGACTCCACAAATTTTTAACCCCAGTGAAGTTCTCCCAGGTGTGCTTAGAAGCTGGTTGAGTCTCCTTTTTACATTCATCAAGTGTTCTGTTGGTCTGTTTCTTTATCAGAATTATATTTTAGAGCAGTTACCAGCTGCATCCATCACACAGGGCTCTAATTAAGATAATACAGAGCCAGTAAGATGAGCTGGCACTTCTCACTATTCATTAAGTGCCCTTTGAAAATGGTGAGTATCATTACACCTCTTTTCTAGACAGGGAAATTTAAGCTGAGGAGGATGATGCAATTTGTGCAGAATCACCACTTGGCCAGCAGCAAAATCCCTCAGACTTGGCTTCAATTTCTAGCCACTGCCTTCCAACAGCATTGTAAATATCCACTAAAAATATACTCTGGCATCTTTCATCATCTAGTAATTTTTCTTTCATATTGATATTTCCTATTCAAAGGGTGATCATCACAAGCTTCCAGCATCTGAAGGGAGGCTACAGGGAAGCCAGAAAGGGACTCTTCATCAGGCATAGTAGTGACAGGACAAGGAGCAGTGGGTGCAAATTGAAAGACAGGAAATGTAGGTTAGATATTAAGAAAAAAAAATTTACTGTGAGGGTGATTACACTGGAACAGATTGCCCAGGAAGGTGTTGGATACCCAAACCCTGGTATTCTTCTAAGACAGGTTGGATAAAGCCTTGAGCAACTTGCTCTAGTGGAAGGTATCACTGCACATGGCCAGAGTGGTTGGGAATAAATGATTTCTAAGATCCATTTCAACACGTGATCCTGTGATTGGGAGTTCAAGTAGCCTCTGGTAATGGGAACAAGACTAACCCCAATCTCATCCTAAACCACTTCAGCTGATGGCTCCTTCCACGTGTATTATGGATCTTAGGAAGTTGAGGACACTTGTCTAAGATGTTATAAGTTATCCATTTTCAGGTATCATATTGAACTTAATCCACCCAAAGGATTCTCCTTAATTCATTGTTCCAGTGCTTTTTGCACTGGTTCAGTTTAGTAGATCAGACTTATTACATATTGTCAGAGTTGAGACAGCTATGCACTCAGAGTGCTTCAATAAAAACTTCAGAGGGCTTCAAGCATCAGCACCATGTTATCTAAAAGTCTCGCACACCTTTTCTACGTGTCAATCCTATGGGCAGCTCCACCAGCTCTGGCTCCTTCTCTCTTCTTTTTACAGTTCCAGCTCACTGCCCTGTCCCTAGCATGGCCACCTAACCCTGTCTGTCCCTCATACAGTGGCTGACCTTGTCTATCCCTCACACAACCTCCTGTCCCTTCCTCCCACAGAACGGCCAGCAGACTCCAATTGACTGACTACCAGCTAACTCACTCTTTTATCACCCACAGCTGTGAGGGCAGGGCTGTTCCCACTCTTTGGTAATTAACACAGCTGTAATAGATCAGAGGCAAAATTATCTTTAGCCCTATCTCTATCTGTCTTCCCACATCTTCCCACAACATATATCTAGGGGGCCTTGCTTAGATGGTTCCCATTAATTTCAATTTCCTAATAACCCAAATTTCCTTTGTTTATCTGTTAAGTAGTCTCTTAACCTGTGAATTTGCACTTTAGTGCTATTGCATACAACTATTCTTGATTTGTGCTATTTAGAACATTAAGCAATATGAAATTCTGTATTGTACTTCTAAGAAGTTGAAATATATTGCACCTACATGGCAATCAACCCAGCTCCCAGAGGGGTAGCTTATGCTTGTGATCAAGTGTCAAATATACTTGATTTAAATCTTTTGATGTACCTTTTTTCACCATCCATACTAACTAACTTTCTTTTTACCTCCACTCCAATCCTCAGATTTTTTTCCTAATTGCATCCTGTGTAAACCCTCTGCCTTCCCCAGGACTTGTCAGACCAACAACCTTACCTGGATCAGCTACCCTGCCTTTACAATACATAATATGGAACAGTATTTGACTCTTCCATAAACTTTATAGAGATCCATTATTTATCTAAAATCATGAAAGGCCAGGATACAGCTTCTCTGGCAATGATGATTAATATTTTCTTTATCCTTTATTAGATATTGTTCATGGTTCTCCTTGATCACTGCTCAAATGATTCCCAGTTCTCTTGAGGTATTAGGTTATAATGTTGATTCTTGCTTCTTACAAATACAGAACAGATTTTGCTATTGAACACTTACGTTAATTCTTCATTATTATTAATAATTTAACCATCAACCAGCACCTCTTTGCCATAGCTAGGATTTACACTGTACTCAATGTATTTACACCCTCTTGTTCTTAGGCTTGACAGCCATGAATTTCTTCCTGATGGTTTTAAATCCTCTTACAACTCAGAATTTATGAAGTGTAGAATATGTGTATCAACTGGTATATATTTCTCTTTTTTCTTGTTACATATTGCTTTTTCCTTTTTAATCACTGCACCTATTTCACTCCTGAACCAGAATGAAGTTTTAGGCAGTACTGTCCTATTTCCTGGGAAATAGAAATCATTGAATGATGTCTTCAGGCCATAAAATAAACTATTCTCGAAGGTCATTCAATTCAATACAGTTTTTATTTTCTTTTATTAGAGAGGTATTTAGGAAATAACACATCTTTTTCATTTGACCCTAATCAGTGTCCTTCCTGCACTTTATTAACATACTGATCCACAGATATTCAAGACCCCATGATTCTTTTTTAATCAGCTTTCAAACAGGTAATGGTGTGTCTATTGTGAAAGATCTTATTGATTTATGCTTTTTTACTCTCTCTACCCTCTACCCCCTCACTAGATGGGTAGTAGTTTCTCTACAGTAGAGTAACTGGAGGGGTTTTAAGGCATTACAGAGGAAGACTCTATTATGACATCAATTATCTGTATTTCTGGCAGGTAGCTGAAGATACTGGTAGAACATGCCACTGCCTTTAAACCACCTGTTGGCATCTGGAATGTCAAAGATGTGGGAAATTAAAGGAAACATCATGGTACTTCTCTTGTTTTCGAGGGTAAGAATATATTCCAGCGGTGGGATGGTCCAACCTTCAGAGAGCTGTGTGGCAATTTCCTCGTAAGTATTGACCTTTCTAGTTGCTAGAGAAAGCTCTAGATTATCAGTTTAAATCCTTGGATTTAATCCAGGAGAACAGTCTCTGAGCTAAGAGATTTTTTGCTATGGAAACAGTTTCCATGGTGCTTGGGTAGTCTAATTCTATCAGATCTATCAACCAATTTGACAAAATTTGACCAAAGTATATGCAGATTAATTTTATATTTTTTTTGAAACAACAATATTCTCAGATGCAATCACTTGTTTAAATCCAGTGATAGTTGCATGACAGAATGCCAAATGGTCTTACACCAAAACACTTCTATATTAATGAAGATGTTACTTAGAAAAACTATACTTGACACTTCACATGGATCTTCACTACTAAGGTTTAGAGGGTTAATAGAGGGCAGAAAATTGTAGTTCATTTCCAGGGAAAAGGTGCCAAAGCTCTTTTTTGTTGTCTTAGAATAAGAAAAGTTTTTTGCTCTGTGGAGCACAGATTCAAAAATGTTCATTGCTTGTGTGGTATGTCAGCCACAAGTTGTGGGCAGGAAAGCAGGACTCTATCTGGGCTGGGAAAACAAACAAACAAACTTTTAGAGTTTATCAAGATAATTGAACTGATAATAAAATAATTGAGCTGATAATTAATCTCAATTGAGGTTTTAACCTGGAGAACTTACCTACTATATTTCAGCTGCACATATACCTGAGCTAAATATTACCACAAATTATTATCCCCCTTCTACAGTCACACAGAGATTGGAGGATGATGTGTGAAACACTTCTAATAGTGTTAAGAAACAACAGAGAAAGTCATCACTTGGTTAACAAGTTGACATCCACTGACTGACTACTCAAGGAAGAAAAATAGTTTTAACAGGCCTCTAAGGGGTAAAGGTATTTTCTACTCTGCTTGTTTGCTGCTGCTCTGTTTTCATGTGCTAACCTCTTTGGACAGTAACACAGCAGCAGAAACCCCTTTTCTTCCTCATCTATTGCTTCCAGGCTGGGATTTTTTTTGTTTCTCCAACACTGCAACAGCCTATCAAGAGATAAGGACATTTTTACACCAGCAGGGGGGGAGTGGGATGTGTAATTTGCTTACAAAGGGAATTTTAATCAGTCCAAGGAAAAATAAAGTGAAAGAAAATGGCTCATCTTTGTCTCAGCCACTGCTGTCATGCCTGAAATCACCGCATTTAAGAGAGCAATGAGTGAAGACTACATACTGCTGAAGTTATAAAACATTAGGTACTTGTTCTAAAAAGAAAAAGAGATACTACATTCAGATCACTTTAAGGACTAGCTTAGACATAATATTCAGATAACTCTGCCTACCAATGACAAAGAAAAAAACTAAACTGTAATCTAAAAATCTAATCTAATCTAATGTTCTTTAACTGTATCATGTCCTACCTGCATTGCCATGCTCTTTGAAATGGCATTATGAACATTGATGTCAGGTGAAAACAATGCTTGGTGTGCCCTGGATGAAAACATTAATGGGCATCTTCAGCAATTTTTTCTTTCTTTAAACAAACTGTTTTCCATATTTTCTCTTCACAAAGAGTTTTACGGGTTGTTCTTTAAAATGTTTAAATTAAATGAATAGGTTTAAAGGATCACATTTAAAGGAAGGACACCCCCAACAGAACATTACAAGAGGTGACCTTTCAGTGAAAATATCCATCAATATCCCACAACTTCCATCAAATGATGAAATTACGGAATTATGAAATTCTCATGATGAAGCTCTTTCTTGAATCAGGAAACTCTTGTTAAGTCAGTATAATATTGGTCAAAATAACTCAGTGGCTGTAAAACTCAAGTAGGGTGTTAATGACAAATGGGGGGGGGGCAGGGCTTGAGTTCAGATTGTTTTTTGGCATTGTATTTCCATATTTATGGATACAATGCAAATTCTGGTACCTGCAAGCTCCTGCCATCCTACCTCTTCTGGCTTTGTAACCAACTGCCTCTGGTTTGAGTTGCCAGGCTGTGTGCGCCCTCACTGTGTCAGCCAAGTGAAGAGGATAACCAAGATGGAGAGGATGGACAGATCTGTAATGTCAGGGAGCAGAAAAAGGCAGCTCCCTGTTGCCTGGGAGCATTAGGGTTTCCCTGGGCAGCCCCAGGATGTGGGTCTGGTTTGTAGGGCCCAGGGCCAGGCAGGGCTGTGGGGAGCTGGAGACCAGCTCTGCTCCCAGGGGCATCACTGGGGCAGGGGCTGACATGGAACCCTGGGCTGTGGGCAGGGTTGGGGAGCCCTGGGCAGGTGCAGGCAAGGCCAGCAGTGCCCTTGGGGCTATGGCAATTCTCTATTTCCCAACTGAAATAATTCCCTCTCATAGCCCAGCTCACATGCATCCACTTTTTCTAGGAGTTGTTAACACAACAACTTCAGCAATTGACAGGTGGTGTGATCTCGCTGTAGTGGTCCCTGCTTGTAAGACCCAAGGATGTTTGCATTAAATGTACTTCTGGGGTTCCCCTTGTTTTCCTCCTCTGGCATATTTCACCAGATTAGAATTTATTCCTCGGCTTTTTAATGTTTCAGGACTGACAGAACTCTGTAATACCGGTATGTTTCACCATTCATATTTTCCAGTCTTCTCAACATTTTTCAGCATTCAAGTTGCATAAAGAGCTCTGAAGTACATGCTACCTAATTATATAGTTTCAAGCTATTGAGGCATCCAAATTTGAAGGAAGACAATCAAAATATCATTCCAGGCACAGATGGTAAAATGACCTGATAATTATGAGGCAATGTTAAGGGTGAGAAAGAGGAGGAGGAAAGACACTTTTCATGCCATTGCAGCTGACAGATAAATTAACAACTCCGTAGTTTCTGCTTCACCTACCTCCAGTACAATATTCTACATAATGTTCCCTTTCCTCCCAGAAGATATAATAATAGTTCACTGCAGAATGTCTGCAGCCAGGAGTTGTCTGGGGAGTCACACAGAACACCATTGTACTGGATGTACTCTTTCAGAACTACCCTTTTCTTCTCAATATTTTCACACGTGTATATATGGCAAATGCCAATTGTTATAAATAAATATTGGGCACCTGCCATCTTTTGTGGGCAGTAGCTGCTATAGAGAAGTGCTGATTCAGAAGATTTCTAGCAGTGTTTCAAAATAAACATTGTTATCGTTTTTCTTTTTTCTCAACTGTAAGAAGAAACTGTTTTTTGTAAAAAACTAATTACTGGGTTTCCAATTGTTGCAAATAATGAACACTGTATATTTTAAAACCAGATATTGAATATACAATGGAGTTGGCAGTGCTCAGTTAATGGTCTTTTCCAACCTCAATGATTCTATGATTTTATAACACAAAATCTTTCATTGAGAATATGTCACCTACCCTTGGAGCAAAAGAAGTGAGACTGTGTCTAAGCCTAAGTAAACTAAGACAAGTTTGTGAATTTGGGAACCAAAATGTTTGCCTTTTAAATTAGAAGTACAATCAAATACAAATTGACAAATCCCATATGTCTGAGTGGTTAAAGTCATGAAATCCAAATGCTAGACTTACAGTTGCTAAAGACTTGCTCTTACTCTTGGGACAAATTATCCAGCCTCTGCATATCTTAGTATACCCACCTGCAAAACAGCTCCAAAATACTGGTTACAAGAAGTTAGAAGAAGGCTGAGATCTTTAACTACTGTGAGGTACAGAAGTTCAGAGAAGGATGGAGAAATGTGCAATACAAGTGCAATGTGTTACTACACAGAAATCATTTGTACAGAAAGTAAATACACATGATTTGTGTAGGAGGTGCAAGAAATTTTTAAATTGCCATTCCCAGCATGAATTTTTCAGCAGAACAGAAAAGATAAAGGAATCTCTTGCCTAATAAAAGGCTCTATTTTCACTCAAATAAAAACCTGTAAGTTCAATATAGGGAATATTTTTACATTGTTTCTTTTTGTGTGTGAGCAGGAGTAGGGGCATCTGAGACAAAGTCTAGACATTGCAATTTGTTTATCCAGTTATATATACCTCTTATTTGTCAGGAGCAATGCTAGTTTTTCAGAACACCTGCCAAAAAGTTTGAAACCATGTTGCCACACGACTCAAGGCAGAATCTCAAGACAGAACAAGCTTTTTTTTTTTTGCAATGGGGCCTGCTGCAGAGAGTTTAAAGATTTTTTTTTCTCCTATGGTTAGCTCTAAGTATTCCATGCATATAAAGAAACCTATGAACAAAAGTATAGCAGTCTTTCCAAGATTAAAACTATACTAAGGAATGGACTCATCATGTGTAATACTGTGCTGTGATGTTATTTATCATTATGGTTCCTAAAGGCTTCTATGGAGGGCTGATCTGTTGATGAATTGTCTGTTATACACCTATTTTCCTTTAGCTGCTTCTAAAGAAAATCCATATTTAAATGTCTCTCGATTCTACAAAACAGAAAATATTAACCTGTATTCCTATCCTCTTGCAGAATAACAGAATAACAGCAGAAGACAGAAATTCTTTAAGTGCAGTTGTTTCATTCTTTCACTTGATTTAACCATTTTATAATCTGTCCCACTGACAAAAATTCAAATAAAATTATTCAGTTATGATAATGCAGCAACCCCAAGTAAGTTGAAGACAGAATGTTAAGATTCTTAATTGCAAAGTCCATCCCTTCTAAAGATACTTAAAAGTCCCTTCTAAAGATACTTCTAAAGATACTTTCCTACTTCATCTTAGTAGGAAAATTACATCTGAATACCCTCCAAGGTAATGTCCAAGTACCAGTTCATTGTAACAAAACTGTCTCAGGTACCAACAGCAGCCTGTCTCTGATAATGCAAAGCCCAGCACAACCTGAATTACCAACCCCTAGGAGTGGGAAATTCTCAGGTAATCAGCTCTCTGTTACTGCTGTAACACTCCTGACTACACAGTGGTTAGTTAAGGCTAACTAGCCATGGCACTCATGCATGGAATGTATCACATTCATTCTTTTAGACCACAAACCTAATCTGGAACATAATAAGCAGGGTCACTTTCACTGTCCTTCATCTGACAAGGTCTTTGTGGGAGTTAAAAGAAATGGAGACCAGATTTTGAAAAGGACATTGCATTCAATCAACTTCAGTCTTTTTTAGTTATAACAGAGAAAATGCCATCATGAACACACTTAGCCTAGTTTACCATTAATGGGTATGATTTAAACTAGAAAATGTAAACCTTTTTAAACTCCTGTTTCTGAACTGTTATGTCTGTAACAAATGTGCAGCAAGGATTGTTTATTCAAGCCAATGCAACCTTCTCATGAAGGTGAGAGCTGAGACAATTCAAAGGTAGAGAACACGCTTATAAGAAGCTAATGCCCTTTTTCTATTCTTCACCTTAAGTGGCATGTTCTAAAGTCTAGGTAACCAAATGTAGGCTACCTGCCCACTCACTTTAAAGGAAGCCTTTTTTGTTTCCACACTGTGCAGAATTGCCTCTGTGTTCCTTGTAAAGCGTAGGATGCTGTGATAAATCCCACAACTTGATTCATTAGCAGGGAAACCATATCTCAGTTTGCTCTCTTCTGTTCCATCCAAAGCTGTTATCACTACCAAACTGCCCTTGGTGTTCATGATTTCTCTTTTCTGTTCCAAGAAGAGGAGGAAAAAGAACTTTGATTTTCTTTGTCTCAAACCATTTTCTTAGCTGGGTGCAAGTTTGATAGCCCCATCTTGTTGAGAAAGGAGATTTACCACAATGTTGAAGTGCATTTTTATCCTCAAGGTTTGTTCCTTTCCCTCCTGCATTCTTGGTTCAATCTAAATTGTATCCTGCCACCTAGTTGTCTATCTTGTCCTCGTCCTGCCCCTTGATCCAGATCCCTGTCCCTCCGCCTGATGAGTTGTCTATCCCACCATGTGCCAGCCCCTTGCCACAGAAATCCCCTTGGAAATCCTGGAAGTCCCATTGATTTGATTGAACTGTTGGTTCAAGTTGTGTAAACCCCTCCTTGCGATACTCCCGAATCTTCCCCCTATTGGCTGAAAATTTGTACCTCCCCCTTGAATAAGGTCCCCTTTTATAAATTCTTGCACACCGCAATTCCTTGTCTTCTGTCCCTAGATCCTTCCCCCAGCTGATGGATCAAAGACACAGCAAAGAACATGTGTCCACGTCACTATCCCGACCTTCCCTGAAGGACTTTGCAGTATCTTCGACCTATTTCTATCACAAGCATCAGCACAGCTCTAGAAGTGTACTCAAAAGTTGCATTTAAAATGTATTTCAGAGAGCCAAAAGTAGTACATGTAACAAAGGGAGGAGGAGGAATAAGAGGAGGAAGAAGAGGAGGAGGATGAGGAACCCTAACCCTAACCCAAACCCAAACCTAAACATTAACCATAACCCCAAACCCTAACCCTAAGCCCAAACCCTAACCCCAAACCACCCCAAGCCCCACACCAGGCCACCCCCCACCCCCAGAGCAAGGGGTAGGATTAGGGTTTGTTTTAGGGCTAGGGTTTAGGGTTTGGGTTAGGGCTAGGGTTAGCATTAGCATTGGGGTTTGGTTAGAGTTAGGGTTTGGTTTAGGATCTGGGTTAGGATTAGGGTTTGGTTAGTATTAGGGTTTCATTTAGGATCTGGGTTAGGATTAGGGTTTGGTTTGGGTTAGGGGTTGGTTTAGGATCTGCGTTAGGGTCATAATTTAAGGTTAGAATTAGGGTTAGGGTTTGAGTTTAGGGTTTTTGTTTGGATCAGAGTTAGGGTTTAAGGTTATATCTTGGTTCAGAGTTAGGGTTAGGATTATGATTTGGGTTAGGATTAATCTTAGTTTTAGGGTTAGGGTTAGGATTAACTTTAGGATTTATTGTTTGGGTTAGGGTTATCATTAGGGTTATGATTTGGGTTGTGGTAGGGTTAGGATTGAGGGCAAGATTAGGAATGTAATTAGGATTGGGGGGGATTTTGATTTTGATTGTGATTTAGTTTGAGATTGAGATTGGGATTAGGTTTGGGATTGGTGTTGGGATTAGGATTAGGATTGGAATTGAGATTGGGGTTGGGATTAGGGTTAAGAATAATCTTGGGTTTGAGGTTGTTATTAGGATTGGGATTAGGATTAGGATTGGGATTAGGTTTGGGATTAGGATTAGGATTAGGATTAGGATTAGGAATAATCTTGGGTTTGAGTTTGGGTTTGGGAATAGGATTCGGATTAGGATTGCGATTGAGATTACCATTAAGAACAATATGGGGTTGATCTTGGGATTGGGATTAGGGTTAAGAATAATCTTGGGTTTGAGGTTGTGATTAGGATTGGGATTAGGATTAGGATTAGGAGTAGGATTAGGAGTAGGAGTAGGAGTAGGAGTAGGATTAAGAATAATCTTGGGTTTGAGTTTGGGTTTGGGAATAGGATTCGGATTAGATTGGGATTGAGATTACCATTAAGAACAATATGGGGTTGATCTTGGGATTGGGATTAGGATTTCTTTTAGGATATAAATCGGTATTGTGATTGGGATTACTATTAGGATTACAGTTAGGGATTGCGACGGGTATAGGGATAGGGGTTGGGTTAGGGTTTGGGTTAGGTTTAGGTTTTGGGTTAGGGTTAAATTTAGGGTTAGGGTTTGGTTTTGTGTTAGCACTAAGTTTAGGGTTTGGGGTTATGGTTACAGTTGGATTAGGGTTAGGGTTAAGGTTAGTCTTAGGGTCAGGTTTAGGGTTATAGTTTGGATTAGGTTTAGTTTTAAGTTTAGGGTTAGGCTTAGGGTTAGGGTTTAGGGTTATGGTCAGGGTTAGGCCTTGGTTTAGGTTTGGCCTTAGAATTAGGGTTAGATTTAGGTTTTGGGTAAGTCTTAGGCTGAGGGATAGGTTTAGGGTTAGGGCTTGGTTAGTGTTATATTTATCCTTCGGCTCAATGTTAGATTTAGGTGTAGGTTAGGTTTTTAGTTGGGGTTTGGTTTTGGATTAGGGTTGGGGTAGGGTTAGGATTGTGATTAAATTTGGTTTGAGACTAGGATTAGGGTTCTGGTTTGTCAGAAATTTAGGTTTGCCTTTTGGGTTTGGTTTAGCTTAAGGGTTAGGCTTCGGGTTAAAGTTATGGTTTGGAATTTACTTAGCATTTGGATTAGCTTTAGTTTCAGGGTTAGGGTTAGGGTTGTGGTTAGGATTTGGGTTAGGTTAATGTTTATGGTTAGGGTTAGTGTTTGGGTTCTTCCTTCTCTTTCTCATCCTCATCTTCATCCTCATTCTTGTCCTCCTCCTCCTGCTATTACTCCTGTATTTTTTTTCATTGTGTTTCTTTCATTCACTGTTGTTTTTTGTGCTTTCATTCCCTTTCTATCTCATACACCTTTGTATTTTAGTCTCAGGGAATGTTCCAGGAAGGCAGGATTTAAGATTTAATCCTAGAGTCAGAGAAGCCCAGAATTATACTCTCCCTAACTCAAATGGAGCCAGGTTTTCCTCTTGAAAGTAATGTTTTTAGAATATTAGCCAAACTCTTCCACAATTAGATGCCAAAAGTAAAATTTTTACTTACTCCAATAGAGTCTGGTTTTCATCTGAAAAGTAAATACTTTAGAATAGTAGCCAAACTACATTTTTAAAACATTTAAATGAATTAGTGTATTACCAATGCCTTTCCGGTGTAGCAAGAATACACAATAAGAAATGTAAATGTGTAATAAAGCAGTGGATTTTGCTTTAATATCATGCTCATGCTTTTCAAAAGTTAGGTGCTCAACTCCACCTTTGAAATCACTTCTGAACAGAGAGCAGAGCTTTTATTTAACAGATGTTTGTAAAGTTGAAGTTGCATTTATTACAAGACTGAAGATTCGCAGGACAGATTTGGGGGCTTGCCTGTAGTTAGTGGAAAGTGTTTTCAACAAGAGATGTACAGCATGTAAGCACACACACACATTCACCTCTGCATATTCTCATTAGAAATAAATCTGAGATTTTAAGCGTGGCATGTTATGGAGGGATGGGAAACTCAAGGGAGAGAACACCAATAACCAGACCAAAGAGAATAATCCTGCCTTGGACAAAGTCTTTTCCACCTCCAGACTCTATCACACAGCTACAGTCAGATTTGGTACCACTATGAAAAAGACAAAGGAAAATGCTTGTTCACCTTTCAGCCAGAGAATACAAAGTGTGTGTGGTTTAATACAGTCATTTTTCAAAAGGCTCCCTGTGCTTCTGAAACATTAACAGGGATTTAGAGTAGTTCTCACACGTTCAAATGTCAGCTGGTTTTATTTGTCTACAGCCCACATGTTCATTTTGCTCTGAGAGGCTGAGAATCAGTTGGGTTTGAAACACTTCTAGCTCCTTTTTAGTAACTTCAACATAAAGGTATCAAAGGGGCTATCCATTCATTCCATATTGGCATCATATTTTTACCTACATTTTCTTTAACAGGTACTTCACGTGTTTTCTATAAAGTACAATTATTTGCAGCAAAATTCTCCCCATTTTCCTTGTTATTCTCAGTGCTCCAAAGATTTATCTTTACATGGATCTTTCATCATCAGCAGTGTGGAAGAGAGAGTAAAAGCCCAGCTTTAAAAACATGCTGGGCTTTTAATTCATACTATTGTATCAGCATCCCTTCCATTCTCACTACTCAGACACAAGATTTTAACCACACCGGTAACTTGAAATCCCACTTTCTCCTGCCTTTATGGTTCCTAATGTACCACTTTTTGTTTCATGGAAGTGTGTCTCTGTCCTCTCATCAGCCTCAGCTCTTGCCCAGCCGGGGAAACCTCATCGATAATTCCCCGATGCCACTGACTGTGCATTAAGCGGCCCTTGGCCGGCTGCCTCGCCGCACCTGCAGCCGAAGCCCACCCCGCCGCACCCCCCGTCGCGCCGGCCCCGACGGAGCCGCGGGGGGCTGCTCGGCAGGCCCGGCCCCTGCCGGCCCCCGGGCTCCCCCCGGGCTCCCCCCGGGCTCCCCCCGGGCAGGGCGGCGTTGGGGCCGCGCACCCCCCTCACCCCCGGCCCTCCCCGGCGGGCGGGCGGGCGCCTCCCCGCCCAGTCCCGTCCCCGTCCCGTCCCCATCCCCGTGCCCAGGCGCGGCGGGGCGGCGGCCGACGGGCGTCCTCCGCCGGCTTTCTGCCGTCGCCGCTGGCGACTAGCGACACTTCCGAGCGCCCCGCTCCTCCCGGCTCCGGCCCCGGCTTTGTGTGCGCGGCACCAGCCGCCACCTGGGGCGGACGCGGCGGCGGTGGCGGTGACGGGGGTGGCCGTGCCGACGGTGACGGTGCCGACGGTGACGGCGCGGCCCCGCACGATGCTGCTCCGCGGGCTCCTGCCCCTTTGTCTGCTCTGCCTCCAGGCTGCGCTACCGCTCCGCGGCCACCGCGGCCGCTATGCCGGGTAAGTCCGCCCGGCGCCCCGCTCCTCCCGGCGCGCAGCACCGCGGCCGCGCTCCCTCCGCACCGCTGGCCGGAGCCGGCCGGTGTGTCTGCGTGTTCGGGCGTCCCTCCCTCCCCGATCTGGTCGCGGGCTTGTTTGCTGGCAGCTGTAGCACGTAGTTCTTGGAAAAGGTGCTGCAGGTCTCTGCTAGCCAAAGGAAGGACGCTACGTTGAGGGAAAAGGAAGAAAGTTTGAGTGTCTTTGTGGAACGGGAAATTGCGGTTATACGGGGGGAAATAAAAGGTTTTGAGGTTCCACCGTGCTCTGGGATCAATGAACATTTTGTATTTTGCTTTAGGATGCAATAATGCTGGAACTTAAAATTGTTTCTAAAAACTTGAACAGTGTGCGCTCATAATAGGAAATGCATAAGAAGTTCAAGCAATAAGGGAACTCTACTGTCAGCAAGCAGAGACTAAAACTTGCCCGTGCATTCCAAACTAGACTTCTTTTTTGTTCCAACGGCAGTTCGAATTTGTGTTAGTTCCATCCTTCCCTTTCTAAGTAGTCGTAAAAAGTGAACTTGCCTCCAAATGGTATGTTCTTTGCCTGGTTTAAAGACTGGTTTTAATAAGTATTTAACAAAATAAGTTTATGATGCAAATGAAAAGGCAAAGTCAAACATAGGAGTGTTAGAAGCCCAGTGGCATGCGTCAACATTCAGTATAAAATTCTTTCAAAGTGACCAGTGAATTCATCAGGATAAGCTCTTACTCTGTGGAAGTAAGAGCTGTATTATTCTTTTATTTTATTGGAGTATCCAAGCCAGGCATAGAAATTCCCCTACTAAAATGAAGCTTGAAAAAACATTCCCTAAGCTTCAAGGATTTGGTAATGTGATATGAAGCCATTCAACCCTTGGTCACTATTAGTGATAGAAAATATTTAAACACTTGACAGCTGTTTCGCCATCTCTGTTCAGCTCCTCGTGTCCCAGTGTCTGTCTGCACTGCAAAATCAAACAGGCCACCACAGTCAGGAGTGCTCCTGACAGTGCAAAAAAGCAGCAGGACAGAAAACTAAACTGTTCTTTAAAGCCAGGGTCCCACTGTAAGTTTTCCGCAACAGCTCTGTTCTCTCTGTCTGGAGCCCATAGCACAGGTATGGTCTCCATCCTCATTCCCTGATGACATGGAAATGAATGACACACTGTCGGTCCTGTGCTTAAATCTTTCTGAATAATAATTACTTAAGTTATCTGCTAATTTTGACTAAATGTCAAAGTACACATTTTACTGTCCTCTAGGTTTGTGACATCATCAGCTATAATCGAGTTGGTTCAAATAGAATAACATGCATAAAAATTCAAATTAATGCTCATTAATGAACTCAACAATTTTGTTCAAAGTGTTAAAAATAATTTTCTTGTTTCAGAATTTCATATTCCCAAGATGACATGTGAAAGACCCGCCCAAACTCTCCTTTGTTGATCTCTGTTTTAGAAGCTTTTGCGTAGACTCTAGTCCAAAAAAATGAGGCTTCTCATCAGGTTCCAAAAGTTGGGCAAGAAAATCACTGCTTTAAAAAAAAAAAAAAAAAAAGCTAGAGTTAATTATAAAAATTCTTGGTCAATAGGCAATTGTAGTAGGGGGCCAAGATACATTTACAAGCCTTGCTGAAAATGTGGTCAATATTTGAAACAGAAACCAGAATGTGTACCACATGTGTAACACAAACTGGAAAAACAAGCTAATATTTTTCCCACTCTAGTAATATTTTCATCACTCTACTAATATTTTCCATTTCTACTATCCTGGCATTATTTGTGTCAATAAAACATGATGGAAAGTTAATTTGAAATGACATGGAGGTTTCTACAGAATTATGAATATATCTTGTCCATCTCTCATCATCACAATATCCTGGGCAGGATCATTTCAATTCTTCTTTGTGTGCCATTGATTAGAAACAGTTGATCAAGTATTGCCATTACTACTGAACCTGAACTCAAGGGGAAAAAATTTTGGTAATTTTTTTTTTTTTTTGAGAAAGCCAATTAGGAGGTGAATAGTTTGCTAATGTTCACCATTAAGAGGGGCGTCCCAACAAACAGATTTCTTCTTGTGCCAAGAAACATCTGTGAATCCTAGTAATTCCCATTGTGTCAGAAGCTGTACCATAAAGGGAAAAGGCATTAGTATAATTAGGGCAAAAGAATGAAAGGAAAAAAAAAAAAAAACCAAACCAAAAAAGCAATGGAAACAGTTCTCATAAACTTTGGTCAGCACTAGGAGGTACATGCAACTGTAACTCTTTAGTTAAGGACTCAGACCTAAGACAATTAACTGGTAGTGCACATATTTCTCCAGAATATCTCAAACAGGCCAGGTATGCTGCATGGGCACATCTTTAAGTAAATGTGTTCTAGATACCTTTGGGAAGTCAGCAAGTATTTGGGGAGTCTCAGCAAGAAGGAAGAAGCCCTCAGAGCTCTTCTCTGAGAGAAAGACTGAGAGACAGTTGTATTTGCCTTCTGCCTTCCACAATACACAGGACTTCAGCCTAGCTCTGTGCTCTTGTGCCTGGAGGAACTCAAGAGGAGCTCTTTAGAAGATGCTGCTAATCAGCCCCCCAGCAGCAAACTCAAAACTATACTCACACACAGTTTTTTCCTTCCTGCATTTGTATGTTCTGTCCAAAGGTTCCAGGGGAAGTGGATAAGTGGGAGACACACACAGAGATCAGGGTTTGGACAGAGTAGATGTGGAGTATTCAAGAGGATTTTTCAGGAGGCTGTTACCAGAAGTTGTATCAGAGGAACAACCAGGATAACCAAGTACCTGGGAATGGTTTTAAGTTCCCAAAATAACCAAGTAAACTAGAGTACTTTGGTCTCCAGTAGAAACAATTTAGGCCCTAAGAGATGTCTGCAAACTTTGAGTCACATGGACCTAGTAGACAGAGATCAGTTATTCACTGTTTCTTCCAGTTATAGGGAGACATAAAGTGAATTTAGTAGGAACCTTTGATAACTTTACAGAGTAGGGTGCTGGAGCAGATGGAGTTTTTTACCAAATGCAGCAATCTTCCTGCTCTTGGGAATCCTGTGAAGAAGGAGATGGCTTCCCATTAGCAGTCAAGATTTCTTAGAATAGAAAATCTCTCTTTCATTTGTTCTTAGAAATCACTACTATGATCTTTTTATTTTAGTTCATCTACCTCTACCTGTGCATGGTGGCTCAGCATGTTGCCTCCGATTTCTCCTCCACTTTTTGTTCTTCCAAAGCCTTTTCAGAAGTTTTCCTCATCTCACCTCTTCTTTCACTTGCAAATGACCAAGTGCAGGCAAAGGTTGAAATAACTTACCAGGTTTTTCTCTAAGGGTTTTATTGCAAGATTAGGGTCTTTTTAAATATTGGGTCAAGATGATAACTCTTCCAAAATGTTATTCTTCAGTGAGTTGGAGTACTGCAGATAATTATAATTTCTCTTGGTCAGATGAAGGCTATGGTACATGCTTACTGTGTAACAACCACATAAAATAACCTGCAACTCATGAGGAGGTGGATAGCAAGGAAACAGAGAACAGTAAAGAAATGTTCTGTAATTCAAGATACAATATGCTGTAGCTACTGGGACATGACATCCAGAAAATTGTATAAACCAACTGTTCATGTAGATAAGGACAGATATCAAATCTGAGAGCATTCAGCAAATTTCAGGTATTTTAATGCCTATTAATACCCCTACATACCATAACTAAGTACCTCTGATCCCATAGTACCTTACCCACAATGGCTGGCAATTGTTCTGTCTCATGGAAAAAACACATGGGAGTGTGACGAAAATGAGTTGTTGAGGGAATTGAGAAGTGGAAAGGAACTCCTCCTGTGCTATTCCCTCTGCAGATTTTTTCCAAATGTTTTAATCATGGACTAAAAGCTCTGCTATGTAAAAAAAGTTCCTTCTCCCTGCTGCTCGGCTTTTCCTCCCCACCCACCCCCAAGTCAAAGTAAAATGTCATGAACACAACTGGCAAAAAAAGCATTTGGAAAGCACACCAACAGCATGAGAGGGAAGGTAATTATATTCATTCAGACAAAACCCAAACTTAATGCTTCTCGGGATGGTGTCAAGGAGCTTCTAAGAGGTGAAAAGCTGTGAGCTCTCTAGCAAAAACAATTTAGGCATCTTTTTTTTTAAATAACCAATAATTCTGTAGTCAAATACCACTGATTCCTAAAAACAGCACAGATCAGTGAAATCCACAATGGCTCTGGGACCACTTACCTGTTCTTGTCCCAACACTGCAGTGCTAATTATGTGCTTCTCATTACCTGATAGTCCCCCTCCACAGTAATATTTATGTTGTCCTGTAGGAGAAAAAGAATACTGCCAAGTTTTGATTATTTTTCTCTTTTGTGTTCAAGCATTATAAATTTACCTTTTAAAGTTTCTCTGCCCTCCTCATTATAAATGAAAAATATGAACTGTTTCAGTTGTTCCTTCTTCCCCTCTTTTACTTTCCTTTTTAAAATAATTGGAACAGCAGTACACACATTCTCACTACCTAGGTGAAGTGCATGCCAGGCACAGAGGCTCCCAGTTTATTATGGCTGTGTCTAAACTGATACACAGATTCATGCCACCATGTGAGCCTGGTTCCTGTACTTATCCAAACTGGGACACCATTGCCTGCTGCTGTGGCTTCTGACCTCTGCAGGTGGAGAAAATGGGGAAAAAAGCAAGGAAAGTAAGGCAAGATATAAAATATCAAGATATGGGCAAAACTTGCACCCATACTTAGGAGCTTTGAACTTGTCCTAGGTTTCCTGCCTTATATACATCCTATGACTTTTCAGCAAGAACAATCCTTTTAGAAGCATAAAAGAAATTCCAGTAAGCACACTTCCCTCATTTTTAGAGGTGTGAATATTACAAATAGGAATGTAGTCTATTATTTCAGGGTTGCATCCAACGATTGTATTCAGCAAAAAAAAAACCCTCCTGGGATACATCTAAGGGGTACTTAGAAAAAGATACTTTTAAAAATAAGGAATTCACATATAAAATCTGCCTAGACCCTCAGTCTGAAGCATCCCCTTTGGATACACCAGCTTCGCTGTCTCATGAAACTAAGCAGGCAAAGAAATACAGCTTTTCCCAGAGCTTCTGGTAGTACTTGCAGTGAACTCCAAAGCTCCCACTTCTACACTGTATGCTCACTTCCAGATGCTGCTGCTCCTGTGAGTTCACACTCATAGGCTCCTTAAAATGAAGTTCTCAAATCTGAACATTTTGTGCAGGACTTAACAAGCATTTAACAGGGGGCAGACACTATATAAATTACATATGTATTGATTTTTTTTTAATTAAAGAAAAAAAATATGTGAGCAATTCACATAAAAGACAGTGGAACCTACTTTTAGCCCAGAAGGAAACTCACAGTTCTGAAAGGAGTGAATTTGAAAAACGGAGGTTTAAAATCTGCTTTTTTTTTTAATCCACTGCAGATATTTTATGGGAAACCCTTAGCTTCATACACTGTATAGGACTATATCCCACACTGTATAATAAACAGGATTCCTAAGTCTTGTCTCCTGAAATTCTAGTATCTGTAAAAATGTCATCCACATGTCTGAAATGGCCTTACATGGTCAAAATGCTGTAGGAAACATTTATTGTTGTATCCAATTGAAGGCGGATGGACACCATCAAAATCATCTCTCACTACCTCTTGGAGGTAAACTCTGTCATCTGTTTTGTAGAATGGCTGTTCACTTATGTTTGCTTTTTAATTTTACTTCTGAATACTTAACAGAAACTGTACACCCTCGTCTCTGGTGGACCATAGTATTTAAGAGGTCACTGTGTGCATAATGTTCATGCATAAGTCAAGACATAAGCAGTTATATTGGGTATCTCTTCAGTTCTGCAAGCAAAACCTGTTGTGAGCATGCATATAGCATTAAAAACTGAGAACAGCAGTGTAGGTCAACAGTCAGTATTTTTACTGCTCAGGCAATATGGTTCGTTTTGCACTCAGGCAGGAGATTAAAAGTATTTTTCTCAATACAAAATAAAAATAGAAAATAATTTAAAATAAACAGCATTGTTACTGCCCCCTCTCCACCTAACTTACATATTTATGTTATCAGTATTGTTTTTCATGCAGAAAACAAGTGAAATCCATGCTCTCCATCCTATTTACGGTAAGCAGGTTTAGTTGAAAAATGAGAACCAATAATTATGGTTATGCATTAGACCTCTCTCTGCAGACTCTACTGTGAGTAAAACACTCATATTTTTTGCTGGTCTCAGATTTGCAAGAACAAATTCACAGTCAGCAAAATTCTGGAGACAAGCCTAATTCTATTTTTTTTTCAGTTAATTATGATTCTGATTTAAAGGCTTCATTCACATGACTGTACATATGGGTACAAAACTATGGTTCTGATTTGATGTTGGTATTACAGCAAAATGGGCATGAATTTCAAGTATGCTACTAATTTGCACCTCAGTATATCAGATCAGAATCAGACCTTAAACAGACAGTTACTTTCATGAAAATACCTGCAAAGGAAGCTCCAAACCTGCATTTTGTGCAAGGCACCTAAGGATGAGTAAGCCAAAGTACTCCGAATTGAAAATATACTCAGATCAACAAATGAATGGGGACAATAAATTCCATCTTTTCCTATTATTTTATGGCTTGAATTTGCCAAATGAGGAGGATGGGATGAGAGCTGGAATCCAGGCGTGGACAGTGAGCATGAGCCCTTTCCTTCTGTGTCTGCCTGTGCAGGCTGAATGCTCTGGAGAACAATGCTCTGCTGAGCCTCCTCTTCCTCTGGGGAACAATGGGACGTAAAGTGTATTTGTTTAAAGAAAATCCACACCATAAAGTTACCACACAAAACAATAAACAGAACAGCATTTTCCAAAGAGAAGATGCTTTGGATTGCTTAAATACAGCTGTGAAAAGAACAGATGTATCCTACCAAATCAAAACAGCTTTTCTTTTCTTTATGTTCTGAAGCTCAGTTAAGGTTGTGATGCAGGGGAGACTACCACAGCAGGACCTTGAAAATGAGTTTGTAGGGGGTTTATTATAGTCAAATTATTCTACAAAAAACTTACTGTTTCTTATACTGTATTTCAAATATCTTCAGAATAGTAATGATACAGTAAGCAGCATCTCATGATTGACTCAGAGATAAAAAAGGAAGCTCTTTTTAGTTGAGATTAAAAATAAATTCTGGGCATTCACAGCCCAGAAAGCCAGTCATATCCTGGGCTGCACCAACAGAAGTATGACCAGCAGGTGAGGGAGGGGATTCTGCCCATCTACGCCAGTCTCATGCAATCCCATCTGGGGTGGTCCAGTGCATCCAGCTCTGGGGACCTCAAAGAAAGACATGGACCTGTTGGAACAAGTCCAGAGGAGGGTCACGAAAGTGATCAGAGGACTGGAGCACCACTCCTGTGAGGAAAGGCTGTGAGCATTTGGCTTGTTCAGCCTGGAAAAGAGAAGACTCCAGAGGGATGTCATTGCCACCTCTCAGTGCTTACAGGGAGCTTATAAGAAAGATGGGGACAAACTTTTTAGCAGGGCCTGTAGCAATAGGACAATGAGTAAGGGTTTTAAACTAAAAGAGGGTTGATTTAGATGAGGTAGGTTAAAGAAATGTTCTACAATGAGAATATTGAAACGTTGAAACAATGTACTGGAACAGCTCTGGTTGCCCAGAGCTCCATCCAACCTGACCTTGAAGGTTTCCAGGGATGGATCTACCAGCTCTCTGGGCAACCTAAACTAGTGAAAGATGTCCCTCTGGGGGCATTAAAGTAGATGCCTTTTAAGGGTTCCTTCCAACCCAAGCTGTTCTAAATTACTTTAGCAGGCCTAATGAAAAACTCCTTGATTTAATTCCACCATACTCCTACCAAGATTACCAGCAGAGGCTACTCTGAGGCTGCAGTGCAGTCATACAGCAAAACCCTGCTAACCCACACTGGTGGCCACCTGCTGCCATGGCAGTCACTTGTGCTGCTGCTCTTCCAGCGGCCTCTGCTCAGGGACTGGAACTACTCTGCCTACAGCAAGAGAATTCCAGGAACACAGAGAGAAAAAAAAATCCCCACTTCTTCATTTTTTTTCCCCCGGAACTAATCAAAAACTTATTAGGTTGTGATTTGGCTGCTGCAGAACCTCTCTGCTGGCACAGGGAAGGGGCAGGAATGGCAGGGTTTTGGTACCTGCCTGTGTACCTCGAATCTGTTAGTCTCCCTGTGCACTGGGGACAGTTGTCTGAAACCTGCTAATTTCACCTGTGTATTCCAAGGAGCACGCTGTGGGTTTACCTCAGCAGAATTTGGTGTCTTGATCAGTCCCGACTGCCAGATTCCTCTCCAGACCTATGTCAATGAAACAATCACAAAGGAGTGTTTCAGACTCTGAGAGAATAGTATGATGCTTATTTTCAAATAATTACTGAAATTGCAAAACCAAAGAAAAATTTAACCTTGGTATTAACAATTAACCCATGAGTTTTTAAAGCAAAGGGATTTCAATATGCTTAATGTGTGAAGAAGTTGTAAGTCCTTTACGTAATGAACAAGACTGGCATGATAAGGCCTACAGAAAAAATAGCCTCTATTTATTAAATAGGTTGGTGTTAGGCAAACAATAGCTATTACATGTCAAGAAAGCAGGGAAGACATTTAATTAAGTACATTTTATTAATACCTCTGTCTTTTTTGTCACAGCACAGTTTCATATTTTCAGGGAAATAAACCTGGGACCTTTTCACCTTACTTGAACTGTATAGCACAGACAGCCAAAAACACCCTCTGCTCAAAATTTACACCAAATAACAGGAGTCACTGTGCAAGCACAATGCCAAGTCTGGGCTGGTAACTCAGATCTCTCTGCAGAATGACCTTGTGTCCTTGCCAGTAACACACAGTGTAAACATACCCAGTGGCATAAAGACAGCACAGCGTGTTGCTATCCGGCTCCCTTATCAACAGGCTGGATCCCTGATCCATCTGCCTGTGGTAGCAACAATGGTAAAAAATTTAAATGGAGGTTGTTAATAGAACATAAAATCTAAATAATTAGCTTTTCCTTGTGAAAAATCAAATAGTTTCACCATCAGTTTGTGCAGCTGAGGTTCTTTTATTTTGCTTTTACTGGAAGTAGCTCTCTTAGTTTTGAAATAGTCAAACATGTATTCATGTTTTAATATGGCCAGAAAAAAGGCTTCAGAGGAAATCAAAGTGTTTGTGAACAAAGGATAAAATCTTTTGTATTCACTATCCAGCAGCATAAAAATAATTACTCACGTATTTTCCGAGGCGTAGTCTAGAATATAAACTGCAGTGAAATATTTAATTATGCAGGTTTTGATCACTACTGCAGGGTTTTTATCTGTTCAACACTAGGTTGTCCTGAGAGAGAGTGGTGATTCTCCCTCTGAAGCAGGTGTGAGGAGCAGGAAACACAGGAACAGGGGGATCCTATGTCCAGACCAGGTCTTAGGAGGAACCCTGTCTGCTTGCCATGGGCTGTGCAATGTCTGAGCATATTTGGTGTATCATACCTCTCAGAGGCCCCAGGCAAAGGGACATCATCTGGTCACAGAATCAAAGGACCATAGAATCATTTAGTTTATAAAAGTCCTTGAAGATCAGTGAGTCCAACTACTGACCAATGTTCCTAAGCACCACATCCATATGTGTTTTAAAGACCCCCCAGGAATGGTTGAGAGTGATGATTTATGTCTGTGGACATCCTATTCCAATGCTTGACAACCCTCTCAGTGAAGATGTTTTATCAATCTTTGTCAGACAGATGCATGACAAAGTTGCTCATCTGCTCTTGCCAGGTGGTTCTGGGCCAACACAGAGAGAAATACGGGTTTTTCAAGCACAAACTGGGTGAAGGAGGACTCGGGGTCATCAGCCTTTCCACCTGTCTACAGCAAAGGTTGTTTGCCACAGAAAGTAGTTATATCTTTCAGGGCCTTACATCTAGCCTTACCTTCCAAAAAATCTCTATCAAATTAGAAAGTAGGTGTCCAATGAGTTCAGGTTCTTTTGCAATTCAGAAGCAAGTTAAGAGATGTCACAGACCTGGAGACTACAAGACCATCAGTGCCCCTGCTAGCATCCACTCCCTCTATTCTTAGTTCTTAGACAGTGGGTGGTATGCCATCCACCAGTGTGTTATTTTTCCTATGTTCATCCCTCTTCACTGGACCTATCAACCCTTCTTCATAAGATAACTGGTGGTTTTCTTACTATATGATGGACAAAAAGGCACTTCAAAAGTCTTGCAGTCAGCACAGGCTGCCCCTGCCTGACCAAGCTGCAGGACAATTTGTAATGATTAGCATGCATCACCCAGAAACATGAGAAAACAGTATAGAACCATAGAAAAATTAGTTTTCTTAAGCCTCTGGGACATTATGGAAAAGGGGAGCAAAGTCATTGCCCTACATGTTAAGGAGTCAGTATAGAGTAGTGCTCAGGATGAGTTAAGCCTTATATCTCTTTCTTATGAGGGACAACCTCTCCAAATCCTATGAAAGGTCCCCAGAGGAATGGTGAGTGAAGGGTACCATGGACCAGGAAAATCTGATTTTTTGCTTCTGCTGAACGAAACTGTCAGAGTGAGGGCAAACCCCACAGATTTTACCTTGTCAGATGAGATCAGTCCTAACAATTTGTGGACAGCGAGACAGTGCCATGCAATAGTTTAGGGTACAGAATAGCAGAGAATGAGGGATGCACACTGTGCTCTTTGAAATCTGATCTTTCTGCATTGTTTGCCTTTAATCCAGTGACCATTATCTTTACTGAAAAAATACATGTGAGCGTTTATGTGTAACAACTGCACTCGGGGTGGTCTTTGAATTAGAAGGCATTTGGTCGCAGAGCCTGCAGCAAGTCATGCCACTGCAGCCTGAACAGTTGTATCAGGAAAAAAGAAGCAGGCAGGAGAGGAAAAGCCTTCTCCTAGGTGGTTAAAGGGGACAGGTCTGTGAAAACTAGATCTGAGGAAAGAGGTTTCTAATATTCAGGTGCATTTACTGTGAAGTGACATTAGCAGAGGGAAGAGAGAGACATTTTAAATGTTTATTCCACAAGTTATGGATCTACCAGATTTCAGTTATCTTGTTAGAGCTAATGAAATACAGTCTTAATGGAGTAGCTATTATAGCTGGCCAATAAAAACACTAAATAATAATTCTGTTTAAACATGAAATAATTAGAACAAACAAAAAAAGACTTTATGCAGAAGGGGAATGCAGGGATCTTACTGGGAGGACCAGTTTTATAGCACCCAATGGAAAAATTAGTTATTAGGGTGGATGTAGCAACAAAAGTCCCTCTGGCTCACTGGAAAACATTACTTTTTTCAGGAGAAAAAAATATAGCACAAACTTCAAGCAAACAAAGTGGGAATTTTAAAATTTGTTTTTGTATAAAGAACTTTGCTTCTTGGAAGAACAGATAAATAAATGGGTGAATTTAAGGTAATATTTCTAAAGTTATAAAATTGCAGAGAGAGTATTTATTTCTGAACTGCATGGCCATAAAACACCAGATGCCGTACAATGAAGTCATCTCAGAACAAGACTGCAATCTGTTGTCCGTGAGGAACTCGCAGATGCTTTTAGTGACGTCTTGCTCATAAAACAGGAACACCAAACACTCTTCACTGCATTCAAGGCTTGTGTCCCCCTTGTGTGTGGGATTTTGTTGTTTTAAGCTTAATTACTGCTCATGCAAAACAAGGGAGGGAGAGTTTTAAATGACAGTTTATGAAGAGAGAAGTAAGAGTTGTCTTATGTAATGGTAAGGATTAACTGAAGGAAATGTTGCCTCTTGGTTGAGCTTGGCAGCCAAAGAGGCCTGTGCTGTTTTGGCCGCACACTATTCTGATGTATGGCTTAGGTCACTCCTCTCTATTTTACAAAAGCAAAAATGAAAGCACAACAAAAGATACCTTTTTCATTTGAGACAGAAAAACCCAAAATTCCTACATAAACACAAATAATCACCTCATATATTGTGCTGCTTCTTGCATAATGTAAGTGTTTGGCAGCTTTTTCTTAGCCATGGAGTATGCCAACTCCATTTCCCATGCAACTTGATGTAATGATAGCTGGTCACAAAAAAAGCATAATAAGAAAGAAGCTGCAGAAATATGGAGCCAACAATTTAAGGGTTTTATAAAGCTCTACATTTTTGTGGTATTAATTGACATAGCGTATCAAGTGTAGCTCAGAATGCAAATATTTTGCCCATTGCAGCTTTATAGACTGCAGTAATTACAAATGGAAATGAATTCACTCTATGAATTTATCCCAGTGTTCAAAGTACAATTTAAATTGAAAGAGTATTAAAGCACAGAATGTGATATTATCTGGACTTTAAAAAATAAAATCAAAAATAAACACAACTCTCCATCTGGGTTCTGAATTTAGTGTTTGGTGGACATGTACTGTTCCCGCTAATTAAAAAAAAAAGCCCTTTTGTTTGCATTTTTGATAAATCCCATCAAAGCAATTCCCCTTTTCTAGGAAAAAATGTAGAGCAAAGCAGAGAGGTTCAATACTGATCACAGATTTCATAATGTGTGCATTCAAGATAGCATAAAACAATACAAACATTATATATTTTTTCATCTGAAGTTTCATCTCACTCTTTGACACCGTTTCAGTCAAATTGAGATACATCCTATTTGCCTGCCAAAAACTCAGATTTTCTGATTTGACAAAATCAAATAGACCAACCTTCCCTAGCTCAGCATTTCACCTTTAGATGGGAATAAGTACATAGAAGCTCTATCTCAGAAAAACACTGGGTGCTACAGCAGCAGCAGGAGATTTTAAGTGAAAATGCTGCTTGGGGGACATATCTTGGCAAGCAGCAGCTCCCTGATGGAAATAGCATTTGGCATCAAAAGTTCTCTCACAGAAGGCCTATGTACATAGTTTCTCAGCTGTCTTTTTCAAAGAACCTTTCCTTTTGCCGGCTGTGCAGGTGCTGAGCTGAGATTACAGCCTGCTGTGTAAAAAACCTGCACCTTTTCCTCATACCTGCCTCTCAGTTCTCACCCCTCTTCTACTTCATTGTTCTCATCTCTCCTCGTAAACAGCCTGCAGAACCATTCTGGGTGGGGATTGAGGCATTTTACTGCCTCCTGGCTCAGCACATAATTCCAGATCTTTGCTGTTGTGTGACTGCAGTATAATCAGGCAGTAGCAGTTTCAGCTTTAAAACAGGTCTTTTGGACAGTGGACCCAGACAGTATGATAAATAGCAGTCTTATCCAGGTGAAAATAAGCTCAACAATTTTTTATTATTATGAATGTTTCCAATTTAGAGATTGGATTTCAGTTGGACAGAAGGGAAGAAATGCTGATGGGATGATTTGTTTAAGGACCTAGCAGCTCTCTTCAGCATTTCATTAATTTTTGTGAGTTATTTTATCAAGAGAGATCTTAAATCATACTTTGGAAATTTTCATCAAGTATCAAGAGACAAATCTCTGTTTTGTAGTAAGTAGATGTGAGCAATGCTGAGAAATAACTGATACCTGAGTGCAAGACTCCACTGACACCCTCTGAACTTGGTATCCTGTTCTGCTGGATCCTTTTGGATTTTTTGTTGGTGTATTTGCTTGGGTTTAGTAGTTTTCTCTGTGTGAGAGCTGGAAATAGGGATCAAAAAAGAGGAGTAAGCTAGAGGTCATAAACAATAGCTCTGAGAGACATTATCTACCCTGGTCATTTCAGTCCAGTGTAACACATCCTGGATGAAGTTGATAGCAATGTCCCTTTTCACTAAAAGTTACAAGTGTATTTTTATACCTTCACACAAGTATGGGCACCATTATCCATGATACCTCCAAACCTGGTAAGTCAAGGCAACACACACAAAGGTAACTGTCTTTCACACAGAAAGTATGAACAGCATGATGTCATGCAGTCAGGTAGACTAAACAATCTGTCTTTTTCAGATAAAAACTATAAAACCTTAAGAAACATTTACTGTATCAGGTATGTGATGAAAATTACAGTAATAAATCTGAGATGATTTAGAAACTGTTCCCAGGACAATTACAGAATGCCCTAGGCATTTGCTGTCTGCCTGCTCTTAGGCAGAACATGTTTACACCATACTACATAAATTCAAATTCTGCAGCATGGAGTGGTTTATTCTAAGAGCAGAGCAGTGAATTGTCTAAACAAAATGAATGACATAAAACCTCAAACGGCAAGTTTGATATTTCAGTGACAAAGGCATAATACTTAGAGGAGATCTCTGCATTTGTGGTCTGTTGTAGTTTAGCAAATTAGATTCCAGATTGATGTTAAACAAATAATCAGTGTGGTAGTGCTTTTTAACAATTAAGTAATAAACAAATGTGATGGCATGTCTCAAGAAATCAGTTGTAAGTTGTTTTAACAATGCATAAACCATCTGCTTATTACCACATGCCACACAGCTCCAGCATGGAGAGTGGCACTAATGGGACTTGCTGTGTGTTGTCAGTGCCCTGAGTCTTTCCTAGCAGCCCCTTCACCACCTTTCCTTCTTCCAGCAGAAGAGCCAAAATCATCACGTCACATTCAGCGACTGTTCAGTGACTGTTCCGAGCCGTGACTCAGTTGTAGCCACACCTTGAACTTTGAAAACACAGAGTCACTGCTGTGCCAGTCTAGAGTTTTGGGAGAGCAGCGAAGGTACCGTAGGGAGGTTTTGGTGGAATTACAACAAAATCAGAATCCAACCAAACATGAATGCTCCTTAATTTGAGGAAAGGGTGATTGCTGGGAGAATAGGTGAACTATTGACAAGTTTCAGTTCAGAGCATTAAGCCTTTTTTTATCTCTGTGGGAGTAAAAACTTTACCATCTAATAACAGCTCTGGCTTTTTTGTTTAGCAGAGCTCCCCAAAAGTAGATTATGTTTCTTTTCTTGGTAGCTTAAGGGATTCCCAAACCCTGCTGCCTTATTTCTCTGCTTAAAGAATATTTTTCAAGTCATACTTTTTCTTCAAGCTTATACCCTTGTTGTCCCTTTAGATAAAATAAATAACACTGCTGTCTGATTTTCTGATTTTTTTATTTACCTATTGAATTTCTGGGGAGAAACACAGACATTGATTCAGGAACCTGCATAATTCTGGGCAGTATTGGCTAAGACAATTCCTGTGTTGAACAGATGATAGTAAACAAAATGTTTTCTCCAGAAGTTTCTAAATTCTCTAAGGTGAATGAATCTGTAATGCATGTTAATTCATCTTAATTCGTGTCGTGATGAGAATTTCCCAACCTCACTCCACATTTCTACACAAGTATTTGTATTATTTAGCCATAAACTGAGTTTATTAAATGAAATAAGACACTCAGTACTTCTTTTTACAAACATTTCTCCATCAATTAAGTCATATTGGTAACAGATTTTGAGCCCAGCTAAGTCCAAAGTACTAGAAATAGTAAGATAAACTATTTAAAGGGTCACATTTTAAATTGGCCAGAAGTAGCTTCAACTTTTTGTTAAAAAAAAAAAAAAAGGTATGTTGGTGATCACAATACCTCCCATTAAACTGTAAATGTTTTATGGTGTTCTTTTGGGATATTAATCACAGGACCCATAAGCAAAGAGTCAGTGAAGGAAAGAGTCTTCCAGGCATGACACATCTGGTTCTTTGGCAGCCTAAACAGACTTTATGTTTCCAGCTTTAAATTGGGCCTTTGAGTTTGCCGCATGCTTTATCTGGCGATGGGCTGTCTGGACTGCCATGTGTTCCTGGTTGCAGAAGCTTTAATATTTAGGTTTATTCCCCTCCCTTCTCTCTCTTCAGATGATCTCCATGCAGGAAATCTTCACACTCAGTCCTTGTGCTTAGGGCTTATGACCTTACTTTTTTAAGCCTCTAAATACGCATTTCTGCTTGGGTCTGGGACAAATGTACAGTACTACAAGAATTGTGATCCTGTATCACCGACATTTCTACACTCAAAGACATTCAAAAGCAGCAATGAAAAGATTTCCATCTGTAGCAGACTCTTGCTGGCTCCATTGACTGGTCAGAAACTTCTCAAGTGCTTTCTTTACTAAACTCAGGCTCTATTACCAAAAATCTAGTATTAGAGGAATACAGCTGTAAACTGTATTTGTCAGTTATGAAAATGAATCTAAAGTCAACTGGGTATGTCATCAGAGATTGCAAATGGGCCCATTTATGTATATCTTGATTTAATGTGTTCTGCAGAGAGGCACCTTACTAGTTTTAGAAGTAGATGAAATCTGCAGTTAGGGAAAAAAGAGTCTTGATTATCTCCTGGAGTTGAGCCCTAATAAAACAAAAAATTGCTTACAAGGAGCATCAGTAGTTTCCAAATTAGATTACATAGGAAATAGAGAAATTTAAATAGTTCGCTCTTAGTCTGTTCCATTACTGGATTGGTTACAACATCCTGATATACTTGCCCCTACATCTGACACTTCAGTCTGTATGTAACATACTTCTGAAGTTATGGAATAAGTTATATTCATGCTAATCTTAAGAGTGGCCTTTTTCTTTTTTCTGCTCAGACCATGCAATCAAAAATATCTGAAATATCATGGAAAATAAGTTTCCACTGTGAACTTATATATTCAAAGCCAGCAGGTAAATAGAGTAATGCTTCTGTTTTCCAGTATCCATAATTTCTTAAACTTCTCTTAGAGTCTGCACAAACTGAACACTCCAGATCAGCAATGACTGGGAGAACAGAGGATTGCAGATGTCACCCCTCGCTGACTCTGTGTGCTATTTGTCACATGTGCCACTGACTGCACAAGTGTGTTATGCTCAGTGACAGTCAAGTGTTTTCATACAAAAGTCTTCTAAGCAGCCTTCCCCTCACTGCCTCCATCTTCTTCATTGCACTCCCTGTTCTTGTGATAATGGTACTCCCACTGCTCTTCCAAATTAGTTCTTATTTAGAAATTGTTGCTGCCATCAAACCTCAGACCAGCAATGGGCCACAGAATGGATAATCAATATTTCATAAGCCAATATAAAAAGCCATCGTAGTGTGGTATCATTAAGTATGCCGTTAAACTAACTTGAAAAATCAATAAAATAGTTTCACTTATAACATTGTTATCAGAGAGCATAAATAAAGGAGTTCTGCTTCTTCCCTTTTTTTCACTGTGAACAGTAATGTGACAAGGGAATTCAGCAGCTACTCTGCTCTTCAGAGGATTCCCAAAGGCAAGTTTTAGGTGTTGCTTGTTAAGTGTAAACATTAAGGAGAATTTTATAGGATCAGGAATCTCTTCACTTTCACATCCAAAGTGAGAGCAAATGGCAAGCTAGCAGCCTCCCTGCTCTGCTCCCTAAACCAGTCATGGATCTGCTGTATTTCTGTATTATACTGTATTTATTTGGTCATGTGTGATAGCATGGTCATTTACAACAGTAACAACACCAGGATGCCACTTACTGCATGGCAGCTGTACCAAACTCTAGCAGATTAAAAGGCTTCCTGTAGGCAAATAGCACCCAAAATACTCATCTACCCAGGGAATTAGGCATCTGTTAATTTATCTGATCGTTTATTTGCTACATAGTTCATTCTCTTGGCAATTGACCTTCAGAATAAATGTGAAATGCAAACCTCAGAGCAAGAAAACGAGCCCCTAAAATCTATCAAATCACTTTGTAAAATGCATCACTGTTGGCTCAGACAGAATGCTTCCTAATTTAAGGCTGGCATTTATATGTGACTCTAAAATAGCTAAACATGAATACTGGAGAGACAAAAGAAGCTAGAAACATCAGAATTGGTAGTTAAACTTTTACATCACTTAATTTTTAAAGTTTGGTTAATGGCATGAGCTTGGGATTTATGGGTTTGCAAAAGACCTTTAGAAAGCAATGCACATGTATAAGTGAATCATTAAAATATTTTATGGAGAGATTTTGAAGAAGAGTGCTTTGGTTTCATTGACACTTGCTTAAAACTGTAATATTTCACATAAGAGTCTAATGTGGAGCTGAGAGAGATTATTTTACACATTTAAGTGTGTACTGACTTTGATAGCATTCAGATATCAACGCTTGTGTAATGTAGTGCCCTTGTAGGCAGAAAACATGTGTCAAGTAGAGCTGGTAAAAACAAAAGTTACTCTGGGTGTTTTTTGATTAATTTGGCCTTTGGCAGAATAGAAATTTCTGTGAGGCTTTTTTCATGCTTGTGCTGATGCAAATAAAAAAGAGGCAGACGAGGTATTTAAAATACATTTTAATAATTTTTTTTCTGGAAGCTAAATAGATTAACTTTCTTCTTACTCTTTCTTGGAAATAAATAAATTTCATGAGAAGTTATTGACAAATTAGAATTTACCTCAATAATGACAAAAGTTTGAGGGTGAAATTTCTCTCTCCAGAAGACAGGATGACTTGTATCTCATGTGTTAATGACATGGATTTGAGTGGTGGAAAAATGTTTTCCACAAGCGGTGGTGGAGGATATACATCCACCCTCTCAAACACATGGTCTTCTGTAGGAAAAATGGCCCTCCAGAAGCTACCCTACCTTTGATAAATTTTAAGTACTTTTGGTTAAATTCAAGTCTAAGCAGAGGCCTACTTATAAGTCTTGGCATTTTGAGTCAAAATAACCATCCTTTCAGGTTCTGCGTGAGCAGGTTCTGCTGTGCAAACATTCTGATGAGACTGGACCAGCTGGTGCTGGTAATCTCTACATTATATGGATCTGGTTGGGTTTTGCTTTGGACTGGCTGATCTCATGCCATGGACTAAAAGCTGATTTGTGTTTGGGGTGCACTGCATGTACCCGAAGAACATCCCTCAGTTTATGCTCAGTCAAGTTCATGCAGCCTCAGAGCAGTCCAAAGTGTGTCACAAACCCAGAGGCTCTGTCACAGTGAGCACAACGTGTGTGTGGGCAGGGACACTCGGGTTCACACCAGAAGTGCACTTCTGATCTGAATTAAAAGATTTATGTATCTTCTATCCCTCTCTCAATACTTGCACCTAAAGAATAAGGTGTCTGAAACACTGCAGCCGTTGAACAGCACATCTGCAGCAAAGGTTTCTTCCTAATCTCCATCCCCTTTCATTGATAAAGATATTTAGATCTCTGAGGTGTCTTGGAAGAGAATATGGAACTGCTGTATTTGTGATGTCTTGTTTTTGTAATTATTATTTGTAATAATAGGAAGTAGGTCCATCCAGAGCAATCCATGATTCCTTTCTTTGTACATTTTTTAAAAGTTTTATTCGGCCATTGGCTCCTTTTTCAGAAGAATGCTTTCACATTGTAATCAGATTTGTATCGTCTAAAAATGAAGTAATTACCTAGTCTGTGCCAGGAACGTACTTAAACTAGCAAAATTTTTCCTCTTCTTTGCTTTGTGACCCAACACAATAACTGTAGAACAAATGGAGTTACTTTAAAGCATTGCCTTACACCATCTGTGTGTTGGGACCTCTGTGCTGAAGGCTGTTGTGTCAGTAAATATCCAGATCACTTCCAATCACTGTCCTCAGATATTAGGAATCAGCTGACTGACAAACCACTGAAACAATTCAGAGAACACTATTTGTCCTTCAGTAAAAAAAATTATATCAAGGGAAGCAAAATATTTATCTGAGGCACCCATCTGAGGGGACTTGGGGGAAGGCCCAGCCAGCCTTGGCCTGTGTGGGAGGCCTTGCAGGGCTGGGAAGCACCGTGTGGTCAGCACAAACCCACAGCTGTGACTGTGCTGTGGTACCCACCTGGCACTCACTGGGTGCTCTCTGCCTTCTCTGCTCCTGCTGTGGGACAGCTGTGCCTCCCCATGAACCAGCCCCACACACCTTAGCCGTGCAACCACCACACCCGACAAAAAAATAGCAAAGCGCAGACTCTCAGTATCCATTTCTTCCTTTAATTCATTTGCAAAGGCATCTTTTGAACCCCTCCTTTACAGAAACCAAGAGGTCAATAACAAGAAAAACAAATTCTCCAATAGCAAGAGTGGTTAATACCAGACTTCCACTTATGAAATTACTATAAATGGAGTCATATTACCATGAGTGGGTTTAAGAAATGTAGGGCAAGTTCCAGCAGCCCTGGAGAGGTTTCTGAGACTGAACTGAAGATTTAAGAGGAGGCACCTGTTTGTCTGCCCATGGCAGCTTCCCTTGCAGTAAACTAAACACAGCTGTCACAGCTTCTTGCTCCAGGGCAGAGGGGAAAACATCCCCTTACACACTGCACCGTGTTTGTCTCCACACTACCTGGGATTTTTGGTTTACTGAAAAAATGTCAACAGAATCAGTGAGGACAATTTAAAATGTTTCAGCACCATGCTGCTCTTCCTTGTGCAGGTGGCACTGTCCAGTCAAGTATTCACCTGGCTGTCACCTACCACAGGGATGTCCAGCTAACTCTGGGTGAGAAGCCTGTTCCAAAATAGAAATGCTCTGATAAAGAAGCTTTGATAAAGATAACTATCTTTTGACCCATACTAACAGTCAGAGAATCTCAAAACAATTTTATATTGCATATGCTTTCTGGAAGCACATCAAGAGGTATTTAAGGAATTTAAAGTGCTTGAGGCATAAAGTAAAGGCAAAGGGAATTATCTTGCTCTAGGCATCATGACAGAAACAGTTGCTGGAGGCAGAAAACTGTCTCTGGTCAGGGCTAGTGGGATTACTACAGATATCTGATGCTGCTGCAGTACAGCCCTTCATACAGCACCACTGGACACTTTGCTAGATCTGTAATGCAGTTGTTCATTTAATATTCCTTTGTACTATGTGTTTCTTACTGTTCAAGACTATAGTCCTCGAGCTAAAATGCTACCTCAGAGTTTTCTGTTCAAAAACAAGCAAAAAATGCATTGGTTTTCTCCTTTTTCTTTCACGTTGTTCAGTGGTTCCTTGTTGTGCTGGAACTGCCTTACCCAAGCTTCTACTTGACATCATTTTGGTGGGAATGTTTTAATCTGCTACTTGGATGCATTGGTGACTTTTACTGTGCTGTTTCCCAGTTGAGTAGCATTAAAAAGTTTGGAAATCTATTACTAAAAATATTTAATTAGTGTTTAATTTATATTTACATTGTCTCTAATTACAACATTAGTAAGATTTATTAACACCATCTTTGCTGCTCCTGTAAAAATTATTAAAAGCAGATGATCTAACATACCTATGTAATTTATTTTCCTGTACAGCTGGCAAAGATTTGAAAAAGACTAGCTTAACTTCCACCATTTTCACAAAATCAAAATGCTAAATGTGATAGATGAGCTGAAAATGAATGATGAGGTCTGAAAGTGAACTTGTTCTTTCTCCAGCAAACAGGCAGACCTGAACAGCTTTAATTGTAGCACTCACTACAAGCATTTTATGCCTGTATTAACAGACTACATAAAATACATACTTGCCATGTTAAGCACAGCCATATCAATCTGCTAGGAATGGGCTACAAATCTGGATTATTCCAACATTCAGAGTATAACGTAATAATTGCTAACCATCCCTGATCTTGCTACAACCTCTTTTATGAGAAGTCAGAAGACCAACTGATTTCATGCAGACCACATTAGTGTGGTTGATTCCAATTCTAGAGCCCCTTTCTGCCACAGAGGAAGAGAAGTTTCAAAGTGAAACAGAACAGTGTAAACAAAAAAGAATCCTTAAAATACACTGTAATAAGGATGTTCAGATGATGCAGTAAACTCCCTTCACTCTGCCATTAAACCCAGACAGGAGATTTCACATGTAGGAGTTATCTCCATGCTAATTTGGGCTACTGATACTTCCTGTTGGATTTACCACTGAGTCATTTGCATTGGAAGGGACCCTATGGATCATCTAGTTCTGACCAGAAAAGACTTTTCTCTCCATGCAGAATGGGAAAGTTTTCAGGATGTCAAATAATTTCTCACTTGTCCACACTGTTGTCGTTGTCAAGCTGTGACGCTGTTGTATACTACAACAACACAAGACTTTGACTTTAGCAGGCTGAAAATGACTTCTTTATTTTTGGGATGTCTTTTTTATTTACTTTTTTATACAGACTAATTTGATTGGTGATAAGAAGATAAACTTTTTCTATCACATTGGTTAGACTAGAGGGATATCAAGAAGTCCCTCTTAGGGAAAGAATGTAAACATAAGTACAGTTGCAAAAACATGTCTCTTTACAGAAAATTCTTTGGGAAAAAATTTCAGAAAACTAAAACATTTCAGGCATGAAACCAGGGCTACATAGCTGTGTTTCAGGTGTAGACTTTTATTGCAAAGTCTACACCTTCTGGTGTATAATGGGGAGAACTTTGGCGCTGGCAGCTTTGTTGGGTATTACACCAACTCACCCTACGAAAAGGATATTTTTAAATAGAACAAAAAAAAAAAAAAA